>PVLD010000047.1:125000-459075 GCA_004027595.1 Dinomys branickii | reverse complement strand
TACTTTTATGTTTCTAAAAAAAAAAAAAAAAGATGCAGAAAGGAAGATATTGAACAGTGGAAAAATAAAATTTTGTTGAAATTGAGTAAAAGTTTAAAAATTAGGGGGGATAAAGGAATAGGTAGGATTTAATCTGTCTGTTGTACAGTTTGACAGGTGAACCTCAACTTTTAGGGGTATGGATTGCAGAAAAGCATACACAGTATCTGTGAGACATAGCGTTGCATTACAAGCCAGGGCAATGTGGTGGCAAATCAGGAAGAATAGAAGCAGGTTTTCTGGAATAATTTTACATTCTGGGGTCTTCAAACAGTATGTAACTAGCTTTTAGATAATCATAAATGAAGGTGAAACTGCATAACTCACAAGTTCCACCTTTAATCTCCACCAGAAATTCTGAGAATAGTTGTGATTCTTATCGTTTCACTCTCCTAAAAAAAAAGACTTGGGTTTGGGTTTGGGTTTAGGTTTGGGTTGGGGTGGGGGTTAGGGTTTGGGTTGGGGTTGGGATTTGGGTTATGGCTTGTGTCTAGATGTGCCCGCAAAGTCTCATGTGGTCATAGTTGGGGCTTTTTCAGATGTGGCTCAATCTGGAGTGTGTGATTGATTCATGATGCAATGCTAGGATTGAGGGTGCTAGGATTAAGGGTGTGTGATTACAAAATCATTCCACTAATTGCTTTGGCACCACCCCAATCCTGATAGCCTAGATGGAATACAAAAGGATAAGAAAAAAGCTGCTAAGTTTCCTTGCTTGCTTTGCTACCTTCTGCCCACCATAAATTTTTTCTACCCTGTGCCATGTCACCCTGCCTTGGAGCCGCCTAATTATAGACTGAAGTCTCTACAAACAGTGAGCTAAGTAAACCTTTCCTTCTTCAACCTTGTGTATCTGCTATTTTGTCTCAGCAACCAGAAAAGGAACTAAGACAGTTTAGAAATGAAAAACATACTAAGGTAAATATAGATGTAGGTCAATGTTTTAGGGAAATATGCCTGAAGATATAACTTGAATCTCATCTATCTTATTGTTTTTTTTTCAGTTTGTGTGCATTACAACTACATAAAAGTTTATAATAATTAATTTTGGAGTGGGAGAGTAAGGCAAATGATCATTTTCCCAGTCTTCTCAATAGGCAGGAAAGATATTATTTATTCATTTTAGAAATAAAAAGCAGTGCTCTCAGGCAGGGTAAAGAAATTTCCTTTGGTCATGTGTGATGGTGGAGGAGTAAGTAAATTTGAGTCTTATGTCTTTCATGTCTATGAGTTTTCTACAATATGCTTCTGATAATAAACCATTAAACCAGTCTAGCGCTCTGTATCCAAAATTCACTTTGAAAATCGTTGAGGTTACAGAAGTTACCAATCACAGAGTATGTAATGTAAATTATTCTTTTGCATGAAATTTTAAGGTTATAAAGAAACAAGGTAGAAAAGTTCTTATCTATTAGTACTGAAAATACCTTTATTTGACTGTGATTGACAGTTTTCGACAGTGATTGAGGGACTCTGATGAGCAGTGATAAAATATGATAGCCTTACATGTTTTGCAAAATTTCCTTTTGAAAGGAATTAAGTTGCGAATGAATTAACAGTGGTCAGTGAAAAAAAATCCAGTTACTTTTTATGTTTCTGGATTACCATTCCATTCCTTACAAAATAGTGATGGTTATTCCCACAAGTTCTAATTGAGATTTGAGTGAAATAGGACTCCCCTTTTGGACAGATTTTATTTTATTATTAGTCTCAGTTAACTCTTTAGTCAGCTGAAATGTGCCCTAAGATGGTGATCATTCCCTGTAGCATACAAAGGCACATTTTTCATTACTAATATTAGATCTTTGTATACTCACATGTTGTAATGCTGACTAGTTTTTAAATAAATTAGAAAATTCTTTGGAGTTGTTGTATGAAGTTAATTATACTCATTTTTAGTTTCTAAGGAAAATGTAGCCTTCATTTCTGATCCTCACTGATATAGGATCTTATTTAGGAAAAAAGAATGATTTTGATATTTCACCAGTCTCTCAGTAAAAGTGAAATTTATACCCTAGCAAGCATTTGTTCCTAAGTTTCTTCATTTCTGTTGATGGTAAAAGTATTTTAAGTAAATAATTATTAGTCCATATTCATCTTGTTTTTCACTTTCTAGACAGTTTCAATTTACCCCTATGCATTACTAATCTTCTTTTTAATAACGTGTTATATCTTCACTTTAAATGTCCATAGTTACCACTTGCTGTTGTTCATATTTGTAAACTTGCATAATAAAATGGCCTCCAGTAAGTTCAGAAATAAGTTCTCCTAAGTGGAGGGTGAAGTCATGCTCAACCACAGTAACATATGAAACAAAATCATGGAACTTGTGATTGACAGTATGCCAACATTAAACAGACAATTGCTATAGGTCGAAGTATTAGAAAGTCGAGTATTAAAGCTTAGAATGCAGGACCATATGATATAATGTGTTTTATGGTTTAATTACTTAGATTTGAGTTTTGATTATCTGAGCTTAACTTACAGTCACGTTTCTCACCTGCAAATGTAGAAGTATCATTTATTTTATTTACCACATACCATGTAATGCATGGCAGGAAATATATCGTATTTCACTTAAGTATTTAGTAACCCTGCTAAATAGATAACACTATTACCTCCACTGTGCAGAGGGAAACAAGACAGATCATAAGGTAATAAGTGACGTACTGGGCTCCAGCACATAATCTGAAACATGCAGACTGTCCTTCAACCACGGAGGCTCAAGTGTGTTTGTGCATGGACCTGACTAACATTGGACTAGGCACATAGTAGGTACCCAGTAAATATTGGTTTTATTCCCTTATAATTTCATTTTATAGAGTGCTTGTTAGAAAGCTATTAGGTACTAGATTTATTTCCCCCTAAGTTTAGGTTATGAACAAACTACCCTACTGCATCAGCCTCTTCACTCAGTGCCGTAATTGCTTTCTCTATCTTATTAAAACTATGACATTCCTTGAAGAAATGCCTTTCCTGCTTCACTCTCCAGTGTCAGTGGCTGGTTGTCCACGTGCTTGTACTGGAGTCAACCTTGGGTTCATCTGCTTTCTCTCCAGAGCCACTTACAAACAGCTCCTCTATCTCCCCTCACAGCACCATATCGGGGCTGCTATCACCTGGCTCAGTCCACCTTTGCTGCTGTGTTGGGATCTCCTTCACAGTTTTTCGGAATTTTGGAACTTGTTTGATCAGAATGATTTTAATGCAAATATCACTGAGTAGTTCTGCCTGTAGTCCTTTGGCTCTTTGATTTTGAGTTCCAGCATCTCTCTCCTTGACTGCATTACAGGAATGAATTTCCAAGCTCACTATAGGTATTTTTCATGCCTATTGTTGATCTGACACACAACAGAAAGATCATGTTTGATTAATATACCAAAGATTATGTTTGATTAATCTATCACCCTTTATGCAGCCTTATCCAGATTCATAGCCTAAAATTTAGGCATAAATATCTCATTATATGATCACTATCCGATTCAGATTTCCTATGCTTTTCTTTCATGCTTTATATTCTCTTTCTCTTAGTTTGATGTTTACCTCCTTCCGTATGTAGTTTAAACTTTGCAGTGTGTCTTGTTTTACTATTTTTAGTTCTCTTGTTTTGTCACTGATTCTGTAACAATTCAGCCCACACAGAAGCTGCAGCCTGTCGTCTCTTAAAACAATGCTACTCTTGAATACACAGCCTTTCTAGGTACCCTTGTTGCTTCTCTTAAAGCTTCTTGAAAAAGCCAGTTTACACTTTCTTATATCCCATTTGTTCTTCATTGCACTTTAATCTTGTTTCTGGTTCCACCACTGCACTGCATCTCCTTCTACTAATCTCTTCATTGCCCTCGATAAGACTGTACAAAATGAAATGTGTACTATGTTTATCACACTTCCTTTCTCTGTGGCAATTGTCACTGCAGAATACTCCTTCCTCCCTGAAATGCTCTTTCCTCTGGCTTTCTACAGACTGTCTTTTTTAGAGTTCTTTCTGTGTCTCAGATTTCTTCTATTTTCTTCTTGTGTTCTCACTTCTTCACTGTATTTTACTTATGTTAACCTATTTACAGTTGGTGTAAAAACTCCTTAGAGGAACTTATCCAAACAGAGCTTCAACTATCACACCTGTACTAATGACTCTGAATTTATAGCACAGAATTAGTTTCAGCATCACTCATATATTAAACAGACTTGCAGATATTTTCATATGACCGAGCCTCACGATACTCCCTATGCTCAACTCTCCACCCTTCCTCCGGAACTTGCTTCTCTTTCTTGTTCTTCTTCCTTCCCTCTCTTCTTTCCTAGTTTTCCTGTATTGTCAGCCTAAAAGCATGGCACTATGTTGTCTTTGCCCAAAATGTTAAGAGTTATTTTCTACTTTCTTTCTTTTCCCTACTTCTACTCACTCACCAGCTATTTATTATTCAAAAATTCTTTATTAAGCAAAGTTATATACAATAACAGAACAACAATACATAGAAAGGAAATTATACATTGTTGAAAACTCACTACTATGTATTCTGTGAGCACAGGAAGTTTGATTGTGTACACCTGACTAATACTTCCAAATACACCGTCTCCTCTCCTCACCTTTCTGTTTTTCCTCTACTTTGTGCAATAACCTCTTGTTCTATGCAGCATAGACATTTTAATCTACCTTCCTCACTGTTGTCAGAGTGACCTTTCTAAAATGCCATTTTGATCATGTCACCATCTGACTTTCAAACCTTAAGTGGTTCCCAAGACTGTCATGCTATAGTTCACAGTTCACAGCTTAACATCCAAAGCCCTTCACCCTGAGGCCCCAGACTTATTTCTAGCCTCATCTCAGAACACTATGCCACTCATTTCACTATTTCTTCATGTGATGCATTTTTTCCAAAGTATGAGGTTGTGTCGCACTTCTAGACCTTCTCACTTATCATTAGTGCTTTACACAATATGCCTTTCCTTATATTCCTGACACTATTGTCCAGAAAGACTTTCCTGGTGACCCACTACCTCAAGTCCTACTGAATAACTCCCTTCGCTCCCATATCTTATTCTACATTACTACTATCATGGCAGTGATTAATTCATTCTCCAAGTATTTATTGAACATCGTGTATCATACTTTGCTTTTCCTTTCTACTCACTACCCATAGTTTCCTTGAGAAGAAGGATTTTATCTTATCTTAGGTTAATGTACTAGAACCTAGTATAGGAACTGATAGTTCCTAAAATATAAATGGAACTCAATAAATATATGTCAAATGGGCTAGTTCCCATCACAAGAGTTCCTGGACTATACGGGGGTGTCATAACCTGGCCCCAGGGCCTCTTGTCCCAGAGTCAGGCAACTTGTATGGGTCATAGACTTTTAAACTCCATATCCTTAAACAACTTATTCAACCTCCTAAGGCCTAGTTTCTGTAAAATGGAGATACTGCTTGTCTCTGTTATGCAGAATTGTTAGAAGATCGTATGAATTTATACATGTAAACCACTTAAAACAGGATCTAACTATGGCAATAATTTAATAACGATCACTGACAATCAGAGGTCTAACATCCTCAAAACCTAGAGCTGAATTTAAGGGCAGCTGTGCTTGAAGTTAGCACCTGAGATGTACTATAAGCATCCTTATTACTGATAGAGTTAAAACTGAACATGCTCAATTCATTCCAACAAACACTTATTGATAATTTAACACATAGCCCTCAACTCTGAGATGCAAAGGCAGTGTGGTATAGTCTGAGCCCATGGGGAACTCTAAAGTCAGGTTGAGATAGACAATAAAACCATTATAATTCTGAAGGAGGTAATTTATAAAAGGGGTGACAAAGACTAACAGAGGTTACTATTATGGCACAGAAGACTGAACTTAAATTATGTGTTCAGGGAACAAAATCATATGTGATTTGAATCCAAAATGATTCTTAGAAGCCTGCCCAGCAGGAGGAAGTTAGAGCAAGTGAAATAAGAGGCAGAAGCACAAGGCAGAGTATGTTTAAAAAGCTTCAGTGAGTGCTTCAGTACTAGAGAAGGGACTTAGAGTGGTGAAGTAGTGGACCACACAATCTAGAGAAGTGGGCCTGAACAGTTCCTTTTACTGTGTTTCAGTCAGTGAGAAATTGGCATGAAAACCAGGAATCAGGGCAAATCTCCTCTATTCGATGCTTTTGGCTATGGTTAGAAAGATGGGACCATCATTTACAGATCACAGAATTGAGCTTCAAACACAGGTAACAGGAGGCCCAGGAAAACAGAGTATTTCCAATTGTAGAAATCAGAAGAAAAAATGTTTAGTATTTAGATTATGCTTTCATGCTTTTTAATACTCAGCAAAAATGAAGATGCAGGAAGGTAGCAGTTAGCTAATGCATAGGCACAGAACCACCAAAATTTTGTTTAGCTAAAACAATTCCAGGGACTCTACTTACTAGGTTAATAATATCCCTCAGTTACTGCAGGCTGATCAAGTCTGCTATCTCATGGATGAGTGCATGCCAAATGCTAGCTAAAAAGAGGCAAATGGAATGATCTCAGGGCTCCAGGATGATCAAAATCCCCTCACAGAATTTGAGATTCTCTCAAGGTAAGACCAAGACCTTGTCTGGTTGATGCATCTTTATTTAGTTATCAGAAGAAGGGAGGGGAGTACTCAAGAAGCATGAACCACTCAAGGGCTTCTCCAAGCAAGTTATTAAATTAATTCTCCCGAGAGTGAGATGCCTGAGGCTACAGTCTTTATCTAGTTGAAATTGGATCCAGGTGTCCTTGGCTGTGATCCTTTTTCATCCTTTGAGGCTTTTCAAATTCATCTTCCATCCCAGGCCTTAGTAGGGATTAGTGACTCACAGAGGTTCACTTACTATGAGTCCACCACCCACCTCCAGACAAGGAGCCTAGGCCTTGGAGAGACTCACACATAAACACAAAGAGCAATTGGTTAACTGCTCAGGGCTGCTTCACAGTGATCTCTATCACCTACTCATTAACATGCTACCTCTAGCATGTAACACTTAAAGCCAAAATATATCCGTAAGGCCTCTTGACTTCTGCCTTGAAGATTAAGATATGCAGCATTTGAAAATTGTTATTTATTAGATAAGGGTTATACAGTTTATGACACGAGCTGTATAATTGATGTCTAAAATAGATTAATTTTGCTTAATGTCATGAATTACATCTACAATGTCCCCCAAAGTCTCATATTCAGAGGAGAAGCTTTAAGAAGGTGATTGGATGAAAATGGCTCCTTACTGATGAGTGGAATAGTCTATTCTTGAAGTCAACGCTGAATGTTCTCTTCAGAGTTGGAGTTTTGTTGGAATAGGCAAGTCACTGGCAGTGTGACCTCTGCTTCCTGCTGCCATGGGATAAAGATCTTTATAGACTCACACCCTTTGCCAACCATGGACTGAACCAACTGGAATCTCTGAGGCAAAGTAAACCTCTACTCCTTTAAGTTGTAAATTTTGAGTACTTTTGATCTAGTGATGGGATAGTGTCTAATACCAGACGCTGCGTTGTGATTACGGGGTTCTGAAGTCTTTGGAACTTCTTTGCCCGTGCAAACTTTTGGAAACTTTAAAAGATGTGGGCTAGAGAAGCCATAGAATGTTGTGAGCAGTGGTTAGCACAACTCAGAAGACCAGAATGCTGACAGAAATGCAAGGAGTAAAGGCCAGGCTCAGGAGTTTACAGTTGGGAATAAGAACTCCACTGGCATTTGGACTAGAGGTTGTGTGTTTTGTGCTCTGGCAGAAACTTTTGTCTACAGTTTTGCCTATGTTCTGAGACTTCACAAAACATTAAGGTTAAGGGCAGCAAACTAATCAATCTTGCTGAGGAAATTTCAAGGCAACCCAACATTCAGTCTCTGGCATGGGTGCTGCAGGTTGCTCTTGGTCTGAAAAACAGTGAGAATACGAAGCAAAAAGAAAAATCAAACGAATGTGAAGCTTGACCAGAAAGGAGGAGCCTATAAAGTTAGTTAGCTTTTGTAAAGTTAGGACAAAGGAGAACATAGTTGTTAAAAAGTTAGCATTAAAAAGAATCCAAGTACTTCATATCAGGATAAGAGAAAATAAGGTCTAAAGGCATTTCAGAAATTGGCCAGACTCTATACACTGACAGCTCCAGAGTAGAAAAGAACAAATCCCTTTGAAAGACTGATTGGAGAAGAGAGGCCCAGGCTGCCCTGTTCAGTCAGTATCACATGGGCCTAAGGAAGTATTTTCTCAAATTCAGTCATCCAGGCACACAGGGACCACTGCAGCCGCAGCTCAAGGGGGCCTGGATACAGTTCAAGCTCGCTGCATACCTTGGTATCATCCACAGGTACAGAATGTAAAAGTTATGGGGTCATGGAAGTTTCCACCCTGATTTCAGAAGGTCTGTGAGACTAGGAAAAAAATGTGTGCAGAGTCAGGGGCTCTTCCGGGAGACCATGAAACGGCTGTGAAAGTGAAGCTGAAATTATAGCGCAGACGTCTCGATGAAGTTGGAGATGCCAGGATATAGGATGTTTACTGAGAAAAAGTACAGACAGAGAAGCCAGCAAAGAGGCCGGGGACTGCAGCCAGGAAGGCTGTAAGGGCAGCACTGAGCAAAGCCTTTGGAGCTCATGCCTCACCACAACCTGCTCCATTGCTGCATGTGGTGCTGCGTGGTACAGTATTTATACTGTTGGGTTCCAGTCTTTCTTTGGTCTGATTCCATTCAGTGCCTTTATTTCTTCTTTTTGGAATAGGAATATTTACCTTGTGCCATCATATGTTAGAAGTATCTAATTTTTTGTTTGGTTGTTGGAACAGCTAGAAGTTTGCCTTGAGTTTCAGAGGAAATTTTGCACTTGGACTTTTCAGCAATCCTGAAATTGTTAAGACTTTGGCAACTCTTGGAGATCACCTCAGTACACTTTGTATAATGAGATGGACCTGAGCCTTTGAGGGGCCAGAAGCAGACTGCTATGGTTTAGATTAAAAATTCTCTCCCCAGGTCTTCTGTTCAGAGGTGAGTCTGTAGATGGTGACTGGATCAGAGGGTTGCCATGGTCATCAGTGAATTAGCGTGTTGGTGAGTTCATTGCTACACGTGACCTTCAGAGGTGAGGCCTGATTACAAGACAGGTCAGCAGAAGCAGGATCGGGCAAAGTGCATTCTTACCTACGGCTCTTCCTTTTCCTCTCTACTTCCTGGCTGTCATGGGTTAAACAGCTTTGCAGGATCACACCTCCCCACCAAGCCAGGTCTGCTGTGGAGCCAGCCAACCAGGAAGTGACCCCACTGGAAACCGTGAGTCAAAATAAATGCCTTCTTTAAGTGGTGCTGAATATTTCATCCCAGTGAGTTCACCGGCTGAACAATTGTTTGCTTTATTTTCTGAACTAACAGTTAATAACAGTAGAAAGTGTGTAAAATGAGAATAACTGTTCAAAAACCAGTACCTCCATCGTCTTTATCACTACTCTTTGGTGCTTCGCATGAAACTTCTCTTTTATTCTCCATCACATGGTGCTTCTACTCAGATGAAGCTGATCTACTAAGTTAGTCCTTACGTTTGACTTGTGCTTTCCCACCTTTGAGTCTTCATACTCCTCTTGGATTTCTTTTCTCCCCACAGTGTACTATACAAGAATCCTTTATCTGCTAATTCCTTAAGGAAATCCTTTTCCACATTGCCTGTGAACTGTACTCATTTGAGAGTTAAGAATCTGTTTACACAATTATCATTTCCTCTCAGATAGTTTCTGCTCTCCTGTTTTGCTCTGTGGTTTTCGTTCCCACTCGGTGATCCTGGTCTCTGGGTTCTTGAGCTTTCTATGGTTGAACATTTCTGATTGGCCCATTGGCTGGTTTCTCAGCTTTTCCTTTCCTTGGGATACTTATTTTCTGTGATGAACTTCTTCCGTTACAAAGATGTGTGTTCTTTCTTTCTTTCAGGCTAGATTCTTGTTAATCTAGTATATACTTAAATGTTTATAGCATGTATATGCTATTGTGACTTCAAATTTTCCTATAAATCTTTCATTTGAATAAATCAGACATGATATTATTCCTACTCAGGTTTCTAGTCACATAAAGAAAAAAAACATTGAATTTTAAATGTATTACTTAAACCTTTTGTGAATAGAACTAGCTTAGTGTGTTACCTGAATATTGAGTTTTAAACATTATTTAAGTTTGTGCTTCTTCTACCTTGGTTAATACCTAAGAAATCATTTAGTCTTATTTATTTATTTATTTTGATGATGGCAGTTATACTTAAGGAGCTCAGAGCTACACTATTATTTTTTATTTTTCTGTTATTTTGAGGCAGGGTCTCACTAAGTCACTAATTGCTCAGATTGGCCTCCACGTTGGAATTATTCTTGAGTATCTGAGGTTACAAACATGTGTTACTACATCTAATTTAGCGCCATTTGTTACATTGATTATCATCTGAAAACATTTCACAGCAATGATAAACCAGTTCATGGGCACCATCATACCACTAAAATTTGCCATGTACTGACTGATAATGGCTATGACTTGAAAATGGTTGAGAACGTGAAAATGCAATAGCTAATGTTACAAAATTTGAAGAATCAAGAGGCATAATCAACTATAGTTATTGAAAAATAATTTTGCCATTACTGTGTTTATAGAATTTAAAATTTTTCATATTTATCAATTAATTCAATAAAGAGTTTTGGGTTTTCAGTAAATACTTGATATATGTCAGATACTATTTGGGTGCTGGGAATAAACAGAAATACAAAAGAGATATATTCATGGTGTTTATAGAGCTCAAATTTATAAGTATATGTTCTTTAATTTATGAAGAATTAAAACAAATCAATAAGATAATGGGTGTAAGGATTTGACTTTTTTATATTTGGAGACAAATAAAAATGGAAACATGGAAAAAAAATCAATAAGAAAAAAATGAGCTCAATAAAATAAAAGCCTGGGATTTAAGCTGAAAATTGGCAAAAGAACATAAATAAGAACCATGTGGGAAAAGTACTCTTTTAGTAATAAAATGCAAAGTTTTAAAATTGAGATATTAATTTCTACTTTCAAATCAGAAAATCTAAAATTACATATACAGTTAGAGAAGTTCCCGGAACCTGTGCCTTGAGGTTGGTCTGATACTAGAACCTATACTCCTAACATTTCTCTCTCCTAAATTGCTGCTCCATGAAATGATACCAGAGTGTTGCATGAAATATTGATTATAAGGGCAAAGGAAACAAATAGGAAATTACAGAACATTCAACAATGCCAGATGGGTTAAATAAATTATGACATGTATACAGCAAAATACTAATCGAAACACTAAGCAAAATGCTAATACTTTTAAAAGTGTTTTTGTTATATTTATTTACAGGATATATTGTGAAATAAAAAGTGTCCTCAAAAATATACAGTGAATAGGATTTGATGATAAAGTTGAAGAGATTTTAACTTTTTGTGGTTTATTTACTTTCACTTTTTTCCCCGATGATCATAACTTTAATAATAATAGTAATTATTATTGTTATTATTATTATATTGTTTTGTAAACAATAGGTTATGCTTGGTTTTTAATATCAAGACTCTGCTACCAAGATTGGGTAATAATTCTATTTTGTATATGATTTTGTCTTGTTAAAGTTTTCTGACGGGGTGTGTTACATTTTTAGCATTAATCAATTTAACATGAATATCTTATTTATATTTTAAAAGGCCTGAAAGAGAAGTACCTTTCTAAGTATACCCATATAGTTTGCTTGCAAAAATTCTTAAAATAGCTTTTACCCATTAAAATCTTAAAAGGATTATACAATCTAAATTAGTGCCTGAACTGCAAAAAGCCATAATGAATATAATATTGTTGCTTTCCAAAATATAGACCAATTCTTAATAGACTAGTTTACAATAGGAAGTGCCTTTAGGGGTCAGTGTAGCCAAATTAAGATCAGTTTATATAACCTTACAGAAGGTCTGCTGGCAGCATAAAAATGTCCCGCGTAATTATTTGTGAGTTCATTAGCTCTTACTTAGCTTTCTTTTCCGAGCTTGCTTAGTAATGGAGTAAACTGACAAATCTATGGCATTTCTTTCAGAAGTTGCATTTGTGTTGTACTATTTCTTTATTATGTAAGTGTAATTTAAAATTGTCTTAGTCCGAGTCAAATTTATAGCTGTGGGAGCTGGGGTGTGAGATCAGTGGTCAAGGTTTTTTCTTCTGTTGTTAAATCTGAAATTAGTTACTGAGGTAAACTTATAAATAGCCATCTGCTGACATCGGACATTGTGCACCCCAGTGATTTGTTCTTCCTTCGAATCTTCTCACCACAGTTTAGATTTACATCCCCGATACTTACTGTAGAGTAAGTCTTCTGGTTCATCTCTTCAGATCTTCAGGAATCTGGTTTTGATTTGGTCTTCTTTCCAAGATCTAGCTTTCTTCATATCTTCTCATTACTATCTATGCTGCCTTAAGCAGGTGCTACTCTTACTACATCTCTTAGTCTTCTGTAACATAATGTAATAGTTGGCTAAACAATTATGGACTCTAAGAACTTATGTATAGCACTGGAAAAGAATTTAGTAACCAGGTACTTTAAAGATATACCTTGATTGCTTTTTTCTACAGTAATTTTTCTGAGCCCAACACAATGAATTCTCTTTTTATTCCTTGTTTAAAACAAAAATTATATTACAGTACATCAAAAGGAATTTGTACCTAATATAATGCTTACCATTAAATATAAAATTGTTTAGGAATGTGCATTTTCTTGCTGAGTCATTTCATATTCATAGGAGAAAAACATCTTGAGGCTGTCTGGGTAACTTCAAGATTTTGTCATAGCTGTACTCGCTATGGTTTGGCAGTGCTTTTGAGCTAAGATAACACTTTGTAAATGAAATCTTAAAAGAAAGATCATTCCTACAGTGGGGTACAAAATCTCGTATGGTGAATACTTGGGCTTATCTTCTCTTATTTGCATGGATGCTACGTAAGAATTTTTTTTTTTTTTTTTTTTTTTTTGCGGTACTGGGGATTGAACTCAGGACCTTGTGCTTGCCAGGCAGGCACTTATTCCACTGAGCTATATCCCCAGCCCTGCAGTAAGAATTGACTTGAATTATGTGCAGGACTGAGACTATGTTGAGATTCTTCATTAATGTTGATTTTAGCCTTAACTGTTAAACATATTTCCTGCTGGTCTCAAAGTGATGTTTCCCTAGTCTTACACACTATATTTTGATATGCTTTAGTAAAAGGAAGAAGTTAAGAGTAGTCTTTTGATAATTTCTGCCCATATTTTCTTTCTTTTTTAGTGTTGTAGTTTGGGGTTTTGCAATGGGGAACAGTTTAATACAAGACACACAGTTTATACTGTTATTTTACAACAGTCACCCAAAGAGTCTTATATAAAAAGAGCGCAGCAGATCTGTCCACACACTAAGGACTAAAGAATGCAGCTAAAAGTCTTGATCCCACAGTAATGTCATACACGAGTCCCGCAAAAGACCTAGAGCTCATAACAGTGCCCCCTCGTGCGTCCGGCTGGAGGCTCAGAGCCCACAACAATGTCACATGCAGGCCTGTTTTATAGATCTGTGCTGGGAAGGCCCAAAGGTCTGTGGTGGAAGCTAGAAAGTCTGTGCCAGAGGGATGAAGGATCTGTGCTAGCAGGCTGAGGGATCTGCACTGGAGCCAGGAAGTAATGCTCAAAGTAAGAACCAGAGCTCCCCTGAAATGTACCACAGCCAGCCTCAGTGACAGCGAGGCCCCGAGCTCCTCTGATGATAACAGCCAAGCTTCCATCAGGAAAATAAACATGACAAGCTTCTCCAGGAGATGGATCAGGGCACCATCTTCCCCTCCAGAACAAGAACCAGAGCTCCCCCAAAGTCAACCATAGACATTCTCAGTGGCACCAAGTTCCCAAACTCCTTTGATGATGAAAACAGCCTAGTTCATCAGGAAAGCCAGCAGCTCCCAAGAGCTTTTTCTCTTTTTTTTTCTCATTTTGCCTCCTATGCTGCCAGCAGCAATCCTCAGGTGGGCCGCTCACACCCAGCACTACACTGGTTCGGTTCAGGTGGGTGTAACAAGGTGACCACCAGCTGGCAATCCACCACAGTGGTGTCTGTGTTCTGTTTTCCAACTCTTGAAAAAACCAAAAAGAAAACATTAGCAGTAGTGTTTGTCCTCATCAATGTGTTGGTAGCTCTTCAAAGACAAAAGTCATTTCATTGTTAACTCATATATATTTAAAAGGAAGATCTTTCAGTTGTTTTTACTTGAAAAATCTGTACAACAAAATTGTGAGAATCATACCTAACTTTCAATGCTTAAACAACTATAACCAAAGAAAAAAGCCTCAATTTTAAGATAGTCTCTAGGACTCAGTTGGTAGAATGTGAAAAATTCAGAATTTTTATCATTTGTCTTTTTCTTACACGTTAATTCATGGATGAAGGATACCTTGTACATAAGTAGTCTGTGCTGAGTGAAGCAGCTAATTAACACACCAAAAGTAACCCACTTAATATAGTCAATGGGATAGTTTCCCAAAGGAAGAATTGTACTGCACTTGAAGTATCACTTGAGTCATTTAAATTGACATTGGACAAGGCTTCAAAGGACGAGCTGCAGGGAATACACCTTCATTGACAGAAACAGTATGGAGAAAGTGTAAGAAAAATTAAATTCACCAAGAGAGTTTTGATATGATTTATTTTGAATCTGGGGAAATAAAATTTTAATGATACAAAATTTTATGCTTTTGTATTTTTATCATTACATATTATCACCTAATTTTTCTATTTAAATGAAATATATGAGTCAGATAGCCTGTGTGAGAATTTTGTTATCATCTGTCAGGTTAGTCTGATTGTATTAAGATATTTGAATTGAAATGTATCCATAAATTTAACCATATATGTAATTATTGTAAATAATATCTTATCAAATTTACTATTACTAAAGATTCCCTTAAGATTTAAAAGTTCAATCACTGTACTACTTTTCTATCACTATGGTACATCCCACATAAATCACTTAATGGTAGCCATATATTTCCATTCTTAGATGCTTTATTCAAGTTACCTAGTCTTAAAAAAATCCATAGTGGAAGTAGTAAATTTCACTTATATAAATAATGTTGATTTATAACAGATAAATTTAAAATATAACATCAGGAATAACATGTGAGCAGGAAACAGGATTAATGGCCATAATAGCAATACTATCCCAATATTAACAAGTGCACAATGCTACATTTTATGACATTACTTTGTTCACTGTGTTTCTTAGCCTTTATTAAGCCCCATTAAAAGCCAATGGCTATATGCCTAGGGCAGTCTGGAATTTCTGTAATATCAGATACTGGGAAGCCTGAGGCAGGAAGGTTTCAGATATAAGGCCAGCATAAACTATTTATTGAGACTCTGTCTCAAAATTTAAAAACATACAGTAAAATAAAAAAAGCTGGGGATGTAGCTCCATGGTGGAGTACAATACACACACACACACACACACACACACACACACACCAGTGGATAAAGAAACAGTAGAAACAACACAATGCCTGGTAACATTTTTATATGGCAGAGTTTCTGAGGTGGAGAGGCCAGGATATGGCTGTGTTTGGGAAGGCTCCACATAAACACTTCTGACCCCAAATCGCAGTAGTGTCTATGCTGAGAATCCCTACAACCAGCTCAAGGCTACTCACCATTTCATCAGACAGTGATGACCCCTAGATGGCTTTCGAGGCCCATCTACTTGTTTTAAGTGATGAGAGGTTGTCGCCAAAGAACCAAAAGACAGTGCAATTCTGAATCAGATACACATAGTCTAAGTGGCACATGGCCAAAAATATAAACAGTAAAAACAGTCAGGTCGTGTTGACACATTCCACAACTATCCAGTTTCGGGAGATTATTGCCTGGCAGAAACAAAGGATGGCCATTGTCAGAACTGCTGTTTCCAAGAGAATCCAGTAATCTCTTTTTATGTGAAATTCTCTGAATTTTAAAATGTTTTATTTTGGATAGACAGGGAAGACCAAATAGAAAGCATGTGGAAATCAAGTCAGTATTTTTGGCTAGCAGGTTTACAACCTCTGTTCTCAGTTCTGACTGTCATGCGGCTGTTAATTCACATATTCATGGACTTACCAGGCACTGACTGACCACCTCCTGAATGGAAGGGGTGAAGACTAAGTAGCATTTTAGAGAAATTCACACAGTTCTTGATTTTCCTGGAGTGGTGAGTTTACCCTTCACTGGGGATCAAATTGACTTGATTCTTAGTATGTATTTTAAATTGATGGATTGATTGATTGATCTCTTTCCATTCCCTAAGCAGGTTTTTCTATTAAAATAGGAATATATACTTGGGTATTTCACTCTTCAGTTGACACTTAGCAACTCAAAGCAACTCAAGAACAGTGCTTTCAAAGTGAAAAGCACTAAATTTAACAGCTTAGAGACTTTCTGCTCAACAACACCCTCCATTTCTTTTTCCCACCTTTTGCTCAACTTTTTGTTTAAACTTATGCCCCTCTGTTTCATCACCACTAAATTAATGACCTTAAGACTTAATAAATTAAACATTTAAAAGTACTTTAAAGAGTGCAAGCGAAATTTTTGGAAGAATGAGAATTTTTCTTTAAACCACTACTGTGCTTGCTTCAGCAGTGTGCATATGTACTAAATCACTACCTCTGTAAGCCCTGCTATTCTAATGTGTGTTTATCGTGCTTTTAGCTTTGTTCCAAAACTCATGCCTGGCAATTCACTTAATTTTCATAACAGTTCTAGAAGATTGTCTTCATGTTGTAGATAACGAAAGTCACAGATAGCCTAATGGACTGGATCAGTATCATACAACTGATAAATTTAAAAATTGAAACCTAAACTCTGGTTATTTTGTGACAAAACCCTTGCTTATTACCATAAAGTATGACAGGATGCATTTGTTAACTTAAAGTTGGCATGGGAAGATAGAAATGTGAGAGAAAAACCTAGCTTTTTCTGCAGGTCACTCTTTCTGTATTGTGAATCTCTGTAGAATGTGATCCTTCTTCAAGCTCCCTGTCTCTGTCTCTGTCTCTGTCTCTGACTCTGTCTCTGCACCCTTCCACACACATACACTCACACATCATTCACGTGAAGGCATCCATCAGAACTCTAAAGTTTGCCTGCTGCATGGCCCAGAGCAATAGCTTTGGATCCACTAATAAAGAGTTTGTAGCACTGCTATGTGCCAAGAAATATTAACATCTGTGATGGTGAGAATTAGGTTAAGCAATTTTTGTCTTCCTCGTTCTCATCTAAGCAATTAACCCAATTTATACACAATTTAGCTTTAAATTTAACATATTCACCAATAGCAATAATTATTTAGCTGATATGCAGATTACTGAATCTTTTGCAAGTTTTAAATTGAATAAAACTTGCAAGTTTCTTTTTCAGAACTGAAAATATAAATAAAGAGTTCCAGAGTAATTTTGTACTGTATTATTCTTACCTAATTTGGAAAAATCTTGCTTAATTATATAATGCATTCTATTAATACAGTAGAATCAAGATTTATTTGTGAATCAGGATTTGTTCTCTGGAAATTAAATGGAAGAATTTTCTTCATAAAAAGGGGGGAAAAAAAGAAAGAAGTTTCTTTCTTTCTCTATTTTTTCCCTTATAGTAAAGTGGACTCATTGCATTAGTCATCTGTCAAGAAACTAATAATTGGTTTTTATGCTTTTCAAGCCTCTTAATTTAGTAAACCTATAATTGAAAAGTAAAATTTTGCAGTAAAACAATATAACTCAGTTCATGTTGCTATGGGAAAGTAGAGGGTCTCCTCCTACTTTAGTTTATTAATTTTCAAATAATGCTTAAGGGCTTGTTATGATAGTTCTTTACAAGGTAGTAAATATATAGTTATCCAGACTGTCTGGGCTGAAAACTAATTACCATCAGAAACTGAAGCATTAAGACTTGTTATTTCTGCAAATCAAACAACTCCAAATACAATTTTCATCTTAAAGCCAATGTGCAATGATGCAGGGATATGCTCACAATGAAAACCATTATCTGCAACGTCCTTCTCCCTTACTCTTGTTTATAAGCAAGGCAACCGGGTTTTAAATGTTCCTCGAAAAGGGAAGTTAAGGAGACAGATAGTAAAAGCAGCAATTTAAAAGAACAAAAGAAATAAAAAAATGGAGCTATTGAAATAATGAACACTTTCTTTGAATACAAAATTGCAGAATACAGGAAGAAAATACATTATCTGCAGGAAAATATGCAGTAGTGTACAGACTGTGGTTAATTTTCTATAATTTTCATTTTTACTCTGTTTTAAATCCCCTGGCAGTGTTGTATCTGAGGGAGCCATATTTTAAATTCATGTTAGCATAAAATAGAGTAGTAAGAAGAGGAATAGGGCAGTTTTACTATTCAAAAAAGAAAACAGACCTATGGCGGTATAAGTACACAAGAAATCTCATAATTTTAAACAGTTACCTTGTAATTGATTTTTAAAAGTTATTTATAAACAGGATCTTCATAGAGGCAAAAAGTTTTACTGTCATTGAATAATTCCAATTCCTAGAAAGTTTTTAAAAATGTGGCACATACAAAACCTCCACAAATTTATAGGAAGGTCATGTTATAGTTTCTCACTGTTGATTGAATAAGTTAGTGACCCTTAGTGCATGTGATGGTGGGCATCAAGAGGACAGTGAGGGAGTTTTGGTTTTGTGGGTTTGAGGGAGTCAATGGGGAGCTCATGGGGAGATTAGTATTTTGAAAAATTAAAATCTTCCATTGAATAATTGCAGAATATGGTCAGGCTTCTATAGAAACGTTTAGAAAATCAATTGAGGTATGTTGTCTAGTATCAAGCACAATAATTGATGTGTATTTGTCTAATATCAAATAGTATTGTACATGCATTTATTTCCTATTGTAAACAAGAAGTATTCGAGACTCAACCGAAATCCTATGAAATAGGTATCCATTAAAGTATACTTGGGATTATAATAGAGGACAGTGATCTATTCTTCAAAACTATGGCCAAGCCGTTTTTTATTGTTCAAACTTGTTCTTCACATGTAATACCTATTCTGTTTTGTAAGGTGTTTCACAGTGGTATGCCCTTTTAAAGTTTTTTCTTGTCCAAAAGAAATTCACTCACAGTTAAGTCTAACTTGTTTTTGTTTCATGTTTAAACATTTTCTTAACTTCTGAGTACTGTGAAATGACAACAATTTTAGTACAAGAGGAAAGAAAACACAAGAATAAGAAAGAGATCTGTCTGGATTCTTTGAGAATAAACATAGGTCAGAGAATAGGAACAAAATAGAATCCTGGAAACAAAGTCAGGGCTCTTTGAAGCAAACAGACAGGAGGTGGTGATGGGGACAACAGAGATGGAGAAGTGGACACATTGAAAATGTATCCAAGGGCAGTAGAACCAATGAGATTTTCTAATCAATACCACTCAAAATAAGCTCAGTGAAAGCAGGAATACTATCTTGCTTGTCCAGTGTGGATTCCTGGTACCTATAAAAGTTTCTGATGCATTAATAGTTTCATAACTATTTATAAATTGAATGAATAAATTAATACAGGATAGAGAGACCAAGAAATAATTAGAGATAATTTTGATTTAGGGTAGAAAACTGAATATCAAGTCATGAAACCAGAGAAGAGGACAAAAAGGATTTTTATCTTTTCTAGTAGGAAACAAGGGAGAGTTGTCAGTTTTCCTTTTAGCAAATGCTGTCTAATACTCTAAGAATATGTCCTTCTTCCTGATGTTCAGTATCTTTGACCAACAATGAAATGGTGGTGGTGGTATAATACAATATTCAATTTTTGCCTTTCTTCATAGCTTTGGTTAACAAGCTAAAGGATGGCAACCTACGGCACACACACACACACACACACACACACACACACACATACACACACATACACACACAATATTTTGCTGAGATCCAAATGCACAGGATCCATTAGTCTAAACTGCTTCCATTTAAAAATTATCTAATGCCCAAATTAAAATTGAAACTAATAGAAATATTAGGAAAATTTTGTTCTGTATACTTAGGGAGAACTGTGTGTGTGTGTGTGTGTGTGTGTGTGTGTGTGTGTGTGTGTCCTGTTTTTCCCACAGAAGAGTAGGGAAGTAAGCATATACTTTCTTAAACACTTAAAGGGTAATACTTTTTTAATGGAGAAGGAAATGTAACTGTAGTATTCATATTGATGAAAGAGACTTTTCAAAGAAAATATACTTTCATTTTATCTTTATGCACTGTTATTGGAAAAGAAGATGTTTTAGCCTTTATCTATGATTTTTCCTAATTTTGGCTAAATTTAATTACTTTCCATAGAAAGTCCCTAACTATGGGACTGGTTTTTAAGTCACTTCTGTAGTCCCAGCAATGACCTCAATAATCAGAGTGTCTCTCGTGGCTATTTCTAAATAAAGCTGATGCAATTTTCCAGTCTAATTTATATAAAAGGAACTGATTTAGGCCAAATAATACTCTTCTGTGTTTATCTTGAGAGAAAATGTGGAAACCACCTTAATATTCAAGCACATTTCTTTCTCTATAGATCATGAAATGCCATTTATATTGTGTTGGTAATTCATAACACACTTTCTGCAGCTACTGGGTTGCAAAGCGAGGTCATATAATATAAAATGGACTTTTCTATACACTCAGATACATGTATATCTGCTACATATCCTTATATATTATTCCTCTAGAATCAATTATATACAAAAATTGTATAACAGACATTTTAAATCTTTATTAGAATGTAAGTAATTATTATATGGAAAGATAAATTAAATAATACAACTCACTTCACAGCAACTGTAGTTGTCTTCTTAAGGATAGGTTTTGGCTACCTCAATTTTTAACAGAAATGAGCACACCTATCAAAATGGAATATGCCAATATTACTTGGCCGATTCGAATTTATTTCTTTCAGCTAAATAGATTTCTTTTTTCCAGGGGAATTGAAATCCATGTATATATTTTCATTTCTGATGTGAGCTTCAGTTATCTGATGGTAGCTGCTAGTGGCTGCTGTTATAAATAAAACCACTCTGTCTTGATAGTCATTGTAACAAAATAGGAAATATTTAAGTGTGGCTGTATTGTCAAAAATTCCTTAAAATATAACTCCTATGGCTTCCCTAAAAAAATGAAAGCAACTCCCCCCTGTCACTTTGCCAGTGGACTTACAGCTTTATTAGTCATTCAAGTCAGGTGAGGGAAACATTTTTTAAGACTCAGGCAAATTTAGTGTTTCTCTTATAAATTTTTGGGGAAAATAAATTTTAAAAATTAAAACTATATAGTAGCATGTACTCTGCCTTGATTAAATCACATATTTCTTGATTAAAAATAACATTTTTCATACCTTTTGTAAAAAATGAAGCCCCACATTCTCTGTCTTTAAGACATAAACACTTTTATTGGCAGCAGACTAGTGCCTAGGGGTGATCGCTGGAATTGGGCTGCTTATGTCCATGTCCTTGCTCTGCTCTTTACGAGAGATGCAGCAGTGTCTGTGTACACTGTGAAAGCTGCTTTCCCTTTCGTGTCCCTGCTTCCTTATCTGCAGAGTGGATATAAGAACCATACCTACATTGAAGTGTGGTAAGGGCCTAAATGAGTTAATATTTATAGGGTTCTTATTCTTATTGGATATCCAATAAATACAAAAAATGCATGTTGTCTAATAAATGCGTAATATCTTTGTACCCTCCAAAACTTAATAACACAAAACATTAACCCAGAACTTTTTCCATGTAGAGTTTTAGAATGATGTGACGCTGCTATAACACGACAACCCTATAAAAAGAGAAATAAAAGTAAAATGAAATATAGGATATAACTTAAATTATCTCCAAACTCTTTCCTACGAGTAAAGCCAGCAATCAGGACTTTCCTGAAATACTTTCATGATCATTAACTCAGGAGAAAGATGCACCCTGTACCACGCTGATTCTTGGTGTTATGATAAAAACTATGATTTGCCTTAGGGTATAACTGGGTATAATATATTTTACTGTTGGTATAAAACATTACTGACAGCTATCAAAAACTTAAGAAATTCTTTAGTAATTAGTTCCACACTATCCTACAAAAGAGCAAAAATCTTCCAGAATTCAAGTAGCAGAACAACCTCTAATAATTATGAGGCCTTTCCCTAAATATGGTTGGAGATCCGGGTAATATATGTTTTAATAGAGGCTTTAAAGCAAGTTGACAAACTAGTATGTAAAATATATCTTCCTACTTTGATAAATACACTGTAAAATAACTTGATGGCCCGAATCAAATACAACAGAATCTGCAGACGCCTTGGGGCCCACAACAGAGTTCTTGGGCAGCACTCCTTAACTGCTATCTTTCTCAACCCACACGCACCAGTTGCCCTGGCATGAAGTTGGAAGCTGTGGGCCTCACGTCTGCGCTCAGTGCTTGTCTTAATGGTGATCCAATCGGTATCACACATCTGGGGAGCAGTCCTAAACTAACTTCAGGAAACAGTACCTTGGGCCCGTTCTGGTTTCTAGGCCTGTGCCTGTAGATGGTCCCAGGGGACCAAGGATTTCCCACTTTTGTGGAGAAGTGCGTATGACCAAGGCAGGACCATCTTCTGCGTAGGTGTACTGATGAACAAGACTCCAAATCCAAGATCGTTTTCACAAAGCACACGTGAAAGCAACCTCTTTTAAATGTGGTGTGCCGTAGGAGATTAAAGGGCATAATAAATATTTCTCTACTAGAAACACACTGTTTAGACTAAGTGCTCTTATATTATTTAGAACAACATAGTTTATTTAGAGCAACATGAGTCTGACCCATTTTCCTCAGATCTTCCTTATTGCCACAAGCCTCACCTAAAACAGTGACCTCACTGACTGAACCAAGCACAGTGTGATCACACATGGAGTTAGTCAGCCATTCAGTAAATATTTACAGTGTCTATTATGTGTCAAGAATAGTACCAGCATGAGGATATGGTGTTCCAAGAATAAGCATCATTTCTGTTTTCTCTAAATTTAAAATCTAAGGAAAAAATTCATACAAACAAAGGTATTGATGCTGCTACTTGGTAAGTGACACAGAGAAAACAAAGGAAGCTTTTCTGAGAGGGAAGAATTTTTATCTGAGAGCCAAGAGAAGATGTGGGAAAGGTGTAGGAAAATAGAATGAAAGAAAAAAAATTCAAGTTCAAGAAACTGATGATATACATATATAATTACGTTTGGTAGAATTTAAAAAGACAACTAACAAGTAATAATTATAGTGGGTGGCAGTTAGATCATGCAGGATCTTGAAAATCTTACAAAGTTTGGACTTGATTCTAACAGTAATAGGAGGCATTGAGAGGCATCTTTCAGAAGAGACGTGGTTGTATTACTGTTTTCTAAAGCATTCACTCATATCTCATTCTAGAATTTATTAGAAGATCTGTGACATGGTATGCGCAGAAGATAATGGCCTATTCCAAGTGGATGGTAGGGTTTTAAGAGGAATCAAAAGCTAGAAGACAGTGAAATAGAATCTTACTTTGCAGGGCTGGTTAGTTAAGTGTAGAAAGCGAGGGACATAGAGAACAGAGTCTGAGTCCTGCAGTTTTGGGTTAGCCTTCTAGGTATTACCAACTTCTACTAAGAATGGTAAGGATGAAAAGTAGGAATAGGTTGCAGGAGAGTGAATTCACAAGCCTGTTCTCAGAAATGGTGAGATTAAGCTAAGGATATGATGTCTTAATAACTATACCCATATTTCCACTGACTCATGGAAATGTCTGTCTTTCTGCCTCTCTCTGTCCCTCCCTCTCCATGTTCCTCTCCCTTGTAGAGACATTCATGAATCAGTGCAAATACACAGGGAAACCAGTCAATGTTTTGAAATACATCTGGGGAATATCAGCATACAGCAAGCCAATGAAACCATAGTAAAAGACACAGAGCACTAATGGGATGAACACAGGTACTGGAGGTTAGAACTCTGAGACTGACGGAGAAGGAAGACATTGGGAAGAGTAGGAGAGAGACCAGAAGAGAACATGAAAGATGGTAAAGAACTGCCAAGTTGCAGAAGTGTTAAATGAAGGAAAGCTTGTTTGTAAATCAGACAAAAATAAAACTTGAGTGTCCACAGAGCAGAGCAAAGTGTTATCTATTCAGGCACAGACTCACTTGCAGTTGCTCTTCTAATCAGCCCCACTCATGCTCACGTATCCACCCACACACTTTCTCAGATGCCGCACATGATTTCATAAACTTAATCACATGTAGAAATTCTCATTCATTAAAGTCAACTCTACTAACATACTATTAGCTAAGAGAAGTGCACTTAAAATAAGAAAGCTTTGCTTTATGGTTTAAAGAAGAATGTGGCTCAGTTTGCCATCTGTTAAATGGGCACCGTAATATTAGCATAGAGTTTTTAGATTTAATTGATGCTTATAAAGTGATTCAGGAGCCCAAGATGAAAGGTGCTATGTAATGTTATTACTGTTATTGGGATTGACAGTGGTGACCTACCTTAAAATTTGGATATGCAATAGTCTAAACCACAATGTAATCCAGGATGATAAAATACAAGGTGTTATTAGATGACTTAGAGGTACTGAGGTTATGACTGAACTTTCCTTCTATTTCTATTTCATTATCTTTCCGATATCTGTGACTCAGTTTTAGCACTTACTTGTCAATAAGTTTCTCATTTTCTGCTTCACGTTAACACTGTAGAACAAAGTAGCTCTAAGGACCTTCGGGATCTTCCGATGAAATCTCTAATTCAGCAGACATAGAAACTGAATCCCAAGCTTACAGTTTTTACTCCCAGAATTACTGAGGTAGAATTTAATATCCAGTTTCAAGATTTTTGATTTTTTTCACTAGAGACTATTTCACAAACAAGAAAATTCATCTGAAAATACAATACCGCATCAGATAAAGGCTTTAAGAAAACATTATTAGTAGTAACAAGATAAACACATTAACAATAGCTTTGAGAATGATAAAATGGCATTTATTTTCATTAATATAAGAGATACATTAAATTTAATATTTATAAAAGAATACTCATTACTGGAGAAAACCAATACACAAGGGAGACATAAGCACGAAGGATGAAAGCAATTAAAATTCATGAATTACAATTGAGTTATTTGGTATTATCTATTGTTGTCTTGATGAAAGAGAAATTCTTTTTGCTCTGGATATCAGATATGATTTTTCTAAACAAATGTGTTTTGTACACAGCTTTTGTTCCAGATACTCTATTAGGCTCTGAAGGTAGAGAAAATGAAAAAATATAGTTTAAACTGCTATTTCCATTTTTCTTATGGTGAGAAATTTATTAAAAATGTAATGCAAAACAATAAAATGTAAAACAATAAAAATAATTTCAGATTTTAACCAAAGAAGCCAAGAGCACTGGTTATCGGAACTGCTACTGTAGATGGAATGGTGTGGAATGAAAGTAGGAGCCTGAAACCTGTCAGATTAAAAGTAAGAAACTAAGTGAAGAATATAAAGAAGACACTCTCAAGAGCGAGGATGGCACAGCAGGAGGAAGGCTGTTCAAAGACAAGTCCGGTGTGAAAGCCATGAGGTGAGTGAACTGTAGGATGGTGAATTTTTTAGGGATCACATGGTTTTGCATTGAGTTGAAGAAATAAGTTTTCAGAGTTTGGACTTTAGTATCACAGAGGCCATAGGAAGGTTTTAATGAGGACAGTAAGTGGTTAAATGTGGTTTTAAATGTGTTCTGATTATTGCTTTGCAACTGTGTTGTGGAAGGAACGCAGAAGGAAATGAAAGTTGCTCAGAATCATTATGGTCCCGGTGAGAGCTAAAGGTCACTTGGACTGAGAAGTGACAGTGCAATGGCGCAGAAGGAAGAGTCCATGACATGTTATTGGCAAGGTGGATGTGACAGATGAGAAGAGAGAAGCAAGGATGACTTTAGGGCGGGTTTACATAATGAGGTGCCCAGCAGCGCAATTTCCAAGTAGGAAGGGAAAAGAGAGAAGCAAATTTTTACGTGCAAAGCGCAGAATTCCTTTTGACATCTACCCATACAGAAACATCAAAGAGGTCACTGAAGCAGCTCAGAGGAAGAAAGTATTAAACACACATAAAGTTGGGAGTTATAGTCACCTAATGCCTGCTAGTGTAAATTTCTGGAAGATAAACACTGGAAAGTACAACAAAAGGACTTAGGAATTGAACTCTGAGGCTCAGTGACACAGAGAAACCACTGAAACAAAAAACTCAAGAAATAGAACTGAAAAAGAGTAAGTGGGGAGGATCAGGAAAATGAAAGGGGTATGGTATTCAGAGAATCAGAGATGAGAGGAGGACAAAAGGATAAATAAAGTCTAGTGCTTCCAAGAAGTCAAGCTAGGCAGGCCAGAGAAACATTCTTCTACTGGCACTGTGAAGGTTGTTGGAGATCTTGACAATTACAGTTCTGTGGTGCTAAGGGCAAAGTCAGAGTGGGATGTATTGAAGAGTCCCTAGGAGGTGAGAAACAATGAAGAGAGACAAGTATTTCAAGAAAATTTTTGGTACAAGAAACCATAATGGAATATTCAGGTGGCAGAGATAGGAACCAAAAATTGTGTGTGTGTGTGTGTGTGTGTGTGTGTGTGTGTGTGTGTGAGAGAGAGAGAGAGAGAGAGAGAGAGGAGAGAGAGAGGCGAGAGAGAGAGAGAGAGAGAGAGAGAGAGAGAGGAGAGAATGTGTGTGTAAGATTAAAGGACCAGTCCAAATGTTTTTGCCAAAAGGACTGGTTTAATTAAATAATTAAAGCCTTAGAAAAGTATAGGTAATCTGAGTATTTATTTAATCCTGCAAATTTGATTTTTTTCTATGTGCTTCTTTTAGATGCGCAGACCCTGGGAAGGACATCTCAGATGTGCGTGGAAGTCTCTAGGTGACTGCTTTTGCTCGCAGCTCTTTCTGATATTTGCCTGAGAACGCAAGACCATACGGAGAAAAGGGATGTGTTAATCAGGCTTCAGTGCCTGAGAAAGAAATTTGAACAAGAAAGGAATTTAATACAAGGTAATTATGTACTTATAAAATTCCTGGCAGGGAGGCGGCTGCCAGACTATTGGTTGCAAAGTCACACGCCCTTGCCAGGTTGCAATCAGGTACCATTGCTGCCACGTGTTCATGAAGCTGGTGATGTGACAACAGAATGACTGGTTGGTCCCCAAATTCATATCTCATAGATGTAACTAGACTCATTCATGGGTGGTGGGGCAGAAGTGAGTCACAAACATAGGGCTCCAGGGAAATTTCTGAGGCTGCTATCATGTGGCTGTTCAACCTCCCCACCCCCACCCATAGCAGCGGTCTGGCTGAGGTTAGAGCAGCCAAGGCTGACTAGCAAGGAGTGACCAAACCATGAGTTGTTCCCAAAGCAGATATTCATAGAACAGGAAGGAACATAACCCGTCATACCCCAGGGATCATGCCGACTCTGTTTGCTAATACAACTTCCAAATGTCTCAGAGGTACGTATTTTAGGAGAATTTAATTGACATCCTGAACACTTGTTGTAAAAGAAATGTGGGTAGTGTAGTTTTAGCTTTCCATTATAAAAGGCGAGTGAAATCTCAGGCCTGGAGAATGCAGTCAAGAAATTAATTTTCTTGAGGCCCTGGGTCCAATCAACAGCTCAGGGAGAGAGAGACAGAGACAGAGAGACACAGAGACAGAGAGACACAGAGACAGAGACAGAGACAGAGACAGAGACAGAACCTGGGTGTCATATGCCTATAATCTCAGCTACTCAGGAAGATAAAGAAGAAAGATCATAAGTTTGAGCACAGACTGGACATCTCAGCAAGACCCTTTCTCAAAATTTTAAAATGGGTGATGTAGGGGATGCAGATCAGCACTTGTTTAAATCCTCAGTATTGAACAGTGATAGAGGGACAGACAGAGACAGAGTGACAGAGGGACAGAGATAGAGACAGATGAGACAGAGAGAGAGGACACGAAGAAGCTATAACAATAATGCTAATAATGCTCAGAAGATGCAGTAGGGTAAGAGGTTAAATGTCCATGAAACCAGGAGTTATTGAATCGGTTATCATGTCTGCACAATAAAATATATTAAAGTTATTGGAAGTAATGGTGATTCACCTGTGCAAGAACTTATTCATTTGACAAACTCATGGAGCTCTACATGTATTTATGCACAAGATACATCTTTAAAGTTAAAAGACTCAACTGTGGCATAACATAGCCCACAAAATGCAATGCTCCTGCCTCAGCTTCCCGGAATGATGAGATTACCGGCAGATGCCATCATATCCAGCTGACCTTTTCTGGAACTACATCTGTCCCTTTTCCTCCTGTCTTTATTACTTACTCTCTTCTCAAATAATAATATCTAAATGAGCAATTTACAGTTTTTTGAACAAAACTGTAAGAATGTCATATTCCTCTATTATTTGTTATTTAAATGAAATATATTATGTATTTCTTTGTCCTTGTATCGCTCTTAACATTTTTTTCAAGGATAGCTTTCCATTAAAAAAAATTTCACTTCTGCTATTTTAGAGTCTTAAATGATATGATACTAAGTTAACTTTATCAAAGAAAGTTTAACTTTATTTTTAAATCTGAATATTTTAGCTCTTGAAATCTTTCTTCCTGGAGTGTACCTTATTCCACCAAAGGAAATATGTTAGATTATCATCTCAGAAAAGCTTTCAACAGGACCAAATTCTTCTCTGCCCACCCTTTCTTGTTCCTCATAACCTGCAACAACTTAATCCTTGCCCTCAGTGATTACTCAATAATTATTTTGTGGGAAGCTCGAAAGATTGCCTGGGGCCCCTCCGCCTGCATGTCTGGCCCTGTCACTGACCCAGAGTGCTGGATGGGGAAGGGGATGAGTTGAGTCTGCTCTTGGTGACTCAAGGTCATTTAACAAGGTGTCAGATGTGCGAAAAGTAAAGGAAAGTGCTGGAAAGAGACACTGTGGATTCAACTAGAAGCATATGAAATATGTATCACGCTTGCGGTAGCTCACAGAAGATGAAGAATGATTTAGATCTTAGGAAAATTCACAAACTTGTGTACAACCATCAGTTTGTGTCTTAAACAGTCCAGTCAACTTTCTCACATTTTTATTGATCACAAACCTAAATCTCTGTCATTTTCTATTTCTATGTTATATAACTGGTGGGCATCAGGGATGCTGTAGGAAAGCACGTACTGTTCAGGAGCAGAATATCCAGAAAAATGAAGATATCAAGGTCAAAGTCACTGTTACCCATTCATAAAAGAAAGAAGGTGCCAATTAAAACAAAATAGAGCTTGCAGCTTTCAAACTAGATTCCTTCTTAAACACAAGAGTTACATTAGTAATGATGACAGTCTAAATAAACGGCATTTTTAGAGTTGAGCAAAACAACTTCAGTCAGACTGAAAGGGCTAACCGTATTTCAGAGCCAGCGCTTGGTGGAGGATAACGTCAAGCAGGCTGACTGCTGTTGAGATTTTACGAAATGACATGGCAAGGGATTGGATAACACATGAGTAAAGAGTGAGAAAACTACAGAAACATGTAAAAGATGAGATTTATTTCAATAGGCCAAAGTATTCAGAAAGGAGATAGTGGGCTAAAGTTTTATAACATAAGATTTACATACTTTATTTAAAATTGAATTTACTGGAATAGCTTTGGGTTCTTAGTAAATTAATAGAACAATAAATATAGCTCATTTTAATCTGCCAGTTCTACTAGATCTCTAGTCATGGATAAGTAGACGTTCTGGAACTCAACTTCACAGTATCTGTTTATTAGACTCTAACTTAACATTAGCAGATCCCAGACTCTATAATTAGCATTCATAAACCATTACTATAACAAGATCTGGATGGGTTTATAGGATTTGAATATCCATGACACTGTCTATACTCTTACAGTACTATAAATTTTTGTCTGGCACATAATTATCTGACTCCCAAAATTCTATCTCATACTTAATTGCATATATGTGCATATGTTTGTGTTGTGTAATTGAATAGAGCGAGCAATGTCATATTTGCAATGGGTGTTGATCCACAATAAATATCCACAACTAAAGTAAAAAAAATGACTCCATAAATCTGGAAAATAGAAGAAAGCACCTAGAAAAGGCATGAAATTAAGTGGTAACCAGATTGTCAAGCCAGAGAAAAAAATAAAGTAAAAGCTTCATCTCAGAAGCCCAAGGCCGATTGTTTTTATTTCTGTATAAATTTGTGTTTAAAATGTTCAGTGTCATATACATAGAAATAATGAACGTAGGTAATGTCCATCTCTAACTACCATAACTCACTGAAAGGAAAACAAGGGATCCAGAGAGCTGAATTTTTCCGGGCGAGACACCGCAGAGAAGGTGAACAAGTATAGAAAGCTAAAACAGAGATATGGCACAATTATGAAAGTTTAGAGAAGAGGCATTGTAAGTACAGATTGATCATAGACTTTAGTTTTATTTATTGTGACACGTAGGCAAGCAAGCTTGAGAAATGTGGGAAATTTTCTCGTGCTATCGTTTTCCTGTGGTGCTATTTTTATGAGTGTCATTTTGGAATTTCACATATTAGTAATATTGTTCTACAGCTCATTGACAATTGTAAGACAATTGTCTGGTAACTCAGCACTCTTAGAATGAATTATAGCATTGGAAAATGAATACACAGAATGGGAATCTTGTTTACTGAGCTTTCACCCAAAAACAAGCACAACTATCCACAGTGACCTGGAGACTTGTCACAACCTCGTTGTCTGTTTCATCACAGCAGGAATGGGGATAATGACATTTACCTATCTGTTGGATGTGGTAGGAGAATTAATTAACATTTAGGAAGGGCTTTGAGATCCCTGGATGAAAGGTACTTGGTCAGTGTAAAGTGTTATTATGATGGGGTAATAGTTTTGATTACTGAGACATTAAATATATGAGACTCTATTTCCCTACAAATGCTGTGCTGTGTCTGTGCTATGGGTTGCATATCAAATGGGTTAAAATGCAATGAATTTCATGCTTATTTTTAATTTACAGTGATGCATGAGTCAGGAATCTGTTTCTGTATTGCTATTCATGACATTTCAATTTAGCTATAAAAATGCCTTATAGTGAGGTTCTATGTCACAGACCCACTGTTATTCCAGTGGGCATTTTACTCAGAAGTTTCAGGGAGACACTTGGTGCAGAGGTGAACACACGGCTAGAATAGAGGGCTACGAGACAGCTACTCCTGGAAGAAACAAAGTTCACTGTTTGGAGGTTTGAAAGGTTTAGTGTCCTCTCTTCTTATAATCCTTGTACTTGTATCCGTGTTTTACAGACTGTGTGGCATAATGATGCAAATAATGTGAGGAGAGGTATGTGATAGGACTTGAAGAATTTCGCAGGAAGAGCCTTACCTACAGCAGAGATGAAATGGCACAAGCTAATCAAAAGTAATCAAAAACTGACCTGTAAGTTTACTTGGATTTGTAAGAATCTAAAAATGAGAAATGGAGGGAACATTAATCTAGTGAAACTCACTTCAAAGTAAAATATTTCAAATTAAGGTAGTCTCCATGGTTGAAGGAATTATTCTCTATTTAGATATTTTGGCTTTCTTGATCCAAAATGTTCCCATTTTGTGAATCCATACTATATAATAGCATGATTAACATAGACCCTGTGTGAAAAACGTGAAGTGTGAACAGAATATACAGTGAATGTATAAATAAAATTAATTAGAGTAAAAGACACATTGCCATTAGTCCTCTCAAAGTACTCCCCCTTGGTTTCAACATACTAATCCCATCATTCTGATCACTTTTCAAAATGGCTCTGAAAGTCTTCACTGAATGTCTTTACCAGTTCTGATCATATGTATTATATAACAATGCCAAGCGTCTTCCAACAGAAAAGTAGATTAAGTAGCACCATGTGATTTCTGGCTTCTCCTGTCAAAATTGCCATGAAAGGTAAATTTCTTGAATTGATTCATGGTACAGAGGCAGCCAGGACAGTGTGACTGAAGGCCTGAAAGAGGGTTTCCAGAATACTGCAGAAGGTGAAAAGCAAGAAGAGATAAGTGTGCTCAAATTGAGGGGAATATTTTGAGGGCAATTAGTGGCAAGCTGTCTTTCACTATAATAATTTATTTTTAAAATATTTAAATATTACCCTTACACTTTGATCATATTCAGTCACTACAATCAGTTTTTTAAAAAAATCATTGATTTTCTTATAAACCTGAGTGATTAGAAAGAGAAAGCTATATTCTTTAATACAACTATGTGTCATTTGTATATCACAAAGCAAATGTAATATGTCAGGTATTCTTTGAAATAAAAATAATATTGAACCCTAATTAACTAACATATTTCAACTGATGTGAAATAATAATCTACTGGTGAGAAAATTGCAAAGTTTGGTTTAAATGTGGGAAAATGAGATCATGTGTCATAGATAAGGTGCCAATAATAAGAGAAGTAAAATAAAAGATGTCAATAGTTTATTTAGATAACAAAGAAAAAAAGAACTCAATTTTCACTACATCAGAAGAATTTGTTCTATGAACTTTGAAAGTGACATTTGTCACATTATATCTTGGGAAAGTGATCAAGATTACAAATTTTTGTCACTCTTATGCCCTTAAATATTATAACTTTATAGGATATTTTGGAAAAAATTAAAAATTAAAGCAGAAAATGGAGATTTAGTTTGCTTTCATGAAAATGGAAGGTTAAGTCATGGAAATGCACTCAAGAGTTATTCTCAGTTCTTGCTTTTTTTTTTTTTTTACAACTTTTGGGAAAAATGAAAACATTTAAACTTGAATGTGAGCACAAAACATCGTGTTATTTAAAAATGGCTTTTATCTACAGAGGCAAAATATGCATATTGTAAAGTTTGCCATTTAGCCAGTTTTCAGTGGATAATGCAGCAGTATTAAGTACATTGGTAATATTGTACAAGTATTCCCATTATCCATCACTGGAACTTTCCAGCCTTCCAACTGGAAATCCACAGCAAACAGACAATAGCTTCTCATATGCCCTTTCCCCAGTCCTTGGCAACCTCTGCCCTAAGTTTCATTTCCATGGGTTTGCCTACTTGTAAATGGCATCACACGCTCTTTTCTCTTTCTGCTACTTTTCTCAGGCCACTTTTTCCTTTCCCTGTGTGGTGCTTCAGTGAACACGCGGCCTTGCGCAAGCTAGGCAAGCCCAGTGCAGCTGTACCCCGGGGTCCTGCTCCCATTTAAAAAAATATAGCAGCTACTCTCATATTACTGGCCGTATTGATAAACTGTAGGCCCAATTTAGATTCTGTGTTAGTTACTTTTCTCATCACTGAGATAAATTACCTGACCCTGAAGGCAAAGAAGGAAAGGTTTATTTGGATCACAATTTGTAGACGTTTCAGTTCGTAGTCGCTTGGCTCTGGGCAGGGTGGCACAGCAGAGGAAAAACAGTTCATGGCAGGCAGAAGGCTGAAGGCTGCAAGGCAGCAAACAGCAAGAGACAAGGAACACCAGCAACTCCCTTTCTGTCCCTTATGTCTTATCCAGGCTGCCCACCATAGGGTGGGTAGTGTATACACCCAGGGTGGGGGAGCCTTAATCCTAGCATGGTACAATGAATTAATTCCAGTATTACATCCTTGATTCCAACAGCACACACCCTAGATTTGGCTCCCTTTGAAAGACCTGCCTATGACCACATGAGGCTTTGGGAGGACACTAACAAGCCGTAACAGACTCACTGTGTCTCTGAAATTTTCTTAACTCCTAAAAAATTGCTTATGGACAATTTTTAAGTATGGGCTCAAAAAGGAATTACACCCTAAGAGAATGTACTTAAAGCAAAAAAAAGAGGAAAGTTTAGACTTTTGAATGTAATATTGGTAATATAATCAGAATATACTAATGACTGATACTAGGCTTCTAATTGTGAACTCTTATAAGGGTAAATTGCCCAAATTGCATTGGATTTGCTCTTATGCTAACCCATGAAGTATATTTTTGAAAAGTTAGTAAGCTATATAAATCATGAAATCTACTTACAATAGGACTTACCATGTGTCCAACTTTTGGGAAGCATGGATACTCAAACATTGTGTTTACTCATGGTCAAAAATTTTTCCCCAGGATCTATGTGCTGTGCTGTCTTGGCTTCAACCTATTGTTTTTTTCTTCAATTTTACTGTGAAGTGGGATTTTTCCTGTGTCTTGTGAGACTAAGAAAGCAAAGTCAGATTGCACAAGTGAGACTATTAGCCCCATTAACGGAACTCAGATATAAGACAGCTGTGACAGCAGCCAGGTTTAGTGATGAGTCTTTGTGCTGTGTTTTTTGGAATATCTGCTTCAGGTTGCCCTTTCCAACATGACTGCAAACTCTCTGCCAAAAGCAATTGGGACCAAATTCCTCCACTATCAACTGCAGGGAAAGTGAGAGCCTGGACCTCTGTTTCAACACTGTAAATGAGAATGCCAAGAGGCTGTGTACCATAGAGCAAAGCACATGCCTCTCCTGATAAAGAAGTTGATGATAAAGCTAAGTGAATGTGCTCACGAGTTTGAGGACTCAGCTTTCCCCAAAAGCAAGATATCTAGGCTATTATTCTAAAGTCATTCTGGGAGGTTAGGATTGTGACACAAAAGCACACACAAAGGTCCACCACAGTATGACTCCTTGTCATATCCTGCGAATATAGTGCAAATATTCCCAAATTAGATAACTCTCAGGTTCAGTATTTCAACTAGATATGTTTCTTTAACACAAATAAATCTTGCCCACATAAATTTTAATTGCCTAATTTAGAAATCTTGAGAGACAGTGGTAGTATTTGGACAAAGAATAGCAGAAGGAGCACAGTGGATGAGGACTCTCTTCTGTTTGTGTGTTGTCTTGTGATGAGACAAAATGTCTGGCAAGATAGACTTCTTGTACAAGTAAATATCACTGCTACTGCATTGGGGCTTTTAACCCTTATTTCTAGCATAGGAACACTTCCTTCTAATAATGTAGAAAGAAACTAATTCACTTGTCTTAATTGTAATGGGAAATCTTGAACAGCATTCTACTTCTTCTTTTAATGGTCATTACTCTTTATATTTCTGGTTTTTTTTGCCATACTAGTGATCAAACTTACAACATTGCGCTTGCCAGGCAGGCGCTTATTCCGCTGAGCTATTTCCCCAGCCCCTACATTTCTGTAGTTACAGAGGAAAAGCATTATTATGGGAGTCAGAGGCATCCAAACACTTGGACTCTGCTGAATATTATGGTATGTGCCTATAAACCCAGAATTCTGAAAAACTGAGACAGAAAGACCACAAATTTAAACTTACCTTGTGCAGTTAGTGACTTGGTGAGATCCTATCTTAAAAAAAGAGGAAAGACACCAAACTGGATTCTAATTTCAAATAGGTTGGTACATGCCTTTGGAAAAGTCATCTAAATTGGATCTCCTTTATAAATTTCAAATAACCATGCCCTGAAACATTTCAGAAGTCATTTGGTTAAACTGTTCAAACTTTAGGGGTTACCTAGAAATGTCCACCTTAGTATCTATCTCTGCTAGTATTGAGGATCAAGTACCCAAGTCAAGCCCTTCGAGAACAACTAAAAATTCTGGTTATGTATATTGCCTTAAACGTATCCATAGCTACTGAGAAATTAGGATGTTCTGAGATCAATAGCTAAATGAATAAAGAATATCTGAGATAAAATCAGAGCGCTAAATCCTACTTTATCTTGGAGGAATTTAAATATCCCGATAAACATTAGCTCCAGTTTTAAGACCCTGTTTTCTTTTCTTTTTTCTCTTTCTGGCCCTACCTACGTGACACAAACAGAGCTGAAAACAGTGATGGTCTCAGTAAAGTACCAGAAACCAGTGGACCCAAGAATGAAGAAGGGAGTGAGGTACAAAAGGGTGGCCTCGGGTGGCCTTGAGTAGTCTGTGTAGGAAGCAATGGGGGGGTCATAGTCAAGGGGGACAGCAGCGGGGCCAAGGCCGTGTGGTAACCAGCATGTTTGGGATATTAGTTATCTACGAGGAGTTAGGCAAATCTAAAGAGGATGATAGAAGTTAGATTTCTCACTGTCAAAAAAGCAGAACGTGGAGGAAATTAAACTATAATGAACACAAGAGTACTGTTTGATTAAATGTAGAAATGTCCACATTCACAAGTTCAATAGATTGATGGATTGATCAATAGATAGATATGGATAAGTAGAAATAATAAATATAGCAGTGATAAATAGTGTGCATAAGCATGTATCCACATATTTGAAACTTTGCTTACTGAGAGGGCCTAGAAATAATGAAACATTCATAGGAAAGAGCACACATGGTATCTTTTTATTTTGTTAGTGCATATGAACATTACATGATGATAGAATTTATTTGGGGAAGTTGGTACAAGCACTTAACAAGTCTTAATGAATTTCAGTTCCCTTCGTCCTTCTTCCTCCTTTTCCTTGTTCCCTTCTACTTTCTCCAAGTGTCTACTTCCTGGCTTTCTGTCCTTTTGCTTTTATTTTAATTATTTGTTTGCTACTTCATATATTTAACTTTGTGGGCCTGACTAACTTCACTCAGTGTGATGGATTTTAGTTCCACCAGTTTCTAGGCAAATGATATGATTTCATTCTTCTTCATGGCCAGGTAATATTACATTGTATACATATATATCTCCTTTTCTTTATTCTTTCTTCTGTTGCTGGGAATCTAGGTTATTTCCACATCTTAGCTATTGTGAATTGCTATATGCCCAAGAATATCCTAGTGTCTTGATCTTGGTTTCTCTATACAATCTTCCACAGGAACTGGACACCTTAGAGAAATAGCTGATCCCAGTGTTGAGGCATGGAAATCCCAAGATGAGCCCGGATATTGTTTCAGAGACTAAGACACTTCCAAAAAAAATGTTACAGGCATTTCAAAATGACAAGAGTCAAAAACTAGACCCATGTCTATCACACACACCAAAATCAAAATGGATCAAAGATCTAAGTGTTAGAGAAGAAACACTAAATCTACTGGAAGAGAAATAGGTAGAAATCTTGAAGACATATTTGCAGGCAGAAACTTTGAGACAAAAGGAAGACTGCAAGGGAAGGAATCAATGAATGGGACCTCATCTTATTCAAAAGCTTTTGCACAGTAAAAATAAAATCACCAATAGAATAAAAAGACAACCCACAGAATGGGAGAAAATTATTGCCAGTTGTTCCTCAGACAAAGGACTTATATCTAGAACATATAAATAATTGAAAAAAACACAGGCTCCTCAAGTTCAAAGACACATTCCAAAAATGGGTATCTGAGATGAATACACACTTCTCAGATGAAGAAATACAAATGGCAAATACACATTTAAAAGCTGTTCAAGGGGCTGGGGATATAGCTCAGTGGAATAAGCGCTTGCCTAGCAAGCGCAGGGTCCTGAGTTCGATCCCCAGTACCGCAAAAAAAAAAAAAAAATAAAAGCTGTTCAACATTATTGGTCATTTGAGAGATGTAAATTAAAACAACACTGAGATTCCATCTCATTCCACAAAGAATGGCTAACATCAACACAAATATTGGCACGTCTGTAGGGAAAAAGGAACCTTTCTGCACTGTTGGTGGGAGGGTAGACTCGTGCAACCACTGTGGAAATCAGTGTGGAGTCTCCTCAAAACAAAACCTAAGATTGGAGGTGTCATTTGACCCAGCTATTCCCCTTCTGGGGATCTTCCCAGAAGAATTACAAATATCATATCAGGGCAATATATGTGCACCCATTCATGTTTATAGCAGGTCAATTTGTAATAGCTAGATCCTAGAAACAACTCAAGGGTCCATCATCTGAGTAATTTATAAAAAAGATGTGTTCTTTTTTTATATATAATGGATTACTGCTCAGTCATAAAGAAAGATACACTTGAGGCTTTTATAGGTAAATGGATGCAACTTCAGAACACACTCATAAGTGAAATAAATCAGACCCACATGTGTAAACATTGTTTTATCTCACTGGCGTGAGAAGCTGAATGAGTAAAAAGATCCAAAGCACACAATAGATATTGTGAATTGGGAGAAATTGTTTAAAATAAAAGAGAAACTGTGATGCGGGAAAGGGGAAAGGAAGGAAGGGAAAAACAAATATACACATAGACACACAAAAGATAACTTAGTTATACAGCTAGTTTGTCTTAGTTTGTTGAAAAGAAAGGTTTTTGCTAATGTTTGAACAATATTTCATGCCTATATCGTGTAGTCTAACTACTATGAAAATCACAATATGAAATGTATTAATTATTGTTACTCTCCTGTTTTGAAACTGTTTTTTTATTTTCATATTTTCCTCTTTAAAATAAAAAATGATGAGTCAGCTGTAATACAATAAATGTGGAAAAATATAGACTAATGTCATTATTAAAGTAAAAGATAATAAATGAATTGTAATAACTTCAATAATGTAATAAGTAATTTCGGAAGAAGAAAAGGATCCTCTTTAGAATAAATAAAATGGCAATTTATATCTAGAAATAATAATAAAAAAGGTAAAATTTTGCTGTAACCATAACAGTGCTGGTTTATTCAGAACCTTAAGAGATAAGGAAAGGAAATGCAAGATACAAAATAGAAAAAATGTCAAAATAGTTAAAAACACAAATTAAAATAACATGATAGAAAAATACAAAAATATTAATGATTTCATATACATGTAAATAAACTAAATTACTCATTGAAACTCCCAGTTACTAATCCATTTATAATAAATGAAACTCCAAGTGTGTTACAAGGGACACTCTAAAATGGAAGGACATTGATAAGATCAAATAAGTGGATAGTAAGGGTCATACCAGGTGAATAATAAAACGTAAAAAGTCTAATGTGTTTATAAACTAGTATAAAAAAATAAGCTTAAAGCACATTAGTAAAGATGAGAATCTCTTAAAAATAATTAAATTTCAATACACTAGAAGGACATAAAAATTCTAACCTTGTATTAACCAAAAATATAGCCTCAAATTATTTAGAGTGAGAATTGACAGAACTATAAGAGGCTCTAGACTAATCCTTCTGCCAGGAGATTTAAACACAGCTCTCAATAACAAATCATGCAGTCAAAAACTCAGTAAGATTTTGAAAGCTTTGAACCACAAAATTAACAATGTTAACTAAAAGAAGCACACAGAATACAAAGACTAATTATGCCCACAATTATAAAACATACTTTCTTTTTAAATATGCATAGAAGCACTTAAGAATAGTGATTGCAGGTTTTTTACACAAACAGTACTTCAAAGATTCCTCAGCCCGAGGACTACTGATGTCCGGGTCTAGAAGTTTCTGCTGGGTGTAACCATGTTGTGTGTTGGAGCTTCACTGGCCTCTGCCCACTGTGTTCAGGTCGAGGCATCCTTCCCCTCCTCCTTCTGACCATTCTTCTCTGCTGTTAAATTCATTCATTCACAGTGGAATGAAAACCTAAACATGTAAAGTAAAAAACAAATTTCTGAAAAAACTCTAAATAGTACTATATGTTCTTAAGGGAAACGTCTTACACAAGACACAAATAGAGATATCATGAAAGAAAAGAATTTGACTACATTAAAATCAAAAACTTCTATTCAACAGGGACTGTCACAAAAATGTGACCATACAAGCCATAGACTGTGGGAACATACATAACTACCAAGCGATAAGTGTTCAAAATACACACATTTCATGTACCAAAAGGAAAGCATAAATGGTACAATTTATGGTGAGCAAAAGAACACACTTTACAGAAGAGGATTTGAATGGCCAAAACCAGGAAAAATTCTCCCTCTTAGTAATAGAGAATTATAAACTAAAGCTGCAACTGGTTTGTATTTCATATCTTCCTGATTAGCAAAATTTCAAGAGTTTTACGATATCAGATGCCAGGAAGAATGTGGAACAAACATTCAAGTGTAAATTCCTACAGTTTAGAAATCAATTTTACCCTACCTAATAAGTTTGAAGATATGTGCAACCTATTATAATTTAGGTCCATCCCGGGCAGATGCCTTGGTGTTTGAGTCTGCTCAGGCTGCTATAACTAAACAGCCAACACTAAACAATGGAACTATATTTCCCACAATTCTGGAATTTGGGAAGTCCAAGATCCCAATGCTTGATAATTGGGATTCCTGGAGAACACTGTTCCTGGCTTTAAAGTGGCCTCCATTTCACTATGTTCTCACACAGCCTCCTCTTGATGCTTAGGAGGAGATAAAGAGAGAGAAGGAAAGAGACTGAATGGACTGAATGAATGATCAGATTGTTCTTATAAAGTCACCATATGATATGAGAACCCCACCTTTACAACCACATTTAATCTTAAAGCCTGAGACCCTTATCTCCAAATGTGGTCTGCTTGGGGGTTAGGGCTTCAATATACAGATTTAGGAGGGACAGAATTCAATTCAGAATACCTAAAGATTATTTTGCATATATCCATCAGTTAATACTGTGTGCTCAAGAATATTCACAGCAAACACATCTGGGTGAAACTCCAGCCTAAAATCATGTCAGTTTTATAATCACCAAGTGATGAGGCTATCAAGAACACAACCTAGCTCAGAAGATCATTTCCACTTCCTCACAGAAACGTGAGCTATATTAGTGATTTTTTTAAATAACTTAGTTGGATTATAGTCTTTATGTAGAAATAGCTAACTGAGAGAGCAGACTAGATATTCTAAATATCTCTGACATACTTCAAAATTATTCAAATATAATAAAATTAACAAATAGTTCTTATATGTATATGTGCTTTCTAGGATCATACAGAATGAAACACCTACTGACTAGCTAGAAAGATGAAAAAACTAAAAATTCATTTAAAACTTAGATTGCTAAAATAAAATTTTGAATTGAAGTCAATCATTTTCACACATTGCATAAGACAATGGATTACTCTTAGCTAAACAGTAGATAAAATAAATACTGTAGTAAAAACTGGAACAAAGTTTAGACTTAGATTATAAACAAAGTTATTAAAGAATGTGTATACTTATTTAAATTATTTATTTTTTTATCATTTTCTTCATTCAATATTTGACCATTCATATGGAATTTATTGGTTAATTAATTAAAAAAAGTAAAAGTCAACATGAGGATTCTTATACATTTACTGTGTTTAACATTATAAATTAAAAGATTATTGAGAGATTTTCTCTGCCATTAATGAAGAAAGATACTGTCTTGGTTTGGGGGTTATCTTTACAAGGGGAACAATATAATACAGGACACATATTTTACAAGCTTATTTATAATAGTATCCCACAGAATGATATACAGGAGAGTGTAGGAAGTCTGTCCACACACTAAGGCCAAGGAATCTAGCTGAAGGCCTGGATCCCATGGCGATGTCCTACATGAGTCGAGCTAAAGACCTAGACCTCATTATTATGCCTCCCACAAGTCCTGCTGGAGGCCCAGAGCCCATAACAGTATCTCATGTAGGCCTGTTTCATGGATCTGCACTGGGAAGGCCGAAAGGTCAGTGGTGGGATCTAGGAAGTGTGTGCGAGCAGGAAGAGGATCTGTGCTAACAAGCTGAGGGATCTGCACTGGAACCAGGAAGTGATGTGCAAAGTGAGAACCAGAGCTGCCTTGAAAATTACCACAGCCACGCTCAGCAGCACTGAGATCTCAAGTTCCTCTAATGGTGAAGACAGCTAAATTTCCATCAGGAAAGCCAGCTCAGTGAGCTTCTCCAGGAGACTGAGCTGGTTACTTTCTTCCTCTCCGGAGCCAGGAAGTGATGCTCAGAGTGAGGGCCAGAGTTCCCCCAAAGTGAACCAAAGTTATTTGCAGTGCAAACAAGGGCCCGAGCTCCTTGGAGGATGAAAACAGCCAAGTTCATCAGGAAAGCCAGCATGACAAGCTCCTTCAAAAGAACCGACAGCTCGTTAAAACTTCCACCAGCTCCCAACAGCATCTCTCAGCTCCCAAAGTTCTCTCTCAGCTCCCAACAGCCTAACTTCTTCTCCAGTTCTGCATCTCATACTGCTGGCAACAATCCCCAGGTGGGCCTCCGACACCCAGCACCACGCTTAGTCAGTTCAGCTGGGGGTTATAAGTTGACCACCAGTTATCAATCCACTACAGATACTATCACTGTATGATAAAAGAATTTTTAATAATAGTGGTAAGTGCAAGATGACATGGGAGCAAAGGTGTGAGGTATTAGCTCTTTTGCTGGTTTGAAGCATCTTTCCAGGAGTGAGGTCCTAGCTTCTGAGAAAGAGTTAGCTAAGCAAATAAATACTGGAAGAAGTAGTCAGAGCAAAGACCTAAGGCACCTAAAATGACTTGTATTACAAGTAGGGGTCATTTCTTCTTTACTGAATAGTGAGTAACTCCTACTCCAAGCAATACAGTACACAGAGAATATGATCGGGAATGAAACATAAGTAGTGCAAATGAACTTTTTAACAGTGGGGAAAGCCACATAATAAAAAGTAAAAACCCGTGGTAAAAGTACAAGATAATAGTCATGTTATGGAGAGCAAGAAGAGAGGTCAAAGTCTAAGAGCAGTAACGGAAGTAGTTCCTCCCTACGGGTAGCATTATTTATTTACAGATTTAGCACAATGGTCTTTCTAAAGTAAAAACTATACCTGGAACATATTGAAATACAAAAGCGGAAAAGAGAGAAAAAATCTTCTCCGTATTAACTTGAACTTCACTCTGACGGGGAGGGTGCTCTTGGAGGGTTTGAGCATGCAGGCTTCACATCCACATTGAAGACTCGTATGGACCTCCTTAAATCCCTGTGGGGACATGGGAATAGTGTGGGTGGATAAAGGCCAAGGCTGAGAAAGCTGGTCAGCAGTGAAGCTCCAGCAAGTGCTGAGAAACGGCAAGGACCTGACACCCTCAGTTTTCCTTCTGCAGTAGAAGGGTTGTCATAGTGAGCGCAGAGCTAGTGTGTAAGGAGCTGGGCACAGTATTTGAAAAAATTTCAGAATCCTCACTGAGAAGGAGAGATGGAGCTGGTTAGGGACCTAAGAAAACTGCTGAGTGGCCTAAAGGACCTAGGAAATCGAGTGTTTCCTGGTTTGAGAGTATTCACTGGGAGCCATGTCGGCCTAGCACTCCTCACCTTTTTGTCTGGAAAGGTCTCCTTTTGAAAAAGTTCTTAGCCTAATCATGGCAACAGTTTCCTCAATTTTGACCTTGAGATTACTGTGTCTTATTGGTCAGACTAACTCAAACTGGACCAATCCTAAGGCCCAAATAATAAGTTCTTATTAAAATATTCAGAACGAATCATTATTCTAAGTTCTGTAATAGTAACTCATTCAGTGACCGTAATCATGCAGTGAAATCGATGCAATTATTACCTCCTTTTATTTATTTGTGTGTGTGCATATGGTACTATGGGTGGGACCAGAGCCTTCACACTGGGCTACATCTCCAGCTCAGTTTGTTTGTCGTGTCCTGCTAAATTCCCCAGACTGTGCTCCTCCTGCTTCAGCTTCCCATAGCTCTGGCGTTACATGTCCGGGTCACTACACTGTGTTACTATCTCCTTTTATTTAGATAAGGAAATTGAGGCACAGAGGTGGAAAATTTGTCCCATGTCACAAGCATTCCCAGTGTGAACTCCAACCTCTTTACTTCACTTCCTACACATTCTTAATCACTACCTGATAATGTCTGCACCAGTTTCTTTGTCCAGCAATATACACCTGTCCCAACATGATCCAAACAAAGCCCTTGGTTGGATATTTGACTTTGGGCACCAAAGAAGCAAACCTAAGTCTACCTCTGGGGCTGAAGTGAGAGGCAGTAAGCATGGCTGCTGCCACGAACCGTGAATCAAGCTGTGTGGAACCCAGGACGAGAAACTGAAGAAGCTACTCCGACAAGCTGTCTTCAGAGACAGGAGATGATATGATCACGTGCTCAAATCCCAGTTGCAGCCATTTCTGAGACTCTCTGGAGCCGTGACCTCCTATTAATACGATGATGCGAGCTTATTCAAGCCCTTTTTGGATAAGCTACCTTAAACGTTAAAGCTTGCAGCTAAGAGGCCTGAGTAACTAAGGATTCAATCTGCAAAGCTGGGGGAGAGTCTTTCTCTAGCAATGCTCATTCATCCAGTAGGATAGCCGATTGCTGTGTTGGTCTCAGTGAGGGATTCACCAGGTGTATGTGTCAGGAAAACAGGAGCACAACTAACTGCAAAAGTGAGAGACAGAGGGATGAGTGAGAAACAAGTAGAATCAGCAGGGAGTAGAGACAACATAAAGGAAAGCAGGCCCCACGGCACTGTGGGTAAGGGATTTGGGTCTCAGAGTCCTCACTTTTGTGTTGAAGAATAAATAATTGCCTTTCTCAGGTGTTAAGATTAAATGAGAAAGGTTTGCACAGTGCTTGGTATATAGTACTTGCTTCAAAAATGTCATGCTTGAGGTGTGTCCCTGTGCTGTGTGACACAGATTCACAGTGAAAAGAAAGTTAGAAGTGATGTTGTCAGACAAATGCAATTAGACGGAAGGTGGCCACTACCCCTTCTCTTATGCCACCCGCTCACTTGTTCATCCGCTGACTTGCAAGGCAGGTGAGACTAGACGCTCCTACACACATTCCATAAAGGCTCAAGTCATCACCCAAAAAATGTAAATAGATGATTTCAGAGATAATAGGCCAAGTAACATGCAAAATATATAAAGACAAAAAATAAAATCACTATTTTAAATTTTTTGCAACCAAAATGACTGATTATTAAAACATAAATATACATGCAATTGCATCATCACTGATGAAGTGCCTCTTGCTTATAACAAATGTAATTTCTGCTTGAACTTTTGCAATGAATGATGAAGAAACTTCCAGATGGAGAGGTTTCATTTGTGAGACTGTCTCTATTCTAGTCTAGCACTGGCTTTAACTTCCCTTTTAAATTACAGAGAGAACTCCCAAAATTTTAAGTAGCCCCAAGAGATCTGATGAAATAGCTAATTTCTTTCTATGAACATGCTAACAAAAGCAATTTCTTACTGAGCTATATGCTACCCAATGGGACTGATAATGAATCTGCATTATGGTAACCTTTACAAGAAGGGAAGATAAGACCTCTTGGGGAAGTTTATTTATTAGGTGAGGAATATGTTTCTCTGCATGTGGGTTCTTCTCTTTAGAATCCAACTATGTCAAGACTGTCTGTCTTTCTGTTTTAACAACACCTCTGAATCTGTAACCTCCATGCCATTACACTCCACCAGTTTAGTAAGTACCAAACACCAGTGTGCTGAACAGCTTTCTCAGTGTTCAGTGTCTCATTTTGGAAAGGTACAGGATTTGCATAGATGACCACAGTCTTTCTACCCTTTCCCCTTAAGGTTTTAAACTTGTGTTTGCATAGATTTCTGACTTTGTTTATTTATTTATTCATTAGATAAGAGGGAGAAACCTGACTGTTGTCACCCAAGGATAAATAGACAGCATTTACTGGCAGTCTCCTACAGAGGGCACCTTCACCTTGTTGGAAACCCAGTGGAAAGAGAAACTCAGGGTACCTCAGAAAACGAGGAAACCTTAGAAGCAGAAGAGCCGCTTGCTTTTGCTAGCCAGTTTTCTCCTGTGTGGTATCTTTGTGATTTTATCTTTAGTGGAAAGGAACTGGTACTTTCTGTCTAATCATTCGTAGATACAGGCCAACAGCACTACCTTCTTATTATGTTTAGCTTGCTTGTGGGTGAGCTGGAGACAGCTGTTCCTACTGCCTAAGAGGCAACAGATCAATGAAAGGAAGGGAAGGACAAGTTTTGAGCTGCCTTTTTGCAACAATGTCCTTTATACAGGGGAGGATATTTTTAAAGCATTGTATTAGAAAACAAAGGCAGATAATAAAGAACAATGTTGACACAACAAAGCTTTGCTGTAAGTGCTTTTAAACTAAAATTACCTAATCGGAAACAGAAAGTACATATATTTTGGATACCAAAATACTATGTGTGATGGAATGCAAATCTAAAGAAAGTAAATGTGATTTGGAAAATTCCAAATATGGAATGTGTGTGTTTATGTGTTGTATGTAAACAGCTGTCAGAAACCATTTCTGTGTAGCTAAATTATGAAAAAAAATTTGAGTACTAGTATTTAGAGATTATTATACTGTAAAATTGTAAGTACACTTTCGTAAAGAATTCCTTGAAAGCTTTTTCAACATAAAATAAGTAAAACATCTAGAGGATTTTAAATAGAACATTAATCTTAATTTGATTTTGCAGTGTTTTTTGTTTGATGATGGCTAATCTTATTAACATACTTGTACATAAATCCAGTGTATGTCAATATTTTTTTGTATGAAGACAGGAGGCATCTTTTGGAAGTTCAAGAAGTACAAGTCAGGTTTATTAGAGGAACATTTTGTATAATAAAACCAGGACACTGATGCATATTCCTGAACATTAAGGTTAAAAGAAAAATAAGACGAAAGTTTTTTCTGTTACATTTGTATGTAAAAAACTATTTGTTTCATAACCAGGAGGGCCATGGAATACTACCATGTTTACAGTGAAGCTCACCAGTTGTAGATGATTAATTTTATATTTTCCTTTTGTAGTCTGTGCTGAGAAATCATTAAATATTCAGTTGCTACTAGGGGCACAAATAGAAGTGAGACGTAATTTTACTTTCTTTAACTTGAAATAGACAAGTAAGTGCAAATGCATTTTAACTACTAAAGTTAGTTTGAGCTTATGTTTTTTAATGCTTCTTAAAATCAAAGCATAAAGAGTCCGATTTGGACAAAAATGTTCAAACTATTGGAAACTTTAACTCTTCTTTAGTAATGACTAACATTAATTTGTCAATCAAATCACTTGCATAAAAATATAATAAAGAACTTCCTGGTAAGCATGTACTTAAGTTGATGCAGATGCTATTACTAATGTGTTCTGAAATCAGTTAAATCAGTTTCTGTGGGAAAACAGACCCATTTTCTTTTTCAGCTGAGTCAGTTGCCTTGTCCCAGAAAATGCCTAGAAAGACCCCATCCACCTGACCAGGCGTGCCTGCCCCATTGTTGACATTTCCTGGTGTTAGGTGACTTCTCCCACTTTGTCACATTCCAGAGCTCGAGGCGCTTCTTTGAAGACACAGGCCATTCAAGTCTTGCCTACTTTGCAGCTTCAATCTAAAGGGAGAGAAAATGAAAAAGCCATGCAGTTCAGACAGTTTAAATGGGGCAGCGGGAGGGCCTGCTACTGCTCTGTTAGGAATCGCTGCCAGTGATCCTGAATCCTCTCCTGGGAAAGAGGTGGAAAGTGACCTCTCTTCAAATCAGGATGAAAAATCAGAGAAAGAGCCTGGATAGTCTCCTATGGAAAAGCAGATTGAGGCTGGTAAGAAACTACACAAAAGTCATACATTTACATAATCAGCTGCTGTTTTAATGACTGACTCTGTGGGGCACTGCAACAGGTAACTTTCACTGGTGGATGCTGCCATTTCCTCATCAAACGAAACCAGGGAGAGTCACAAAAGCTAAGAAGTCCTAGGGCTTTTTGCAATGTTCTGCATTTGACTCTCACCACGTAGGGGTAAAGCCTTTAACAAGATTCCAAGTCTTGTTTCTGAAATAACAGTATTTCCAAAAGTTTGGCCTTGTTTCCATCATCTGCCACTCTCATTATATTAAATTGCAGTGCAGCAATGCACGCATCTATGCATCATTGGGAACATATCAGAGGCTTTATTTTAGCACACAGAAATTCATTCATCATGCAGTGAGAGAAATAGGCAGACAACCGTGGGTCCAGATCCAACCATGCCAGGCATTTATTGTTCCAACCCCTTTACATGAAATGAAATAAAACAATTTTTCTATGCTTGTCCCAAAAAGGTCTCCTTTGAGAACTGTTGTGTGTGTGTGTTGGGGTGGGGGCGGGATGAAAGACCCCAACAAACACTGAAGGAAGCGCTCATACATTGCTAATGGCCAGTTTCCTCTTTCATAAGAAAGGGGATAATATAGAATGATGTATGTGATGGACTCATGGTGAGTGGTTGCCTAGACTTCCATGCTGGAGTTGTTTCTGAGATTGCCTCAGAGCATGAAAGTAAAGATCAGAAAATCACATGTGATGTCTGGCATACACACAGGGAAATGGCAATAAAGGACTGGTGATGCTAGGATTAGATGACTTCTAGCCTTCTCTAGAGATGATGTGTAATTAAGTCAGCTCAGGATGTAGGCCTTTTTCTTCTTTGGATCCTCAAAGCCTTCATATACTCAGTACACGAAAATGAGTGTGCCTCCTATAGCAGAGAGTATTACGTACGTGAAGATGATGGTGATGTTACAGCAAAAACTTTAAAATTCGTGGTGCCCAGCCTCTGTTTACTCGGGCTTGGGAAGTGGGAATTTCATGAACGGATCTCCTTTTCCTCACAGTCCCCTGTAGCACTGTGGGTAGTACCCTCATGTACATTTTCAGTGGGAAAAGAGTACTTAACGGCTCTTCTGATGACTAATAAAGAAGATTCTACCGCTATGGATTCCAAGTAACAGCCTTTACTAGGGAGCTAAATTCCCTTTGGTAACTATGTGAGACTCAACTTACTAGTATCTCTGGAGTTTTGCCTCTAGAAATTTCCTCTATTTGTTGTATATTACAACACAAATGAATAACCACATCTAAAATTGTGTTAATTTTCCATATCCTGGTCTGAGTAAAACCATACATAGTAAGGAGAATGGGAAGCTCACACAGTTTAGCACCAAAGGCCATAAGTGGTGTAATATAGAAAGAGATTTAATTACCCAGATGACATTTATTGAACATCTTGCAAATGCTAAGAATTATGTCAGGTATCACGCACACACACAAAAAGAAATAGCTGAAGAAAAGAATATCAGCAAGTAGAAAAGCAGCAAGTAGAAAAGCAGAAGATAAGGGTCTTTGCCATCAGAGTGCAGGGTGAAAGTTCTTAGATAAATCTGAAAAGATAATTGGATATGCTGCATGTTGAGCCAATCAGAAAGTACACATTCTAAATTATTGTCTGTAGTTTTCCAAACAGGCAAGAGTAAATGATGAAGATGTCCTAGATGTGTGAATGAACTGAACTTTGCTTCACAACTAAAATGACTTTAAAGTTGGTGGGAAGATACATGCCAGAAGGTGGCAATGTGACAGGCTCTCCCCAGTGGTGGGCCCCTCTGAGTCCATACAGGTCCTTGGATTGTACTAAGCAGGAATAAATGTCTGGAGGAATTCTTAGGAAGTGTTTTCTCATGTGACAGTATCACCTCAGGAAAACTGGAAGAGTAATTGGTCTGGGAAAATCTATTCAAGCCAAAAATTAACAACAATAATTTTGAGCCCAGTATACTTAGCATTAGTTGAGGTTTGCATTACTATTTGCACTGTTAATTTTAAAAACAGTTAATTTCTAAATTTAAAATAGCCAATTGAACTCGTGGAGCCATTGCATCCATTTCATTGCTTAAAAATACACCTTTGTTTCAATATTTAACCTTTGCCAAGGCCTAAGGCTGAGACAATCATAGCAAAACACCTCCCCCTTAAAAGCAATAGTTCAGAGCCCTGTTAAATCAAAAGAAAAGTCCTTTCTCTCCTCCCTAGTCCCACAGCCTCAGGATTTTAAAGGTAATGATCAGTTCATTTGAGAAAATGGCATTTTAGTGCTTCCCTTCACAAGCTCCAAAGGCATATAAGGTGTCCCTTCCCCAGTGATACGCACCTCCTCTTGTTTTCTAGCATTACTGGAACTGACCTGGCATGGATCACTGAGTGAGCAGGCAATCTTAAACACTTCTCATATAAATTACTGGTTCCTTTCCAAGTGCAATTGCTCACAGGGTAATACACCATTTTACAACTCTGATAGCAAAGTCTCTTCATTCTACTGGGTCCCACGTATCCCTCCCCCCAACTCTGCCACCAAGTAATGAACAGACAGAAAGACTAATGGAGATATGAACCTCACAAATGTATAGCCTGGCTGAACATCACTGTGAGCCTCATAGGTACTTTGGGATTCTTTAATTATTCTGCTTTTTTCTTGATTTCCTCTAAAATATTTTTCCTGCTTTAAAATCCGTTGGTAACTATTGTCCAAATAATGCCCTGTACATTCATAGACACTATAAAAAATATCAATAATGGTCAGGTACTAAAATATTAGTATAAAAATTTCTCAGGAATTAAAATAGTATTCACATTTGACAGTTCATGTTTATTTGGTAGAAATGACATGCTATGTTTCTGTACAAATAAATAAGGGTAACCATTAAATGGGTCCTCCCAGATCCAGTGGAGACTAACGATGGCCACATTTTTCCAAACCAGTGTCTTTTTCCCATGAACTCTAATGACAAGGTGTGTTTTTACTGACAGTTGACTGGGATCAGAGCATGCAGTATTGTATTTCAGGCTGTGGCTCTGTAAAACCCTGTAACTTTCTTTGAAGTTAAACAGTGTCAATCTGTTTCCATGTCTGAATAACTCTTAGAAGAGCCTCCCTGACCCAAGTCAACTCACTGAAACATACTATTTTCCCATAATTGATGTTCCAAATGAATGTCCTTTCATAATAAAATGTGCTGGAAAACAAAACAGCTTTGCATCCGGCACAAGTTGCATCATAATTAAATTTTATTTTATCCCATCGAGGCATGCTAAATGTTGAGCAAAATATAATTTTAAGTAATTTGTTTGTATTCTTATCTGTAGGAGTTGGAAATTAACAGCATTGCTAGTTTGCATTTACTGTTAAGCCTGGAGAGCAGAGAGATTGCTTTGCAAACATTACAGTTATTATGCCTGCAGTTGGTACTCTTTGTATAAATTATTGATCAGCCAGCTTATTTTTCTTTCTGCTTAATGGATATTATAGCATAGCCATTTACAATGCTATAGTTAAGGTTGTGTCAGCAGTTCCATTATAATAAACCCTCTGTTACAGGGGTTTATAACTTGTTGTAAAAATTTGCTCTGAGCTGAAACTTGACATACAAGATCTGGGGCTAGAAGGTAGCAATTGTTCTTTTAACATTTTAAAAAATCTCTATGTTCTGAAGGGCAATAAATAAATAGTTTATTCTCTTCTAACAATCCTTGAAATTTCTGACTTCAAATAAAACTTTTTATAGGCTATTTGTTGGACAGTGACCTCTTTTATTTAATAAAGCAAAGAAAAAGAGAAAGACCAAGATAATAAGTTAAAACAACAACAAAGAAGACAGTGAATCAATAAATACTTTCATAATCAAGTTAAGTACATTACTCCTAGAATGACAAAATTTTATACAATAATTTAGGTTTTAATATTAAATATTTTTATACTTCAACAGATTATATATCCTCATCCCACGCTATTCCCAGTTATGTGTCTCTTAAGTAGTTCATATGTATTAATACTGATCTTGGTTCCTTAAAGAGAAAGTCATATAACATTAGAAAATGCCACATATGTGAAGGTGTGCATTAAAGGCATATTTGCCAAAAAACTAGGGATTAAAAAGTCTGTTGACTTTTTGACCTGACTCCAGTGTGTAATTCCTCTCACAATGGGCTGACTTAAGAGGTGAAGGGAATTCATATCAATTTATATCATTCTTATTGCTGCTTCTTACCCTCTAACTCTGCAAGGATTTCACTGTTTGTTTGTTTGATCAAATATTTGAGTGGGAAACCCTTAATATCACCCTACAAATGGAATGAAGAGCATCTTCTTGGAAATGAATAGTAGGAAACTATAGCTACATTGTCATGGCACATGACCATGTATCATAAAACTGGTGCAGTTTGGAGTCAGAAAAACAACTCCATGATGAATGATTCTTTTCCTTTGTAACTATTCTTCCTGCAACTAGTCTCTCTCTCTCTGTCTCTCTGTCTCTCTCTCTCTCTTTCTGCCTACTTGAGAGATTTCTTATCACACACTCTATAGGCAGCAAAGTATTTTTGGCCCTGTGTGACTTTCAGTTTGAACCCAAGGAGTGAGGGTAGAAGGTTAGAGAGAAAGGAACCCTTGTGCTAAATTGTACCATTTAGCAATTGAATCTATGTAAATGCAGATGTGAATAATCACTATACACATTCAGCAAGCATATATATATTAAAATGGTTATAAAGAATTTTCATTTGTTTTTTCAGCATGGAAGTTTGCTGAAAAAACAAATGAAAATTCTTTATAACCATTTTAATCACTCTTTTATTAAAAATCAAAGTTTGTAGTGTAAAGTCGGAGTGCTTCAAGTTACACCGCATTCACCTTCAGCTCCCTACCTCTGTCCTTTGGGTAATTCATCACCAAGCTCTCTGCTCTGGATTAGAAAATGCACCAGTGAGATAAGGGTCATTCCTTGCTCCTGAGCAAAGGGAGGGAGTCAGAAAAAAGGAGACTAGGGATGTGAGAGCAAGCACCAGTCAGAAGTTAGGGGAAACAAATGGGGAGTCCAGGAGGCTGAAAAATGTAAAAGTTGGGAAGTCTGTGCTTCAAGAAGTTGAGGTTTCTCTGCTGAGCTGATGGGTGAGGCCATGCATCTGAGTTAAAAAGGCTTAAGAGAGTTACTTGGCATAATTTCTCCATCTTCAATGATTTACTACTAAAGTGCAAACATCAATTTTGGACTCTCTCCTGAGAAACGTTTAACAAAGTCAGTGAACTTCTGGTACCCTGATATCTTTTGAGATTTGCCAAACTTTGATAGCTCTTTAATAAACCTATGCCTGAAGTTTATCTCAGTCATTGTTATTTCTGTGCAGGCAACAAATCCATTAGTAAATATGCAGATGTAAAAATGATCTTCCTCTTTACTTGTCCATTGTGATAGATCTTGGAATTGTTGAGAAAGGCACTCTATTGTTAAGGCTATTTGTGCCGGGTGTGCTAATGCACTCTTTGATTGAGTGAATTAGCAGTCATAACAATCTGGCAGTCTGGCCATAGAAGTGTGTTCAAATTGATTTGTGTTATGGCTGGACTGGAAAATCTAGTGTTAGTTGTTTTTTGCCCTGGGGCATTGTTTGTACCAAACTCTACTTTTCATTTAATTTTCCAATACATTTTGAAAGATTGAAATGCTTGGGAATCAACATTTGATCCACTTGCATTATTTAAAAAAAATTCTGAAAGTAATTTCAGATTCCAAAAAACCTTGCTTTCAATTAGAGTAAACATAATTAGAGTGACGTCGTGCTCGGAATGGTAAATCTCCCTTTGAATCTATTAAGCATGTTATCTCCTTGTCCTGTCACTGAAAGGCATTCCATATATATGTGGAATACGCATGTGTATTTTTCTCTGCATGTTTCAAGTAGCACTTGGGAAAAATTAACTGAATAAAATAGCAAAGATTTCCTCTCATTGCCCTTTCTGGTTATTTCTGTTTCACTTAGTGATGCTATAAAAAGAGGGTAGTCATAGCTTTCAGGAATATTTGAGATATTAGAGGAACACATCCAAATATACCTCACCTTTAATCATTTTAGTTTTTATGTTCTGTGTAACACACATTTTTGTTTTTAAAAAATAACTGTCAATTGCTATATTGAAACTCTGAAGATGTAAAGACATCACTTCTCCTGGCTTTGTCAATATTTGTATCTTTGATACAATCTTCTGCTTTGCAGTAGTTTACCAGAATTATAATGCAGCATAAATAAACCTAAAAAATGACTATTGATTAGAGAGAAAGCTTTGTGAAATCATTTAGTCGGTTTCCCCACTTGAGAAACCTGTGAATAAAATAGGTCAATAGATAAGGATGGCACAGATGTAATACAGTGCTCTGTCGCCCTGAGTTATGCAAGGGTCAGAAAGAAATCTCTACAGAACTCGTTTTTATACTCATAAAAGAAAATGATACTTACCAGTTGAGAACTATAAGTCCATTTTTCTACAGATTTATTCTTCTTTTTTTGAAAAAACCACAGGTTTTGAAAGTATGTTTTTATGTGTCCCTGTTTCCTTTCCTTGTCACTGCCTTTTTTAAGCAAATAGGATGCCCTCCTCCTCCTCCGACTAAAGTGCTTGTTATCGCCCAGGTATTCACCGGGACTTTAGCTGCAACAGCTACTTTGTATTTTCTTACTGCCTCCTGCAACCTTGCAGCTCTTCTGAGAACTGCATTTCACACTGCACTGAACTCTGCATCCCGTGCCGATTTTTGTTAAGTAATAGATGACGAGACCTTCGGCCACTCTGTATTAGCTCTCATTCGTAGTGGATCTTGTCGGGGGGGGGGAGGGACGAGGGAGGAAAGAAGGGGAGGGGCCAGAAGAGGGCAGGAGGAGGGAAGAAAATACCTTCCCTGAACTGGTACAAGCTAAGCTTCAAACGATATCCTAGGAAAGAAATTAAAGACTTCTTAATTAGTGCGGCAATTAAGCTTTCTTGGTAGCATTTTAATCAGCACAGGCCCTATCAAAGGACAAACAGAACGATTTGCAGGTCTTTGAATTTTAAACAGTCTTATTGATTTCAGCACAATACGTCTTCACAAAACACAAGAATTTTCTAATATCAGTTACAGTACTTTGAGTTTTGCTTATGCAAATTGAGGGAAGGTTGGGGAAGATGAGATGGAGAGGACGTGGAACAACAAGCGATGTAAGATGTAAAACCGTAAACAAGACAAAAGCTCTGAAGCTGAAGATGTAATAGAGTGAGAATTTGAAATATCTCTTAAATTGATTTATCTGCTGTTGTTAAATATTCTTTGACTTCATCATTGGTAACATTTCTCAAAAAAAAAAAAAAAAGATAAAAAAGAATGTTTCACATTTTCAACGCTTTTCTTTCCTACATATTTTAACTTGCATTGTATGACTTTCCTGACCCTATTGTTTTACCAAAGGAGTGATAGCTCCTTGAAATGGCTTAGCGACTTGAGGTGCGGGAGGTGGGGTTGGGGGCTTGGACTCCCACTTAGGTGGGACAAATGCCACTAAGCCCTGCTTCAAATTAAGGCATAGCTCAGTGTATTGTGTTCCCTGTAGAAGAAAAAAAAATGGGAGATGGCTTGGTAATAGGGTTACGACTTGGTCTGCTACCACTGCTTCCTGCCTGTGGCTTCAGAGTGTGGCAGGTTTTGGGTGACTGATAGTTTAAGGAAATGTGAGATATTAGAATGGTAAGGGCAGATTTCTAACATTTGACTACCATTTTTTCCACTTGTGTGACTACAGTTTTTAAACAGGGATATGTAATTTAGCATTCTAAAACCATATCTGTTTATTAAAGTTAAGTATGCAGTTCCAAAATTAGTTTTTCATAGTTTAACACTTTCTTCTTCCCTTGCCTTCATTAACATAGTAATCTGGCATACTGGAAAAAAAAATCCTGTAATATATTCTAATGCATGTATGAACTCTTAAAGAAGTGTTTTGCTGTATGTGATGTATATTGAATTTCTACATTTAATTGAGGACTGATTTAATGAACAAAAATTAGTTGAAATAATTTGTTGAAAAATTACAATGCATTGGATATCTAGGCCAAACTGCTGTGTAAACTTTAGCTATCCTTGTAGAAGTTTATCTACTTTTCAGCAACAGTTTTCTTAATACTTATAAATCCGGGGAGCCTCCTGAGATGACGGCTATACCCTCAAAAGTTTAGCATAAACTTTAGACTAGTTAGTTCAATGGTGTCACATTTCTCTGCAGATAGTTCCTGCACTTTTTGACACTACAAAGAGTTTAAAGGATTAAAATGATAAAGAGAAAAATAATAATTTCAACATCAAAATGCCAGATTTCTCAACAGTGTGAACTGCCACTATTAGTTTATTTTTAAAATCTGTCAAATGCCATCACATTGTTTCATATTTTATGGAGTCACTGGACCTGTGTAGGCAGGTTCAAAGCCTAACTATTTAAGATTCCTAGAGATGTAAGGAACAAACAGACGTGACCTATGCTGAAAGCCTATATTGGTAAAACATTCTTGAGTAAATAGCTCCATGCAACAAGTTAGAAAAGGAAAGAAAAGGGAAGGAAGAAAAGGAAGAGAGTCATTCTCCGTCCACTGCCTTCTGTTGTTTGCAAGGTTAGCTACCCTTTCTGCCTGTACAACTCAAGCAGCGAGCTTAGGTTCTGTGCTCCTCACTATTTACAAAATACATTACAGACAAACTGAAAAGAACTTTCTCAAAATATTTTGATACTCTTCAAATATGAAAAAACCCAGAACTATTGTGTTGCTTAAATACCACACTAGCGGTTAGTCTTGGGTCTTAAAAGATACGGGAACAGTTGGTTACTGTTCAAGACAGGTGCCTCAATTATAGAGTTTTGGGTAAGAAACAGCAGTGTGTTATTTTGTTCTTCATTTCAAATCTTTAAGGATGCTGTTCTCTGAATCTTTTCAGGTAGAACAAATGTTTCTAACCTGGCTTTAGGGTGTATGTGAAGTTATTCTGAACAATCCAGCTCATGGCATGCATTTATTTCCACTGTCTATCAGGATACAAGGAATTCAGTACAGAGCATATCATTATTCTTAAGCAATTTCAGACTGACTTTCTTCCCACAACTTGATAACTATTCTGGAATTCTCAACATCTTTATACCCACAATAGAGAGAAAAATCAGACGCATTAAAAAAAAAACATTACGGTTTGCTTACATGTGAATTTTCCTCAAAACAATTTCTTAATAATCATGAAGTAGGGATGTGTTTTCATATATATCTCATTGCAAAAAGGCGCGGAGATACATCCTAAATCTTTGAAGGAGAACTCAGAGCGCTCTGGCTCTCGGTTAAATTGTCAGGCGACAGCTTAGAAGCTTGGAGGAGGGGAGTTTACGGAGAGTCAGCGAGCAAGAAACGGAGTATGGGGCGTGCAATCTAACGGTAGCGGCAGCGCAGAAGTGCACAGTCCTGTGTCTCCCTCTCCGCTCGCCACCTCGGTGTCCCCGGCTCCTCCTCGCCTCCCCTCTTCCAGGCTCTCCGCGCCCCCCCTCGCTCCCCTCCCCTCGCGCGCTCCCCTTGCTCGCGTCTCGCGCTCTCGGAGTCTCTGCTCCGAGTTCCTGGTTGGATAATTTGGGTTAATACTAGTGAGTGAGGTTTTTGCGTCTTCAAAGGGTATTTCAAGTTTCCGGAGCTCCTCCCCTCTGCACCGTGTGACAACAACAACTCGTCCAGCCGGCAGCCTGCACTTTTCAGCTCATTTTCTCTCTGTCATTCCCCTCTCAATCTTTGATCAATGTACTTGCCGGGGAGAACCCAAGTCCCTCAGTCCTCCTCCTTTCCACCTTCGCCCTTAACTTTGTGCTAGAGCGGGACCCACACCGCCGCCGCCGACCCTCCCCGCCCCCGCCCCCACGCCAGCCCGGCTCCCGGCCCCGGGAGAGGACTCGCATTTCGACTTGCGGGACACTTTCGTGCGTTTCTCTCCGGAGCGCCGCGCTCGCCCCTCCTGAGCCCGCGCTTCGTCGCCTCACCTCCTTCTCCCTTCTCTTCCTCTCTCCTGCTCTTCCCCTCCTGGAGTCGCGGCGCCTGGGGTTGCCCCGCTCCTCGCTCCTTCTCCCCCCTTCTCTCCCCCTTCCCCTCCCCGGGGGTGTGCGTGTGGCAACTTTTCCCCCCTCGCTTCTCCTGCTTCTGTTCGCCCTTATATGTGACCATGGCAGTGCCGGCGGCTTTGATCCCTCCGACCCAGCTGGTGCCCCCTCAGCCCCCGATCTCCGCGTCCGCTTCCTCCTCCGGCACCACCACCTCCAGCTCCTCGGCGACCTCGTCTCCTGCTCCGTCCGTCGGGCCCCCGGCGTCCTCGGGGCCAACTCTGTTCCGGCCGGAGCCCCTGGCTCCCGCGGCGGCCGCGGCGGCCGCAGTCACCTCTCCCGGCGGCGGCGGCGGCGGCGGCAGCGGAGGCGGCGGAGGCAGCGGCGGCAGCGGCGGCAGCGGAGGCGGCGGCGGCGGCGGGAACCCCAGCCTGGCAGCCGCGAGCAGCGGCAGCGGCCCCGGCGCGGGCGGCGGCAGCGGCGCCTCGAGCACTCCCGTCAGCGCGAGCGCCGGCAGCGGCAGCAGCAGCAGCAGTAGCAGCAGCAGCAGCAGCAGCAGCAGCAGCAGCAGCAGCAGCAGCTGCGGCCCCCTCCCCGGGAAACCCGTGTACTCAACCCCGTCCCCAGTGGAAAACACCCCCCAGAATAATGAGTGCAAAATGGTGGATCTGAGGGGGGCCAAAGTGGCTTCCTTCACCGTGGAGGGCTGCGAGCTGATCTGCCTGCCCCAGGCTTTCGACCTGTTCCTGAAGCACTTGGTGGGGGGCTTGCACACGGTCTACACCAAGCTGAAGCGGTTGGAGATCACGCCGGTGGTGTGCAATGTGGAACAGGTTCGTATCCTGAGAGGACTGGGCGCCATCCAGCCGGGAGTGAACCGCTGCAAACTCATCTCTAGGAAAGACTTCGAGACGCTCTACAATGACTGCACCAACGCAAGGTAACGAGCGGACGGCAGCCTCTGCCGCCCGGCCCCTTCCCGTTCCCCTCGCTGCCCGCTCCACGCCCTGGCCTTGCAGCCTTCCCGGCGCCTCTCTCCGCGCGCCCGCGGGCGGCGCGCACCGGCAAGCGCGGCCTCTCCTCTGCTCTGCTCTCCTCTCCTCTCCTCTCCTTCCCTCTCCCGCTCCGCACCTCCCAAGGGCTCGCCAGCCGCGCCCGACCCCCTGAGAAGTTGGCACCTCACCCTGCCCACACCTAGCTCTTCCGGCCGGCTCCGTCCCTTGCTGCCCAGGGTGCCCGGGCTTGGCTGCAGTGGGACTTGGGAACCCCAAGCTCCAGGGTGGAGTGGGGGGGGGCGGCAGGAGGGGGACGGCTCCCCTCCGTGGAGCCACAGCCCCTTCCCAGGCGCGCCAGCCTCTGGGAACCTCTCTGGCCCTACTGCCTGCCTGTGGCTTCCCGGGGTCCTGGGCTCCACCGCGAGACTCCGGACACCTCCTGCGGGCGCGGGGCTCGGGGGCGGTCGTGACCCTGCCCTGTCCTGCAGGGTTCCTGGAGCGGGGACACACGCTCCTAGTGAGCGGCCCCGCTAGGAAGCCGAGGGTGTGGGCTGGCAGCCGAGGAGGGCACTTTGAGGTCAGGAGAGGGACGGCACACGCGGCCCAGAGGCCCGGGGCAATCCCGGGGCACGAGCAGGAGTTCACTCCCCAGGTCCCGAGGGAGCATGTCAAGGGGAGGGGTCTGTGTGTGTGCGCATGTGTGCCTGTTTCGCGTGTGAGCGTGCAAGGGAAATAAAGGGGTGCGTTTGCCCCGGGGCAGATGCGAGGGCAGCAGCCTGTTCTCTTCTAAAGGGGAGGGGGACCGGGTGCCCTGGCCTCTCGGAAGCATAACTGGAGAAATGGAAAAGGAAGAGCATAAAGCGCTCGCTCTCTCCCTCGCTTCCTCTCTGGAGCTCTCTCACTCTTTCCAAAGTGGGAGGAATTTTTTTTTCATTTGGTTCTTTTCTTTCCTTCTTTTCTCTTTTAAAGGTTAGCTCACACAAAAGAGCAGGTGCACGTTTTGCACGGGATGCTCTGCGGTCCCAAACCTCTGTCCTGGCTCTTCCAGCCAGGCAACGCGTGGCCACTCTGGAGGCCTCGGGACAGTCGTCCGTCCAACCAGTTTTATACTAATGAACGTTCAGTGGGGGAGGATCTACCGAGAGGGGGCGGGAGTGGGGCAACTTGGCAGTTTAGGGTAGAAATGATCATTTCACCCCTTTCACGGTTCAGCTTTGTCCCCAGCACTAACTTCAGAAAAGCGCGGTGGGAAAAGTTAAGAGATTCCAAGAGAAATCGAACGGAGAAAGTTGGAAACCTGAAGCAGGCACGTGGGTACTGCGCGCAAGATTTGCGCGAAAACTTCGGTACCTTCTAAATGTTTAGCGGCGGAAGGAAGGGAGTTCCTGTAGGCTCCTAACTGTGCTAGAGAGAGAGGCAGACAGAAAATCAGGACCTGAAGGGAATGGGCATGAAAAAGCCTCTAGCGCTTTCTTCTTGGAGAAAGAGATTGCTTGTGAAAGACTGGAAGATTGTAAAGGGAGAAGGACTCCAGCTCCACCTGAACGACCTGGCCCGAAATTCTTTTCCGTGTTTATTTGCCATTCTTTCCATGAGGCACGGGTGTGTGTCTGGGTTTTCAACCTTCATTTAGACTATTCTGGGGTAAATGTGTGTGTGTGTGTGTGTGTGTGTGTGTGTGTGTGTGTGTGTGTGTGAATCCGCGCGCGCTTGCTTCTGTGTGTATTCGCGCGCGCGTGCCCAAGTGTATGGACAGGTGGCAGTAGAGATTGCGGGGAGGGGGTAGGATCACTAAACGTCATTTACTCAGATAATTGGAGTCCTTGGTGATTCGAAATATAGACTGTTTGTCCCAAATCTATCGCTAAAACCATCTGACCTAGGACAAAATATTATTGTGGAATTGTTAGAAAAAATGCTAGTACATTTAAAGTCAGTCCAGACGCGACTGCTATAAAATTGTTTACCCGATATTTCGAAATGAAATGTCCATTCTACTCTGAATCCTCTTTGTGTTTCTTAGAGTACATATTGTACTAGGTAATCAATGGCCAGTTTAGACGCACATACCCACACCCATTCAGAATCTCTCCAGACAACTTCCCTCAACGACTACACTGTAATTAGTGCTATAATCACTGTACAACTGGATTTTTTGTCCGAATTTTTGCTTAGCGTTTGAACTGAAGTCTTCATCATATAGTTGAAGAATAATCCTAAAGTTATTAGCTAAAATTTCTTGGAAGTCCCCTTCCCCAGGTTAACAACAGATCTGGAGTTTAAACTTATAGAGTCAAGCTAAATTAAATCCTGTGAAACTGTTTATCTCTTCAAAAATATCTCATCACTACTCTAATTATGTTTCAGTCACCTGGACTTAATATTTGGCAATTAAATGTGTGGTCTAAAAATTCTATTACAGATTATTTTAAGCAAAATGTGGGAATTTTGGTCTTCTATGAACTAAAAAAGCTTCCTGAAACACATATACCCAGATATTGTAGTTATTACCTGAGATGTGTAGCTGCATGTATCTAGTTACATAAGTCTTCCTTGCTCTGCTACTAAGGGAATAAAAAAGAAATTATAATTGAACTTTCCTGCACTAAAATACTCTGTATGCATTGTAATGCATTATTATTTGTAATAGTAATTATGAGTGTCATTGCTTTATCTCTACTTTGAAAATAATAACCTAAATATTTTGTATCTTGAACTTAAAACCAAAAATTGCTTTTTATTCAGGTCTAAATTATGCCTTTACTATAAGATCTGTTTTCATTCACTTAGATATATTGATTTCTTGCACTCTAGTTTCTTTATGCCCTTAGCTGCTTAACAGACGAAGGGAATGATTTTCAGAGTATAAGGGAAACTGCACGAAGGCAAACTATATAAAATTACAGTTATGTGCATATGTATAGTGTGGGTCAGATATGAAATCCTAGAACTCTCAGCTTTTTAAAGAATATGTATCTAATTATAAATCTTAGTAGTACTTAAGTACCAGGGACACAAAATGATGCTAAAGAAAGGTTAATAAACTTGCTCTGAGTGGCTCAGTAAGTTAGCAGCAAACCTTAGCATAGATTTAATTTGCTTGAGGCTATTGTATTAGTATGCTATCTCTGAAAACTAGAGTAAATGTTGAAGCCATCTGTCACTACCACAAGGAGATGAAAAAGAGACTATCACCTTCTAGATAGTAAAGCTGAAAATCATAGGTCTCAAAACCATGAAGGAAAATGTAAGGAAATACATCTAAAAGTTGTCAAAGGGCAAGCTCTGACCTTGATCAGCTTCCTCTAATTCTTATTTTAAAATTAAACATTAGTTGCATGAACTTAGTTATTGCAACAGAGGTCAGTTAATTAACTGCTAACCATTAAATAACAACGAAAAAGAAAAGTAATTATGTACGTGGTCAAGTCTGTTTGCATGAGTCAACTGCCTGTTTGTAGAGTTGGGTCAGGATTCAGTTTTCTGTGAATTCAAGTAATACAAAGGGACTCTTGTATTATGCTATCTAAAATGCTTATTTGTTTGATTATTATCAGAAGATGATTTTATCTCAGGATCTTTCAAATCAGATCATGATTTAGTTTCTAAGCAGCCCTAGATTTGTGAATTTTTTTTTTTTAAAACTCAAATAGATTCCAGTTAGTTTTACCAGATGGTTTTACATACATATACATATATTCACAAACAGTATTCTTTTGTTTTAAAAGTTGATACTACTCAAAGATAGAAAATTGGAAGACTTGCTAAGTGTTTTATATTTCAGTACTACCATCTGAATAAAATTTTAGTGCAAGTACAAATTTTTTTCCAATTCTTGCCTTTATTTTTCTTGTGAGGGGTTTGAATAAAGATAGCAAGCCAAAACAGTCTCTATTTATTTAACATTTCTCCTGCAGCCTGCTTTTTAATGGTACAGACTTATGCATCGATGGAGAAAGTTTCAACACAAACACTGACTCACTCACTTGTAACACATAATTATGATATGTGTCACAGAGAAATTCAAGAATTACTTCAAATGCAGAGACTATGCTTTTGAAGTTTTGTATTATAGTAGATTAATGATTCCTATGAAGCTTAGTGTCTCATAACATTTCAGAAAGAATACAACATAATTATAAGACTAAGGCATAAAATATGAAAGTTTGTTTGGATCTACAATTAATGTGTCTACTTTAAAAATGTTAGAAAATTATAGTTTAATAGCTAATATATGAACAGAAGCATATTCTGATCTAGGATGTACATTGCTCAATCAAATTACATTAGAGAGTGCAAAATCTTAACTTATTTACATCAACTCTTTCAAACCTGTCATTTTCCTTGGAGTTAGCCTCCAATAATAACATAGTCACTGTCAGAGTGAGCAGAGTTATGAAGACGCCTCACTTTCTGAACTCTGCAGTTTATTAGTCAATGCTCTGAGGCAAGAAAATTGATTTGCACAAATGGTATTTTGAGACTTTAAACAGTGCACAGAATAAACTACACGGCAAGCTCCCCTCACCTCAGAGTGCCTTTATGCATAAATTTTGGCATTTGGAAGTTTTAAAATCTTCATTTTTTAGCCCAAAGCTGCTATTGTTTTTTGTTTAATCTATTATATCTCACTGAAGTTGCATGTAAATTACTTAGATAAATATTAGCCACCCTCTTTTTTGCTTCACTGCCTCTTCCATCCTCCTCCCCTGGAGATGTGACACCCAATATTGATTAAAGTCTTGGCAGAATTTGAGCATAAATCACTCTTCTCTTTGACGATTTACTACATGTGATTCACCAGCATACAAACACATAATATGCTTTATTGTTTCTCATGTGATGTTTTGTTTGGTGAATGTAAATAGCATTTGTAAATTAGCTTAATGCACAACCAGATAGTTATTTTAAGAATAATTTGTCCTTTGACTACCAAAAAGTATTATTTTACCTTTCTAAATTATTTTACACAGTTTTTCATACAATTGCCTTTGTCAGTCACATAAATTAGTCCTCTAAATGGCATTGTATTAGCAACATAGAGCACAACTATTAGAAAATGTGATAGGAAATGAAACTCTCACAGGTTGTAAACTTTCTTCCTTTATCCTTCTCTGAAGAAATCAGTCTGACATATGCCTTCTCAATAGGTGCAGGTGAGTGTCTTAGATTTCTTTAAATGTTTTGAATTTAAGGTTTTTGTTATTTGCTTCTTTATAAAATTTAAATGTCTGAATTTTATCTTTTGACAATATCATCTTCAGAAAGTTCACACGAGTCACATCAAGTTACATGCTGTTAAAATGATATGAAATATAAAAATTGAAGAGAACTGTTTGCGTATTTAAAATGTTACTAAGATAATGTTTTATCATTTTATATTTAACTTATTATAAAAAAAGTGACCTTACCATGTGTCCACATTTGTCATTTTCTTAAATGAAGTAATAGATTCTGATTGGTCGGTTGGATATATATATATATATATATATATATATATATATATATATATACACATATATATATATGCTACAGGTTAAAAATTCTAGATATGACTACATTCATATTTTCAAGCTTCTTTGTGGCTGCAGTAAAGAGCCCCTTTCCATTATATTTATTATGCTCATTGATTAATTTTTTCACACAGAAAACCTTGAACTAAAAGCCCACCTAATGGAGTTTAGATGAATGTAATATCCAAGGCTCTGATCTGCGCAGATAAGAACATCTCAGGTAGAGCAGAGGCTCCGTGCAAACCTACATTGTGTTCAGATTCCTTAGGTTTTCTTTTGAATTTGCCAAACGTATTTATAGTCAAAAGTAATTTTATGCTACAGTGTGTCTTTTAAAATAACTTTATTGATATTTGCTTCTTAAGATATGTCACATATAAGAACAACTTGATTAAAATAGTGGAGTTAGTTTATGAATTACTGTTTTGGGAAATAAGACTATCAGGGATAAGATATTTATGTTTGGTTGCAATGAGCTATTTCTATACTAACTGATGGATCACTTTATTTTGAGGCAGCTATTTAGTTTAAGATTGCTGAGAATCTGTTAAGAGTGTGTATATTGCAGCTAGTTATAGGCAATTATGGTTAACTTTATGTACAAATGTGGTAAATATATATATTTATTTATATATGTATATATGTGTGTGTGTGTGTGTGTGTGTGTGTATAGTCATGTAGAGAAAATGATCAAATCACCACTTGACCCAAAGTCAAAAACCTCAGACTAGGTGCATTTAAATTTCCTGGTGTATTCTGATGTGAAATTTTCAAATTATGGGACAGCATTCTAATTCTCTTATTTAAAGAATAATTCACTTTAGGAATTTTCCTAAATTTGATACAGGATTTGTCAATGCCTGAATTTTGTTAGAGATGTGACCCTGCTTTTTTCTGATTCAGAATGACTTGGAGTTGACCTAGGATTTCAATCTGGGATTCTTCTGCAGACTTAAATGTGTGTAACTGGATTGGAAGTTGTCACAGACAACTTATTAAACTGGAAAACTCACTATGTCATTGTTTGATAGGCCTTTTGTAAGTTTTGGATATAAGTATATTGAAGTGTCCTAGACTAGGCAGCAAGGAAGCACAGTGAATAGCTAGTTGCTTTAAAAATTATACAGAATATTGATGAGGAAGATAGGGGCTATTTCACTAAATCACCTAAAATAATACCGTTCTGTAGGATCAGTGAAAACCCTGAAATGCAGTGTAGGTTTCTAGCAAGAAGTTAAGTTGAAATAAGCCAGGCAGCAAAAAACACATATTGAATGATCTCACTTATTTGTGGAATATGAAAAAGTTGAACTCATAAAAGCAAAACAGAATAATGGCTACCAGGGCTGGGAAAAGTGTTGGCCAAAGCTAAAAAATTTCAGTTAGATAAGAGGCATGAATTCAGAAAATTTGTTATATAGCAGGTGACTATTAGTAGACCTTAAAATTTTGAAAATAGTGTATGTATTTGGCAAAAATTGATTATAGTTTTGAAACATGATCTTCACAAAGCAAATATTAAAACAGTACAATATAGTGGTTAATTGTGATGAGTTAAAACTTATTAATGGGAGAATATTTATCTTTCCTTATTATAAATTAATGGAGGAGTAAACAAACTATTAAAAGTTTACAATGTGTTATTCATTATTCTGAATAATTAGATTACCCTTGCATTATGCCAGGAAAAAAACATATTCTTTTCAAGACCAATAAAATTATATCTCAAGAAAGGAAGTGTAGCAGTTGAAAAGACACAATTTAATGGCATCTGTAAAAAGCATTTGTGGCAAATACTTCTTAATTCATTGAAGGCACACTAATCACATGTAAAGGTAACAAAAAGCAATTTTCAGAATATGTTATTCAAAAATTATTTTATTACATTCACTATCAGGTAGATGAAGTATTTTATAAAAATCTAACAGTAATATCTTCAATTTATATTAATAGCAATAGTAAGAGGGCTGGCTGTATTACTCATAGTATTGTGTTTTAAAAACATTTGGTTGATGCACGAAATAAATCACTGAAAGCATAACATACTTTGAATTTAGCACAGTCCACTCGATGGTATTATCAATTTATTTAAAAAAGGCAATTTATCCTAATTCTCAAAAATGGTATTTGTTGAGTTAGGGACTTCTAACTGAATTATGCCTCTACATTTTAAAGGAATAACTTGGAGTACTTTATACAGGGCTGGATGGTAAAGTGCATGCAATAAGTGTAAAGTTTTCTGCCAGAACTATAAATCTCTCTGGGGGATGTTTTTATTTGTACCTACCTTAGCCCCTTTGTAGACTATGTATGTATGTATTTATTTATTTGGGAAAAAGCCTGTATGCATATGTATATGTATGTGTATATAAACACATCTATAAGGTAGAAAGCCAAAGTACAATTTACTAATAAAACTGGCTTATTTTCCATTTTAGGAATTCATAGAAACAGAAAAATCTATAAAAAGCACATTATATCGAATGACAATTGAAAAGGAAACCAAAGTTTTATAGTAAAAGAAATAATTTATGCTTAAATTAATTGTAGTGTATGATTAGCAGTATAGCTAGGTTTCCTAGATCTTTATTTTATCATAACTGAAATGTGATTCTAATTCTGTATTTAAATTGTACATGTGAGATTTAGTTTATTGGGATGAAACATTAAATAAGGTACTTGAATTTGCACATTATTGGATAACATTAAATAGTCTTGATATCATTGTTTCATTTCTTTTATTGGTTTATGACATCCTCTCTTGCACTTTAGAACAAGCATGTCTTTTAGAATCAGTGAAAACAATGACAGGAAAACAATTTCATAACCTAAAAAAAATGACTATCCTTCTAAAAGCTTGCCATCAAAGAGATGAGTTAGGGATGAGGTCAATCTTTAGGTCCATATGAGGAGATGTGCATTGCCACTTCTTGCAGTACGCTATAATTGTCTTTGAAAACACCTGGTAAAGGTCCAGTTAAATTGAAATCAATTACTTTCTCCATCATTTCATGGCATTTGTGGAGTCATTACATCATAGGCAGAAGTGCAAGCGTATATACCTTTTTGCAAAGTAGAAAGCTTATAAAATAGTGTCTGCTTAAAATTTCTGCCTCACCTAAAGTTTATGGAGTTAAAAAAGAAATATCTCAACTATTGTACAGAATAAACAAGCCTTATTCGTAATTATTCAGTAAGCTGTTCACCTTTGTATTTAGTCATGAAAAGAACATTTTTAACATTATTTTTTGCATCATCAGATATGTTAGGAAGGAGGATGAAAGATGAGCAAAATGGTTTTAAAATAGTCTATGACTTGTGTGCTCTAATACCTTTATTTTTACCTTCTAAGAACGCTGTGACGAATGTGTATGATAATCAAAGATGAATATGTATCTTCTGCTCACTGGCTTTTTCTTCACACAATTGACAGTACGTGCAGATTTGAACTTGTAGCCAGGAATAGTGCTTCCATGCTTCAAATTGCCAAAAGACCCCCAGGGATAGAAACTTGACCTGCTTTTATGAAACCATAGAATTACATTTATACAAGTTACCCCATGGGAAAGGAGTGAACTGATCCCAATTCAGACCTTAATATTGGAGCCTTCTGGGTCAAATTTGATTTTTTTTCTCTCCTATTAACACCTGTTGGCTACCATATTTAATAACTTGATATTAGAAAATGTAAAAGATTATGCAACAATGATATTTTACCATCAAGGCAAAGTGCCATTAAAATGTTGCAGTTATATAACTATTTTTACTCATGTTATATGTTAATTTTTAGTTTCTACTGTTGGTATACATCCTAGTTTAAAGGTGTTTAAACACAAATTTATGAGTAAATATGAAAGCATTTACCTTATACTGTTTAACTAATGCCTCTTTATTAGTGAGTTAGCCCAAATAAAAGAAACTTTTAAAGGAAGTTTTCCTTTGCTATAATATTTCAATATATGAATTTTTATATGAATATTTAAAATTCCAACTATATTTTTAATGGTTGTTTTCTTATCTTCTTTTTCATTGGACTACTTTAAAAAGTTTCCAGAAGCATACTCTACTAGTACCAAAAAGAAAGGAAAGTACTCCCTCATAAATGGAATGCATAGAAGCTATTTTTGGTTGAGTTGGATTCACTTTAATAATGTTTAATAGGCCTAAGTTGGATAATTTGAAGTTAGTCATTTGTTCAGAATGAAGAGGATGTTATTATGTGGTAGTTCGCTAAATTCCTGTAGTATTAATATGTTGTATCCTATGTGTATAGGTTAACTGATATAAACAGGTAGAGTCATGATGTCTTTGTTTATAAACAAGACGATATTAAATGACGAACATTAAATGACAGAATAAGGTCCTATTTTCTATATAACTTCTCTTGCTCTCAATCTTATATATGCAAAATCCATTTATAACTTGCAAATCAACACACATATACCATTACAATTATGATGGTTAAATAATTCCATCATTGAATTTTGAAGCCGAGACAATCAAATTCGTGTCTCAAATAAAAATTAAAGAGAACTTCAAACACCTCTGATTTCTTTTTCACTTTTCCACTGAAACTATTTGGTTAAGATATTTTTGTTATTTCTCTACAAGAACAAACATAAAAATTCCTCCTAAAAGTAGTTATAATAAATCATTGCTTGGAGTACAGGGAGGAAAACATTTTTAATGGAGATATATCACTTTCCTTACCATCATAAGTCATGACCATCATGAGAAAATACATGAAGCTTTAAGCGTGTATCATTTGTTTATTGGCTGTTATGTGACACACACACAAAAATGCTCTCATTGTGATACTCCAATCTTTTGGCCTTGCTTTGATACTTGCCACTTGAACGAAGTTGAGAAATCAGATCCATCACTTGAATGTTTCCTAATATCACACTGATACTACATTTATAATATGCCCAATACTAACATCTGATTAGATATTTTATTTAACTTGGAAGTTTGTCGCGACTGCGCACATTGTGATTTATCATAGCCATTGCTCCTTACACTCTCTAATGGTGGTGGAAGAAATAATAGGTAAATCATAAGATCATTCTGCTGGTCTCAAAAAGAATCTATTTCAGGAGGCCACCTATTCTGACTTTTGTAATGGTGATGGTATGAAGTTTATGTGACCTTTTTTTTTCTTGGTCTTCCTGTGTCACTTTGCACTTCTATTTCCAATAATGATTGATGGTACACACCATGTGAACTGAACGAAAATATGCTGAAAACATCTTGCTACCAAATACAAAACAGGAGAGATGGAACTTTTATTTTTTTAGGCAATTCTCTAAAAGCTTATAGAATTGTATAGAACTTGCACAGAAACTAACTCTTAAATACCTTTATCATTTAATAATTCTCAATAATCCTTCTTGGGTAAAAACTGCAGTAAAGTTGTAAATGAAACACCTTGCCATCATGGCAAAGTGTTTCATTTACAATTTTACTGATAAACATCTTGCTAAAACCAGAAAAACTCTGGTTTTTGAGGTAATGATATTTAGATTGAGTTCTCCAAATTCATTCTTGTGTGAATGTAATGTAGTTCCTTTTTATTAAGATAGTCTATTCAAAGTTTAGGAACTAAAATGATATATTAGATTTAGAGTAAACTTTTTTGTTCTTTTTTGGGGGAAATAGGTTAAATAGGGACCCATGACAGGAATGCTGTTTGTTTTTCACAAAAGTTGTTTGTGATTTCAGGTACCCTTGGGAAATCTCTTGATCAGATTCACATCTGTTCCTGTCAAAGTGGGTGCTAAGATACCGGTCACCCAGCAACCATGTCCAAGAGGGAATTGGGCCGATAATAACTTCAAAAAGGAATGACAGATGCTAGATTAGGATGAAAGACAAAATGCATGAAAAATGAGCTTGTTAGAATCAAAAATTTGTTCAAGCACCTTTATGCAAATTAAATGAATATTGAATATTTGCATGCAGTAATTTCTACTTTTTCATTTGATTGAGAAGAATAGGGCATTTAAACTCACAAATGCCAGTTCTTTCTTTGGTACTAATTAACATACAAAGCAGAATCTCTTTTTAAAAATCAGATTAGCCACCTGGGTTCTTGAGTCTCCACTAAGTATGTTACAATGTTTTTCTTATGATAGTGGTGCTCTTTAAAATGCCTTGCTTTATCTGATTTTTTCATAATAAACAGTCTCATGTGAATTGAGATTATTTTTTAAAGAATATAAATCCATTTCTTGAGAAAGCATTTAAAAAGTAATCTTATCCTGTTGTCCTTGAAATTGGTTAATGTACATTAATAAAAGATCACTCAAGATGAGTTCACACCAAAAGCACAGACTTCTCATTGACTGGTTAAATAACAATGCATTGAAGTGTACCCGAAAAGAAAGTAAGCAGAAAGGTCTCTTCAAAATTTAAGATGCTCTTTGATACATTACCAATTTTTTCTATTGAACTGTGCACATACTAATCAGAATTTAGAAGGGCCTGATAAAATGTAGTGATTGAGAGAGGTTCTGAGTCTTGGTTTAGCAATGTCTAATGTGGTCACGTAGAGAAATTGATTTTCTTCAGAAATTAATTAATTTTTCATATCGCCCTAAGCTGCAGTTAAAAAGAGTGCATACTTGTCTGTTTTTTCCAGAAATATTGCCTAATCATATTAATACCATTGCCCCAAGGATGAAAAGATAATTGTACAAATGCATTTGGAAATATGTATCACTGAGTATTTATGATTAAATTATGCAAATGACCCAGCTCTCATCCTTTCCAGACCCAGATTGTCTAATTAGGATTGATATGCTGAATAGATGTTCCAGAATTTGAATACAAGCATGTCCAAGGAGCAGAAAATTGGAAATGACAAGGCTGAAGTCCAAAGAAAAGTGTCTTTCGCTTCTGTACTTTGCTAATGTGCTGTTAGCAGTTGAAGGCTTTTTTCCTCCCCTTGGCTATTTTGAGGTTTATATGTCCTTATTAGAAACAACTATGGGAAATGAATTTGAAATTTTCCAAACAGCACTTCATTTCTATTTGGCACTTGTTTGAAAATTATGGTTTCTTGATCTTTGAAAGAAAGTATCACTAGTAACTTGCTCCAAACAATGTAAACATAAGCTTAACTGGGTGACTTTCTAAAGACTTCCTCTGAACGGGCATCCTAGCCTTATTTCAAAGATAGTTCTCTAAACTCAGTGGTCTAGCAATCAAATACTTTCCAGAGATATACTTTCTTGAATCCAGAGTTCGTTCATTCATTCATGAATTCATTCATTCATTCAAACATTTCTTGTGTCTGGAGAAAACTGTTTAAGCAACAGTTTTGATTAGGAAGAAAAGCTGCACTTTAAAAGTGACCATGTTTGAATTTGAGGTCCTCAGCAGGCTTTCTCCCTCCCTGAGCGCGCTCATACATCTTAGATGGAGGGGTGGTAGTGAGGAAGGGACGGAACTGTCAGGACTCCAGCCTTTGTTAAGCAGCGGGTAGTCACTGCCTCTGAATTCGGCTGGCTCCTGCTTCCCATCTGCAGGATGATGGATTGCTATGTTTAATACATTTCAGCTTTTGTCTGTCATAGTGTGGACAGACAGTACTATCAGTGATTTCAACAGTGATTAGAGAACCATTTCAAACGATTCCTATTGGCCAGACAGCTTCCAGGAATGTCTGATGAAACATAGTCATTGGCACTTTTGCCATGTAAATGTATAGTTTTAACTAGGCAGAGATTTTACACTCACAATTTAAAGTAACACAGAAGTACACGAAGAACTCTAGACAAAATTCCATCTTACAATCAGCTTATATGAAGCAGCATTAAGGACCTTTTGAATCTCAAACTGTTCATCCCATGTAGTTACAACTTTAAGATGAATTTGCATTCTTTGGATAGTAGCAGCACATGCTGAAAGGCAGGAATGTGTTCCCTAGACTGTGATGTCAGTTGTTGCTATGTTCATATTATTGAGCTGCTGAGCTATAGAGGGAAAGTAGGATGTGAGGAGTATGTTAAGGCAATAGGACATGACACGGCCTGTGCTATGCTGGGATTTGCTAAGCCGTGGATGCTTTGTGCTTCACAAGTCCTAAGGGTGACTGATTTCAACAACTAGAAATATACTATGTCCCAACTCAATATTCTCCCTGGAGTGTCTTATTCTATTTATAGGACTGGTGCTAAGAAAATACAATTAACTCAAGGAAAAGAAAATATTCTTTGAAGACATTAATAATGTAGACAAAGTTTAATTGCAGCAATGGGAATAATAAATAAATTTTAAATAAATAAATCATATTGGTAAATAATGCATCATTTACCAATTATAAGATAGCATACTAAGTGTAGTGTAAATCATGATATAAGTGAGGGAGAATATTGTAAATATGGAGTTTTACCTTTTGTAAATAGTAATTATCAAAAGGGGAGTCTAGCCAAAGTTTTGGACCAAAAATCAAAATTAGAAGTTACTTGCCTCCTTAGTACGTACAGTAATACAGAACAGTGAGATTCTTTCTGGTGTACGGGTACATGCTTATAACAACTTTTATTATTTTCAATTCCGTTACTCTTCTGTCTTTCCTTCCTTCTTCCCGTATTTCCTTCCTTTTCTCTAAAACTAACTTTTTAGTTTGGTGCCATGAAGGTACTTATTTTTAATCTCTATTAGGAAGCAGATTAAAGAAAAAAATTAAAAAATACATAGCAAAGGTCTGATGAGAAAGAGAAGCCCTGATCTTAGATTACTTCTTACTGATAGCTCTGATATTGTGAAACTTTAATTGGGAATCATTTTAGTATGGATTTCTGGTTTGGAATATGTAATAGGAAGTTTACTCACAGATCCATACAGCATAGTACAAATGCACAGGTACCCACACACTGCATTTTAAAAAACCAGTTTAACTGCTAAACTTATTGGCATTTTGACACTGCTGGTTCGGCAATAAGGACAGGTGGTACTTTACTCCTGAGAGAGTTATAAAAATATTCATATGTTTTACAAATTATCTTGTTCTTTGTCTTAGTTTAAGGTTTTTGAAATAATGTTCAGCCTTAAAACTGTGCATTCATTTAGCATATATTAAAATAAAAAGTAGAGCATATATATTTACAGAAATTATATAACTTGACTTAAGTAAATCTAGAGTTTAAAAAATCAAACCTATTCCACAATTTGTACAGCACACACACTGATAATGAAAAAATGTATTACCCCACAGCACTTTTACATTGCCCGATCATTCTAATATGTGGTTGCCAAACTGTTAGTGTGGGGTATTGAGTACTGTCTTGCCTTCACGGGAAGACAATAAGAAAATGGCGGAGAAGGGTACGGTGTGTGGAAGCTGTGAGCAGGTGACATCCCCCAGAACTGCAGTAATGTGATGAATTTCTTTCAAGTCAAAGGGAGATGCATAGCTCAGGAAAGCACTGTTAAGATTGCTGGCCTCGACCTTGTAGCATCAGATGAATTAAAAAGGTCAGGAGGTGTGGAGCAACTCTGTTCTAAAGTAGAACTATCTCATGCGATGATCATATCTTACTCTGCTCCACTTCCTGCCCTAAAATTAAGAAATTTTAAGGATATAGTTAAGAGCAGACAGTTAGGTGTCTACTTACAAGCCCAGCAGAGGAATAGACTTTAAGAGGAAATGAGCCTTTGTACTATACAGAAGTGATGAAATTTCCTTATCCCAATATATTATAAGAAATACTACATTTGGCAAGCTCAAGTGTATATTGGGCCCCTAGAAGAAGTGGCTTGGGCTATGCAGGACTCAATATTGTGCAACATTAGGAGCATGGGAGTGTCTATGTGTGCATGCGTGTGCATGCGTGTGTGCGTGTGTGCATGTGTGCGTGTGTGTGTCTGCATACACTCTGCAGGTTCCCAGCCCTTGTTATACACATTGTTAGTCTTATGTTTAGTTAAACCTCATAATTACAAAGTAATACAAGCCATTTGTCTTGCTGTAGTTAAATAAAGAAAAAAATATGTGCTAGAAACTAAATGAATGAGTTTCTCATGAGGCCAAATAAACGAGTTTGCCGTCTGGAAGTGTTTCTGAATGGAGGACTACTAGAGACCCCTTTAAACTACTTCATCAGCTCCAGGCACTGTGCGGATACACTGGCTTCTGTATATGCACAGCAGCTTTGGTGTGAGTGTCTTGCTGTTGCTGTTTGAAAGATCCATAAATTGGGGGAAACAGGGAGTCAGGCCAGCAGGTTCAACTTCTTATTTCTCTGTAGCTTCCTATAATGATTCCACCTCTAATGAGGTGAATTACTACTGCATGAAAAAGGAGAAAAAAGGGTTTTGGCCATCTTAGCTAATAAATCACATTGACTGCCTGGCTGATCAGATCAATTGTGCATAAATCAGTGCCTTAAAGAGTCTTAAAATAAGATTCTACCAGCACCAATCAATTCAGTGGCTTGTATAAAAGCATGGTGTCTTGCCTATGGCATGCTGGAGTCCCCAATACTGACTGCTATATCCTGTCAAATGTTGAAGACATTGTTTTCAGAATTCAGATGTATGGTTCTGATGTGTAAAACAGTTGTGACTGTTAACTAAAGTATGTTTGTCTTCTGCAGTTCACGTTTGTTAAGTTAGCAAGAAAGTTGAAATCTGTTTTGAAAGCATTAGCAGTAAGTATGATGCTTAGAAACTGCATCCCGCAAAAGAATCATGTTACTTCAAAGAGAAATAATCATGAATACTCACAAAAAGGATTTCGTTGCTAAAATAGCTGTAGATTTGATACATATTAAGCTATAGACAGAGTTATGAGAAAAATTAAGGGAGTTGATTCTGGATTATAATTAGATTCATTACTAGCCAAGAGATATTGGACTAGTCAGCCTGAACCTCTGCACCCTCCCATGTGAAAAGAGATGGTAAAGGTGCCTTTTCTACTTATTTCAAGAGAACATTGTGAGATAGTGACATAATAGTAATCTGAAAGCATGTTAGAAATTGTAAGGAATCTTTAAAGAGTCATCTGTTTGGAATTCTCAATTAAATTTTTAAAATTCCTCTCACCAGAACAGCTTAGAAGGCATAAAGACAAAATTATTTTGATTCTTGCTATCACATCTTGCCCTTCTGCTAAGGAAATTCAAGTAAATAATAACAATTGAAATGAAAACTTGTGAATTCTGAAAAATAGCCAAGCCTATATGAAAAAGTTGCTAAAATTATATTAGGGTTAACTTTCAAAGATATCTTGAATAATAGGTTTCAATAGTTAAATCTCTAAGAAGGAAAGCCTATAAAAAGGAAAATACTTATTTTGGAGAACAGCTTCAATATCTGTAGCAGTTGTCATAAAATTCTCTGTGAAAGCAACAGATTCTCTGCAAGTATCAGTCAAGGATGTCGGAACTTTGGTTTTCTTTAAAACTTGACTAGAGCCTGCTATGATGGCTAAGTGTCTAGAATTTTCTTAAATAATTTACAGTTTTATACCAAGTACCTCAAGATCCACCAAATGGTTATTTTCTATAGACTTTTGCTTTAAATATAAATTTAAGACAGGCATTCAAGCATCTTAACATAAAATTTGGTGTCTGCCACATACTTTGTGAATTCATCAATATAATATAATGTTCCCTGTATCAAAATACTATTGTTCTGCCTTTGTAGATTTATCACAGAGCCTTGACATTTTTGTAAATTATGTAATACACATTGTTTCTCCCTTGTTATATTGTGAAATATAGTAGGTTGTTGAAATTGGATCTGATTGATTTTCTCCCTGGCATTTGTCTTCAAAAGCATCTCACGCCGAAAATTCACCGGGGGAGGGAAGATCCAGGTGGATTTCTTCTGTTGCATTGTTCCTTATGCACCTGAATTTTGAAATGTTTGTGATCTATAGATTTTATACCTTGACTGAATTTAATTTCTAATGATTAATAATTACTTTCCTGGGGTTATAATATAGCATTATCTTATGTTTATTTGCATTAAAACTCCCAAGTACTTTCTGGCTCATGACAGACACTCATTACAAGCACAACTGACTTACAGAGGTTTTGTTTGGATTTTTTTTTTTTTTTTTTTTTTTTTTTGTGGTACCGGGGATTGAACTAAGAACCTTGCACTTGCCAGGCAGGCACATATGCCACTGAACTATATCCCTGGCCCTGATTGACTATTATCAAATTATATGAAAATGTTCTCGTGGGTTGATTCATTATAGAACTTCTTAATTATATAGAATACTAAGGGAAACACAATTGTTATGTAGAAGTTAAAATCCAAGGTATATTTTATATTCTTAGAGATATATTGTAAGGTGCCTTTAATTCTTGAATGCTTCCTGCATTCCCATGATAGTTGAAGCACATATAATTTAAACTTCATGTATATTCATACACATATGATTTTTATGGAGTTTAAGTTATATGTTTATGTTGATTTACTAATGTATCTATTATAATAATTATGAAACATCAACAAATATGTAACTTTGAAGCATCTAAATATTTGAATTGAGTTGTTAGACCAGAAGTATGTATATATGTATATATATATGTATATGTAAGAGTATATATACATAACTGCTCTTATCTTTAAAAAAGCAGTTACTACCTACTTCTATTACCATATATATACACACACACATACACTTATGTCCAGTAGTACCTCAGTTCATAAACACTTTTGTTTGTGGACAATTTAGTTTGCAAACCAAACTGTGTGGTAAATTTTGTTTTTGTTTCTGAACTTTACCTTGGATGATGAATGCAAAAGTGGCTATCTTTTTCAGAGTGGAGTGAATTAAGTTTGTATATCAAGGTATCTCTCTCCCTCTCTCTCTCTCTCTCTCTCTCTCTCTCTCTCTATATATATATATATATATATTTGCAGTTTGTTAGGAATTATAATGTTTTAGATATGTGGTCAATTGCATTTCCTATACCATCTATATGAAGTAGGTAGTAACTGCCCTTTGAAAGATAAGAACACCGAAGATCAGAGTGGTTAATTAACTTGCCCAAGGTAGCACAGCCAATACTTTGCAATTGGGAAGAGCAAACACAGGAAATCTCATTCTAGAACTTACTCTTTGCTGTGCTATTGAAATAATAGTCAATGACTACAACCTAAATGACAGCTTGAAGATTATACATTATTTGGAAATAATAAAACACACATTTCCTTAAAAGTATTCAGCTTGTACATAGTGCTCTATATGTTTGTTGATGTTTGAGTGATCATACTCTTCTATCACAATCCTTATGTATATTTACCAATTAGTCCTATATTATTAACGATGATTTGCTAAATTACATCAATTATATGTTTAAAAAGTGTGAACTCCCCTGATGTTTCTAAAGTTGCTTGTTATTCCCAATAGGACCTGTTGGTGGCCAAGCTGCCACCTTTCCCCTACCACCTCTTTTTCTTGCCAGATTACCTGTCCAGGATTATTTGCACTGCTTACTTAAGATGTGACTTTTAAAATAAACACTGGTATGTATCAGGGAGTAAGTTCATGGAAACTTTAGGACTTGTGTCTCCCTGTAATAATTTTAAGTACAGCAGGATTGTCCAGTTTCAAATTCCACAAGTACGCATACTTTGGAGTCTCAAACCTTCGCTTCTTCCTGAGTCGCTTTTATTGGTGACGATTCCATGGCAGGCCTTTCTGTGGAAAGAAATGGGTATACTGAAGGAAGCAGTGTCCTTTCTACTTTCTCTAGAAAATTCTGTCATAGAGACCGACTTTACTTTTCATGAAATCTGATTCTTTGCATTTATGACTTCCCTTGGGCAAAAATCACAAGGTTTGGCAAATGGTATTCTCATTTAAATGTTCATAAGGAATAAATGTGCTTGGATTAGGCAGTGGACAGAGCTGCATATAACCTTCACCATAAATCTTCACCACATATTCCTAAATAACCTTGATACAATGTATGGCCCATGTGCTTTCCTTTCGTTCAATAACTATTACATCAGAATGGTCTTCAATTGCATCTTGGACTACAGTACATTTAAGTGAAATTTCATCCTCACTGGTCTATGTCTAATAAACTGGAAAAAAAAAACTTGTTGAAAAATTGCAAGCTTCATCATAGTGTGCCAGATTTGAAACATAATTCTCTTGTTTTTAGAAATCAAATAGAGTCCTGGAGGCATCATTATTATCATTCAAATAATTTCAGGTAATGTACAACAGTACAAAATGTCACCTTGCTAGCTACTGCTCTAAAGAGACACTTGCCTGGAAAGTCCAAAGAATACATACCTCTGGACTGTAAAATTAGTTTCATCCTGCTGTCATCTTTGCTGAGCGAACTGAAAGGAGAAACATTTTAACATCTTAAAGTTTAGCTTTGAGTATTAGACATTTAGGTATCTATTTCCTTCTCACACTCGTAATCGCATGACATAATCACTAGTAATCCTTCATAACCCTTCAATCCTTTGCCTCTTTATTCCCAACTATCCTTGGAATTTATACTATTCCTTTCTCTATTCTTCCTCTACTCTGTTATCAGTGTCCTTTGAAAACTTTGTCCTATAAAATACTGCTGTCTGTTTTGTTCTCAGTATTCCTTTTTGTATATATTTGTTTTTCTTCAGTGTCACAAGCAGCTGTGCTTGCTTAAATGAGACAACTGCCACCAAGAGCTGACTCAAAGCCGGCAGCTGTAACTAAATTTAATTTTCACCTACATTTCACAGTTTATTCATGGTGAGAAGTGGTTGTATTCAAGCATACTTTCAGGGGACAAAAAAGATGGGAAAATTCAGTCTCTGACAAAGTTTAAACCTTGGAATTGACTTGGAAAGCTTAAATAAAGAATTGATTCTTCCCCTGGAAAGCCCATAGTTACCTTTTAAAAGTACTATCTTGAGTTTCTTGAATGCACATGTAAAAATTAAATTATTAAGTGAATTATTAAAGAATTATTAAAGATTCTGGATAGAAAATATTGTCGAAGATAAGAATCAGGGTTAGACTGAATTAATATTCACAAACTTTTTCTAGGTAAAATCTTGTGATTTCATGGTACTCACAAATTTTGAATTTCAGAAAATACATGGCTGCTGGGAAAATGAAGATAAATCTATTGAGGATTCTTCTAAAACACAGTAAAATGCCTTCTTAGATTTGTGATTGTCAGCACGGTGTGGCAAGAAGCTTTGTGTGTGTGTGTGTGTATTCTATTGCAAGCTCACAGATGCCCTTTATCTTTTGTAAAACAGGAAGGGAAGTAATAAAATCTTCCCCTAAGTCTGTAAATCCCACTTGCTTTGGAAATTCAAGCTTAAAGACATGAATAAGAAGAAACATAAAATTACTATATATCTGCTCAGATACTGGTGTGGCTGTCAGAGGTTGCAATGTTCTCTTTACATCACTATCCATTTTCTTCTGTGTTATCATTTCTTTTATTCATCTTGTATTTTTATTATTCTTTAATTTTGTAGTATTAGCAAGACAAGTGTCTGTATTATTGAGTTTAAAGTGTCTGCAATAATAGCAAAATAAGTAGACAGAAATCTGTAAAGGTCTAAAATGATAGAAGGATGATGAGAAAAATGATACTTTTTCCCAAGGCCTGGCTGCAGGCAGGGATACATCTACCAGTCATCAGTGCAATCAAGGGCTGGAAATGCAGGCCCTGATCACTTGGGAAGGGTCTTATATGATATAGTTTAAGAATTTGAACTTTGCTTTGTACATCTGAGGAGGTTTTTGTTTTGTCACTTGATTTTCGAGTATGAGACATGATAGGTTTACATCTTTGTTTTTGTTAGGTAATTCTGACCCTTAGAGGGTCAAATTTGAGGCATTTTAAACTGGAGTTATTATAGTATTCCGCTTTGGAATCACTAAGAGTTGTTCTTTATGGCAGCTGTGCTGGGGATGGAGGTAGGAAAACAGAAGAAAGAAACTAAAGAGGAAAACTGAATGAGATTTTTGCAAAGAAGGATAAGTATGTTGAAATTAATTATTTTTGGTGAAGAATCTAGTCCATTATAAGACCAAAAGGATGAGGTGTTTTTGGTGATGATAAATAACTGCATTTAGCAAGCTTTGAGTTTGAGATTCTCATGAATTACTCAGGTGTTATTTGGACACACATACCTGGAATTCATGAGAAAGGTCAAAGTAGAAGATCTAGATTTTTGGTATGAACTTTGAGAGAAAGTTTGAAGTGAGATCTAGGAGTTGTGAACTGTAACTGTAAAATAACGGAGCTTTAAGGCAGGTTCCAAAGCTGGTCTATGAATTGACAATATCTTAATAATTTCTGTATGATATTAAAAACAATGATTCATTCCTCTGTCTTCTGGTTTTGAATAACTTTTTGAGAGCAGCCACATATCAATTTTTAGAAGAAAAAACATTTTCCCAATTCTGAGAGGTCAACTATTATTTTTCCATGATGAATTATTCAAAGTTAAATGGAAGTCAAACATAGAGACTTGTAGAGAGCAAGACTTACTGTGCTGCTGAGTCATGATTGTAACTAAGAAATACCTTCGTTATATATGATTCTGAGCTTGTGATATGAGCTAGTGCCAAGTGATAGGAACATTCTGTTCTAGAATTTGAAAAATATTACAGTACTGAATAGAAATGAAAGCTCTGTTAACAGAGTTCACTTTAGAAGCTGTGTTGACCTTTCAGTGGTTAAGCAACTGTAAAGCACAGAGGTAGCCCCACAGAAGGTGGCAGCACATCCGGTTTGCAGAGTGTGCTTACAGAGTGACTTTGGCTGATTTATTCCAATGCTATTGGCCAAGACCTGTGGAAAGAATGTGCCTTTACAATAATCATATTTGGGCCAGTGACATAGCTCAGTGGCACAGTGCCTGCTGGGCAAGGTCAAGGTCCTAAGTTCGATTCCCAGTACCAAAAACAAACAAAAATTAAGAAAAAGGGAAAAGTGCAGCGCTTGATGACAGCTAAGGCTGCTCAGAAGTCTCTGAGGTACAATAATCATAGTCAATTAGGACCAGTCCATGAAAAATCACCATATCATTAAAAAAGTGGGAGGACATGATCTATTGTAAGTACATACTAATATTAACAAATCACAATTGCTTAAGAATCTCTTTAGCTCAACATTTTCACACCAGATGGCTTATAAACACTAAGACACATTGTTCTTGGTGACATGATTCATTCAAAGGATTAATACTGGAATTTGGTTTCATTATATCTTCATCTTCCTGATAATTCTGTTTATTATTTTTAATTCTTAATGTTTACATAATATACTCTTTTTTCCAGTGAAAGTAAATCTTTGTGTGTACAAAACACATTTGTTAATAAGAGAATATACTTATCATGAAAAATAACCTAAAGAGCTTTCACAATTCTATCTACTGGTGAGTAATAGTTTATTCTCATGGTACCCCTTTTTCCTAAAACTCCTCCATTAATGCAGTTATTTAATACTGCATGCAATTTGTACATTAGAAAAAAACAAAATTCTTCCTGCAGAAGTTTAAAACAGCTGTCAACACTCTGTTAACAAAATCTGTCTTACTCCTGCTGTGTTATTTAGCTTTCTAACACTATTACAAAATACCGGAGGCTATCAGCGTATGGGAAGAAAAGTTTTATTTTGACTTAAACTTTTGGAGGCTCTAATCCAGGATTGGTTGTTCTGATACTTCTGGGCCTTAGGTGAGGCACCTCATCATGGCAGGGAGTGTGTGGCAGATTAAGCTCACTCACCTCAGAGCCAGAAGCAAGAAGACACAAGAGAGAACTGGAGTCCCATAATCTCCTTTTAGAGTACATCCCCAGTGACATAAAGACCACTGCCAATCTTAAATGTTCTATCATATTCCCATAGCATCATGCTGGAAAACAAGCATCTAGCACATGGGCTTTTGGGGACAGTCAATGTCTAAACTACAGTAGAGCCTACCCACATTGTACTTAGTTTTCATTATGTCATAACTATTCATTAGTAATTGTATGCAGTATTGGTGTAGTTTTGAAGATTAAGCTATTTGTCCTTTTGAAAGTAAGCCCTTCTCAGACTTCATGCTGACATATTTGTTCAGCTTACTATCAGCTCCTTTTCTGGAATATAGTTTCTATTGACTTGATTGATGAGGAAATGCATGTAGTGTCAATTTTCAGGGTTTACCAATGTTGACTATACTGTCCACCTATCCAGGAGAACTAACTGAGTACTAACTAACTGAGAATAGTAGTTATCCAAACATACAGTTCACCTATTTATCACATTCTCACAACTTCTGTAGTTGTTTAAAAAAAGTATTTTGGCAATACTGTTTTATATATGAATACCTCATACCCTTACTGGCTATACATAAATGTAAAATGTTCTTGTCTATCCCTGAAGTTAGTAAAATCCAACAGTAGTTTCATAATAGGTATACTCAAAAACTCTCAAGAGAACAAATGCTTTTACATATTTTATATGCATACTAAAGTATGACTGAATGGAGCTTTAAAACAAATTCCAAGTCAGAGAGTATACTTAGTAAATATTAGCTTGAATTTTCCACTAAAGAATAATGCATCTTTACTTGGCCCTTAATCTTTTTTTATTTGAAGATTTTTTCTACCTGGTGATTCAACCTAGAGTCTTCCACATGCTACCAATGAGCTCCACACCAGCCTCTAATTTATTATTGATCCTTTTTTTCTACTGAAATTAACAGAGGTTGAAATAGTGTGTATGTGTGTGTGTGTGTGTGGTGGTATGCATAAGGATGAAAATGATCTTTTGTCTTTTTAATGATGTACATTTGTCATGTACTAATATGTGACAGCCATTTAAAAATATGTTTTGTATGCATTGATGAAAATAATGGACAAAAATCCCTACCCTAGCCATGTGTGGTGGCACATGCCTGTATTCTCAATACCTGGGAGGCTGAGACAGGAGGACTGCTGTGAGTCTGAAGATGGTCTGAACTATAAAGCGAGATCCTGTCTCAAAAAAAAAAAAAAAAAAAAAGCCCACCTTACCCCTGTAGATCTTATTTTCTAGCAATCATAGTTGGAGATGTAGAGACAGACAGTAAACAGGATAACAAATAAGTAAACTTAATAGTTTTAAAGTGATAAAAGCCATAAAAATAGAATCAAAGTGAAAAGGGCTTGGGGTTTGGACAGTGAGACATTGAAACTTTGAATGTAATGGTCAGGATGAGGCTTACTTCATTAGAAAAAAATGACATTTGAGTCTGTATTTGAAGGGGACAGGAAGAGCTCAGAAGCATTTTAACCAAGCTTATTTCTTTTTGCATTTTCTCGGGCTTTGATTTCCAGCTTTGTAGAGAAGGGAAATAGGAAATGTGGATCAGAGGTAATTCAATAAAGCTTTTCATTATATACAAGTAGGAAAAGATTAAAATTTTCCTGCATTTCTCATGGACTTGGGCACCCCTTGCTATAGGTAAGAGCTAGGTTTTAATATCTTGTCTCTACAACCTGCTTGCTCTGGCATTTTAGGCAAGTTTTAAAATCTGCAAGAGAAAAATAAATAGAAATGTACAGATCTGTAAAAGTGAATTCACATCTGTAAAAGTGAATGATAATACTTGTATTAAATGAAATCATATGCATGAAGAACTCAGTATAGTGGTTGACATAACAAATATTCAGTAAGCATTAAATTTTACATTTTTATTTAAATATTTAATTTTGCTTTTATAAATATACAGTTTTTTAAAGATTGCCAAGTGGAATTTTCTATCTTGTGAAATTAACCTAGTACCCAGAATATTCTAGGAAGATACATTATTTTTCTGTTTGGTCAAGGAATAAAATATGTGTTTTAGAATCCTTTGGCTATATTTATTGTTAGTCATATTTGATCAAAACAAGCTAAGACTATTACCAGCTGCCCCAGTTTGAGTAACAATGATAATTTCTGTGTTCAAGTATTCTGTCCTCATTTGGAACTTCATAGAAATATTTTAATTTCTTAAACTGGAAAAGATACTGTGTTGATAACCTTTGATGCAGTTGTACATTAAGAGATATAAATGTTCCACATACAGTAGAAGATATGCAGATCTAGATAATTTTTAAAAAGAGTAAGATATTTTTTATAGGATATTAGACTGTTTGTCTTTTATGATTTAATGCACAGTCCTTTGTGATAATATTTTCTTTGTTGGAAGTCTGTCTTTTACCACTTCTGTCTCTGAAGCTTAGTACAGGTAAGGTGACTGTAAACTTTATTGGCCAAACCAGGATACTCTTGAGAGTAAAATGATGTACTGTTAACAATTATATCAGAACAACAGGTGTGAACTAGAACGGGTGGGGAGGCTGGGGTTCACAGCTACAGACCTGGAGGGCACCTTTTCTTCATCAGTGCATAACAGAACTAGCCAGTAGCTTAAATATAAGCAGTTTTTTTTTTAATATGAGATAATTGTTACCTCAGGGATAATTCTAGGCGGCAAAACAAAATTACTTGACTTGGAGGCAGGCCAAGAGAACAGAGTTTTATCCTTGTTTTGTTTTCATTTTAACAAGCATTACAGTGTTTCTCATGAATGGCAGTGATTAGAACATTGATTAAAAGCTTATTTTGATTCAGACTTTTCAATACACTATCTTTTGTAGTTTACTTCTTCAAGTCCTTTTGCTCCACTCCTTGCGTTTGCCCACATCTCAGTAAACAAGCCTTCATTTGCTTCGGCAAGCTGTAGGTATCGTACGCATGAAGTGTGCTGGCTGGTTTCTTTTCAAATAGATTGGTAGTTAATGTTTGGGAACAGCAGCCTTTGGTCCTCTTTGATTTTACTGTGAACACATGATCCAGCATTCCCAAAGTTTTGTGCCACAGTTTTCACCTAAACGTGTTGGAAGGACGATAGATTTTAGCAGGGAGTTGGGGAGATATGGGAAAATCTTTTGGCAAGCCTGTTGTTGTCTCCTTGTTCTCTGTCTATGCAGCAAATTCTTGGGCCGATTCTCAGCTCTAAATTCCTCACACCATGTATGGACAGCCACTGAAAGAAAGTCAGGTAGGAGAAGAAATGAGCAGAAAAAGCAGAGGTAAAAAATAGTATCCGGGATTTTCAGAATACTAGAAGATGCCTTGTCTTGTTCTTTTAGCCTTCCCAAATCTTGCTGGTTTTGTGACTCTGAACACAAAAGTGTGTGCAGTATTTTGTTGATCTCCAATGAATATTATCTTCAGTATCACATGAGAGTCACATGTTTTGAAATGGGAAAAATTAAATCAACTTTAATAGTGCTTTCAAAAAGTCCTGTATCATTGAAATACTCAGGTGGATACATTTTCTATAAAGCGAGAGAACAGGTCAAATGCAGGCTAGCGGGTGGGGAGAGAAAGGGAGAAGAAAGAAGCATTTAAGTGTGTGTGAAATTATATGCTGAATTCTTCAAGTTCTGACTTCATTCTTGGGACCACTTTCTTTTATATAGACAGTGATTCGAGAAATGATGTCCCAGAATAGTATTTCAGAGGTGCTCTTGGGCATAATAGCTCCATATAGTGGAGATTAGGTGGATATTTGGGGTCTTTGAGGCCGGTTTACTTCATGGGGCTTGTTATAAGGCAGCGTTCACATCATCCATTTTGCCTCTAATCACGTCTTCTATTTCTGGTGTGTGCTTTGCTCATAATCCTGCCTTTATATCATAATAGTTGCTGTATCAGCACCGTTCTCTTTCCAGTGCTCAGTTTTAAACAGCCTCATTATGAAAAATATAGTACTTAAAAACATGGCACAAGTGTGTATTACTGCAGCACAGGATAGAGAGATTATTGAGAAGCACACTGACTGCTGAAGTAACTTTGTCCTAAGGGGGATTTCAGTATTTTAATTGATTTTTTTTTCTGTCCATTTTATTAAGAATCCTTGGAGAAGGTAAATGGTAGGTTACTCCTTGGAAATAAAGGGACATGGGATGCACTTGTTATGACTACCAGTGTGGCCACATTTTAGAAGCAATTGGTTTTAACACATCTAGAATCTCCCTTGATTTTGAAATAGCATGTGTGAATTGGGAAAACTAGCATACCTTTTACTGTTGGAGCTTTTTGTCAAGACTAGGGATTATAACATGTTGCATACAACACAATTACCATTAAAATATTTTATTTTAGCTTCACAAAGCCATTCCCAGCCAAAAATGCATGATACTATCAAAGGTTTTCAGATAGAGGCTTCCACTGATTCTTAAGTTAGAAAAGTTCAGATGGCTAAACAGTCTTATGAATCTTAACAGCTCAAAAGATTATAAGGCCCTGACACTCTGTTGCCAAATCCCAGAGCTGGTGTGAGCATTGGGCTCATATAAGTTCAGGTGGACTTAAATTCATACAGTATCACTCCCACCTGAAATTTGGATACTGTTATAAAAAAAAATTCATGATAACGTTTGTAAATCCCCATTGTTCTTTATCAACACTGTTATTTTTCACTGTTCCACTTGTACTCTACTGGTAGCATATACAAATTAGGTCAAGAGACACTTTCAAGTAAAATTCAGTGTGCATTTCTTTTTCATATGTAGAAGATAAATGTTGGGTCTTTATTTTCTAAACATAGAGAGACACAGTGTAAAAGTATGAGAGTATCATGTCCCTCAGTAACCCAGACCTGTGTCTTAGGGAAAGTTACTCAGGTCCGGTAGACCACAGAGCCCATAGCTCAGCGGGTCCGGAGGATGCAGACACTGCAGAGATGAATTCCCTGGCTGTTTTTGCCCAAGTGCCATAAATATATCTGACCCTCTGATGTTCTTTTACATCACCATTGGCTCTTTTTTTTAACAAAATATCTTCTTGCACCTTTCAAAACTTTCTTTTCATCTGGGTCTAGAAAGATTCTGAAAGGAGAGGAACACTTTGTTGATATCTTTCTAAAACCATATGGACTTCATTTTCTTTCAAATGAAAAAGGAAGGGGGATTCTGACTGCTTTTCTTAATTTCCTTCTCACTAGAAAAGGCAGAATAAAATATAGAAACTTCTCAGTCTTTTCTCTTTGCAAGAAGGTGCTTAAGTACCAAAGCAAAACAATCCACTGTTTCTTTCCCATCGAATTTAAATCAAATACAATTAAAATGAAAATAAGCAAAATAAGGGAACAAAGGGGTCAGTTGACCCTAACAGTCAGGACACCCGGCCTTTCAAAAATATTTTTATATTTCCAATAGAAAGTATTTCATTATGAGCAGCTAAATTGATCAGTGTTGATCATTTCAAAAATTGTCTTCACATTTTCAGTGTTTTAAAGTTGGAAATTTTTCTACATAACAGGGAAAAATTGTGCTAAGCAAAGCAATGCTAACTCTATGGCCACCTTGCTTTTTGTATCACTTGCTGTTCGTTAAAATTAAGCATATTTTACTCAGCCACAGCAGCTTTTTAAGAACAACAGTGATTGCAAGTTATTTTATAAAAAAAATCACTGTTAGAACATTTCTTTCATTTCACTTTCCCCCATGTAAAAAAATAGCAAAACATGCTTATTTTTTATGTTTATGGAAGTCCCAGGCTTTTCAGCTAATGCTTACTTTTGACAGTATCTAACATGCTGGAGTCAAATTATTTTGCTATTGGAGAGAACAATGCTCCCATTTTAAAAATGAATTGTTGCCTTATTGTTTGTATTCAATAGCAATGTTATACATTTAGAAGAAATAAATATTCTCTTCTTTTGTCAATGGGAGATCCACTTCATTTATTCCTATTTAGTTGTCTTCTCTTTGTCAGGATTTAGACTAATGAGAAAATCTTAGAGCGATCCTTTACTGTCTAAACACCAAGCACACAAATGCCTCTCAATAGAAGTAACACAAGAAATGCATTCAAAGACAATACACAGCCTAAGAAATTCTTGTGTGCTGACAGCTCTCCAACAGTGTTGTCACAGCAGGAAGACATCAGTTGAAGAAACAGATAGTGACCTCAAAAAAAGTCTGGTCAGCGGTGTGGACAGGGTTTCACAAGATTATAAATCACCCCAGGGTCGCTCTGTTCCCACCATAAAGAGAGCATGGTCGTTTTATTGTAATCTAATAAGAGATGGGAGCAAAGGACAGCTCCAGTGTGTGTTTGCAAAAAAAATTCTTGATTACAGTTTCAAAACTATACAGTTTCTCTGCTATTGAAGTGCAGATTATAGGGGTTAAGGCCATGTTAGGATTGGATTACCTTTTATAGCTGTATGTTATCCCCTGGTTCATGAATCAGAAAGTACTTAAATTAAACTGAACATTTGGGAATAATCCCACTATGCAGTTTGGTGGTAGAAAATTAATCATGATTTGGTGATAGATTATTAAGCTGTGCATTTGAAGGGGGGCCTTTCATAGAATGAGAAAATGAACTCTTGGGTGGGTTTATATTAATACAGGGCAAACATATATAACATGATATATTAGGATTAGTTTCGGGGGAATGATTTAATGAAAGAAAACCGACATTTCTATTGGTGTACATAAGAAATAAAAATATTAAATCTGGATTGAGTTACCACTGCTTGTTGTTCCTTGGGTCTTAATATTCTTGACAATGCTGAACTTGTGTTTTTGCTTACTTTTAACACTACTGTTTCACCGAAACTGCAGTTATTAAATATTCTAGGTGTTTTATTTTGACACCAGTGAAACTAGCAATTCCATTTGTAAAATACTTAGGAATCAGACAGTTCCCCTAATTTAAATTCAGGTACTGAGGAAATGGTCGCCAAAATTTTAAAGTGAAGCTCTAGATCAGATGACATTTAAAAAGATGCGTTCCCTCTTCCTTTGCCATCCCAGCTCTCCATGTGGAGTGAAAGGAAGGTTTTCACTTTATTCAGTCGTTTTGTCATCTGCGCTTCAGCTTCTTCAGTGCTATTTGAGCTGTACATATTTTGGGGACTGTCATCAGGTGTCGTACCATTTAAATGGATTTTATCTCCCAACTTATCGTCTTTTCTTTGTCAATTTGTTCCTCTGGAACAATGCTGACATCTAGGGATAAGTCCTATCCGTCTTGGGCTATTGACTGAATTTTGATTGTGAAGAAGCCATCACTCAGAGTAGAGAGAAACAGAGTGAGGTGTTATTGCTGAGGATAAATTTTTTGTTATGGTTCTAAAACCCAAAGGTGAATAAGATGGAGTCTGCAGCTTTTTTAGTTTTTAGTAGGCATGAGTTGGACTCTGCAGGCTGTGTTTTGTGCTCTGTCTGCTTTTCCCTTTAGGAGTCACCGCGACTGTGGCTTTGCTCTCATTTACTTTTCTGAGCAGAGATGAATGTGAAAGGGAACTCTGACTCTCGAAGGATGTTCGACTGGTCGGTTAAACATAGTGGGTCTTTAATTCATCTCTGTTTATTTTCCACTTGTCAGTTTTTCTTTGCTTCTTCCTCATTTATGTGTGCTTAAGTAGGTGAGTAAGCAGATTCCGCTGGGTCTCTGCCATATACTCTCTGCGCTGCTGCTAAGGGTGCTACTACATGAACTGGAAACTGGAAATGATCGATATTCAGGCAAGCTCCTTTCTTCTTTGGATCTAGGAAAAAATCACTTTTTGTGATATTTAGAGCCTGCGCAGGCTGGAAGAACACAAGCTTCCAATGTCATTTTAAATTCAAGCTGAAATTATGCAGGAAGAGAATACAGATTTAATATACTAATTTAGGCTGACTTTACTCTGTCTCTCATTGGCTGTCATAAGTTTATGCATTAAAAAAAGATATATTTGATTTCAGTGTCTCAGGCTAGTTCTGATTTTATCAAGGTTTTTGATGTGCTCTTTTATTCTGACTGTTTTTTGCATCATTTATAATAGTAAAATGTAAGTGAGGATAGCCACTTAAATATCTGGTGGTTTTAGGAGAGCAAGCTATTCTGATTTCCTAAAAGCAGAAGGCATATGACCAGTCACTCAAAGCGCAAATACTCCTCTATTTGTATAATCTTCCCAGGTTAAGAGTGCAAATTAATTCATAGCGCATCATGCCGTAGCACTGAAATTTCTCAGATGGCTAAGACTTACATGTAGCCATCTATTTTACATATGCATCTTTTCTTAGTAATCTTTATTGCTGGACAGTCTCAATAGAAAGTACATAAGTGCAAATGCCAACATGTATTTTTGTTAGTGGTGCTGCATAGACTGGTTAGGGTAGAAAAACAAATGTACTTACTTTGATTTATCACTTCTGACATTAGCATGTACCGTATTGCTCTCCAGGAAACAAAATGGTTGCACCTGAGGACAGTGATATAAACACCACGTTGATTATTTGAAACAAACCATTAGGCTGTGGTGAAAGAACTATTACCACAGTGGATCCTGTACAGGGAGAGAGCGCTTGCAGATAACGGAGATAATGGATGAGCAGCCTACAATTACTTGTTTAGAATTTAAAGAAGTCAAAGCTTAGTTTTTACGTGGAGACAAATAAAGTGAGTGGAACTACATCCACATTTATAAGTTGAATTTTTACTGCCAGTATACAGTTGCAGTGACATTCTTTTATATCAAATTTATTCAAATTAGAAAAATATATCATGTGAAATTCATTGTTTCAAAATTAAAACTAAAATCATTCTTCTAGATATTTGAAAATTTTTCCTAGTCTTTTACTTATGTGCATGTATAGACTAAGAAGTATTTGCTTTTACTTATGTATTTAAACACAATACTAAACCTAATTATGAATTAAATATCTGTTTATTTTATATGATTTATAGATGAGAGTTTACTTGATTATTACTTGCATATAATATATAGCCCAACAATAACATTTCCTTACTATAAAAGTTTACTTGAAACGTGTAAGTCAGGCTAAAATATTTAAGCTTTGAGAGGGCAATCTCTTCGCTTTCTTACGTTAGTATGTCAGTGTGCACTGAAATGTCAAATTAGACTTTATTCAGCATTGAAAGCAAAACATTTGATCTTCACAGGACGAGAACAAGATTCAAGTAAACTTACGTGGGAGAAGGCGTGGGGGCCGAGCTTGGGAGCAGGGTGTGGGGAAAGCGCGGAAGCAGCGCTCTCGGGAGTGGCGGGTAAGGCCGCCAGAAATGAACTTCGATGACTGAGAGACTGGGGAAGCCAGAACAGAGGCAAGAAAGAGCAGATAAGCTGTGATAACGGGGAACTACTGACCTGAAGGAGTCGGTCAAACCGTAGAGGCACTGCCAGTAGCAACTTGACTTTTTCCCCATAAGCTTATCTCTCTCTCTCTTTCTTTCTCTTTTGTCTTTTTGAGACAAGGTCTCACTATGCAGTTCAGGCTGACCTTGAGCTCACTTTATAGCCCAGGCTGGTCTCGAACTCACAACGAGCTTCCTGCCTCAGTCCCCCTAGTGCTGGGATTACAGGCGTGCACCACCACCTGGGCTCAGAAGAGCATTTTCAACAGGCTGTCTTCTCAAAATGATTTGCTTTGTAAATGACACATTACACTTTCTAGTTTTAAAAGTCTATAAACTTAAAACGATGTTTACAAACTTTTGTTGTCAGTCTACATTAAATTTGTTTGAAGATGTTACGGGTATAAATAGCTTAATTCACCAGTCGGGAAAAATCAGTTTCACAAAGGTTAAAACATTTGATAAAGGTCAAAACATAGGCAGCTGCACAGAAAGAAGCAGAACTGGATCTTATCTCCTTGCCCAGTACCTGTCCGTTACCCTGTGATGCACACATGCTTTTGAAAGACTGTGGTTTCCCAATTCTCAGGGTACAAAACTTCCTCAGAAGGATCTGGCACAGACAACGACGCAAAGTAAAGGAATAAATGAACAAATAAATAAATACGGTCCCAATGCAATTTTATTACCAGTGCATTTTAATTTCATTTATTAAGTAAATTTTATTCACAAAAGAGAGGAAGGACTCCTGTTGGTGGCATTAAAAGCAAACAAGTGGTGGTGTAAGTCCTGACAGCACTTGAATTTACGCATCTGTGTTGCAGACCTTTTACGCGGTTAATCAAAACTATCAAAAGGATTATGAATTTACGGATAGCTTTGGGTGGATACTGAGTGATTTTATGAAATTAGTGGCACTGATCTTTGTTTCTGTCCGCTACACAGTGCAGTTGTTCTAAAAATTCAGGTGCCGTTTTACACACACACACACACACACACACACACACACACATACCCCAGACACTCGCCTTGATGAAGGATTTACTCTTTAAATTATGCCTTAAAATCAACAATGTTGAAACCCTAATCATATATATATATATATATATATATATATATATATATATATATACATACAATCTTCTCTCTCCCCTTTATTCACTGCTTTGACTGATATGCATAGCCTAAAGTTTTATTATCAGTGACCAAAATTAAATTACAAATTCTTAAAGGGCACTTTCCCATTGAAGGTGAATCCAGTGTTTTTACAAACTTAGTAAGTAGGGTTCCATTGCTGACCTTGTTCTGCTGTAGCACGTTGACAGTATTTTGATGTAGTCCTCACTGCCTGGCTTTGAGCATCATTCTTTGGGTGTGCTCTCGCTTCTGCCATTATGGAATCATTTCCTGGTTGAATGAATGTTTTCTCAAGTTTTAAACTTAGTGCACAACCCAAGGATGCCTCACCAATTAAGTTGCCTGTTGATTTGGTTTCAGCTAGCTTGGCATCGAAGGCTGTATTCTCCAAATTAATGAAGCCCATGTTGTAATGATGAGTTTTCAGTTACTACAGCCAGTATGTTATATAACAGGAGGTGATCTAGTTTAGGGAGTTGTAAATCAGTAGGGGTCAAATCCAGCTTTATCTATTACTCTGAAGACAATGATTACAATGTAACCTTCTAGATATTGCCAAGTTGGAATTGGGGAGCTCTTTTGGGAGGCGTCAAACTGTATGTGTATGTTGGAGTTTGGAACCTAAGGCTACAAAGGCTGACTTTTCTTCATACCTTGTACTCATTCATTTTGAATCAAAAATCATTTGATATTTATATTATAAAAAGTGAGCCTTGCATGTTAGGACCCATTATCAAGGTGATAATAATCATCCTACTCTCTCTGAATTTCTAATTATTGTCTAGTGGAATTTGAATGCTTTCCTGGAACCCTAAGTAGATTTAATTCTGAAACATCTAGATTTCCCTAGAAGATTCCAAATTCATGGTTACTGATGCTCCTTGTTGCAACTTACAGATAACAAGAGTTCAAACAGCACTAGTGGAAGGTTTAACAAGCATTTTCTAAGTACCATCTTGTTCAGATGGAAAAAAAGGAACCAGGGGATGGCATGAGCTCGTATGGGCACAGGAGGGAAGGCAGGGTCTATGCATTTCAAGATGATGCAACAGCTAAACCCAGTCTTGTAGGACTACTGGTGGGGGCAGACCCTGGGAACACGGAGACAATATGAGCCCAGACTTGCAAATGAGAAACAGCTTAAACCTGCAAAACATTTGATGTAGAATTGCCAAAGAAAATTTTTAAAAGTTAAGAAACTTTCAGATCCATAAAAGTTTCTGTTATTTATTTACTTTTGACATTTAATTTGGAGTCACTCAAAGGAATCTAAAACCAGTGTTTGTCTTAGAAAACATACAGAATCAAGGTTAGGTAAGGGACTGAGCAAGTTGACAAATACACTATATGTAACATTTTTATTGCTATAAAATATTTCCTTTAATATCAAGCAGTCAAACTGACATTTCAACCAGTTTTGAGGGTTTGGTTTTTAAGAAGCGGCAGTTGGGGTCTGGATTGATGTGCCAAGGGCAGTGGACTCAGGGTGTTAATTCTTTCCGTGTCTTTAGTTTTACACATGCATGGATACAGCTGCTTGTGCTGCTGCCAGATGTCAGCATAGGGACTTCAGGAAGCTTTTCCATATCTTTGCTTTTCCCAGGAGTAAAATACAGCATGAAACAACATTCTAGAAACATAAATTCAAGTTGTCTTTATTTTTTGGACTTCTAGGTGCTAACCAGAAGCAAAGTGAATAAATATATATCCACCCAAAAAGTTGCACATGGTATGCGTTAGTGTTATTCATAGTACACCCAACAAGGAAACAGGCTGAACACCTATTAACCGATGAACAGACAAACAAAATGTGACACATCCATACAATGGACAATCGCTCAATATTAATTAGAAAGGAAGTACAGACATATGCCTCAACATAGGTGAATCTTGAAAATATTTTGCTAAATGAAAGAAGCCAGACCCAAAAAACCCACAACTACATGATTAAATTTATAGAAATTGATTAGAATAGACAAAATTACAGAGTTAAAGTAGATTAATGGTAGCTTAGGCTGGGGAGCGGGGCAAAAATGACTCCTAACAGGTACATGTTTTCTTTTAGTGGGCACAAAAATATTCTAATGTTACATTGTGCTAAAGTTTCATAATTTCATAAAGAACAACATCATTTGCTTGTCCACTTTAAATAAGTGAATGTACAATATATGAGCTATTTCTCAATTAAGTTGTGAAAAAAGAGGTCTAGCGAATAGACTGGGTATGAGAGTGAGTTATATAATGCAGAATTATAACCTGCACACTGAGTTATTCTCTATAATGTTCTTAAATATAATATGGTAACTAAATTAGCAAATAAAAGGTCATACTAACATGAAGTATCAAATTAATAACATATTTAAGGACCTCTTTTTCATTATTTCATGTAAAATGTTTTTAACCTTTAATCCATCAACTTCAGTAGGTATAAAAAAATAAATGAATAGCTCTCTTACCTCTCAAGCCAATCAGTAATGATTTGCTTGTCTCCCTCCTGTGAGAGTCTCCTTAATTTAAGGCTTCATTATTTGGGACAGTCTTGAATTTAATAGCATGTTTTTCTTCCATTATCAAAATAAATTATAAGCATTAGTAATGAAATTTCTAAGTTTATAAAATATATAAATATTGATATTCTTATCTTTAAACAGCTTAGGGCAGTGCATTTCAACAGTGTCTGTACTTCTCTATAATTTGGTATTTCCTTTAATGTTTTTGTGTTAACTAATGTGAAGATAACTATGTAATACAACATCCAGTTCTAATTCCCTACTATATTCTGTATAACTTTGTATTTTCTGTATTGTTTATGGCTTTTCTGGTTCATATGTCTCCATTCTTTTGTCTTTAAAATAAAATTAAAAAAAAAGAAAGGAAAAGACAAATACGTTTTAAGGGCGGAGTCCTGCTTTGTGCAAACTACTCCCTTGGAGTTATTAAGGAGTTATATTAATGCTTGTGTTGAAGAAGTAATTGAAATTGATACTCTTGTGAATGGAAAGGGTTAGCTTCCAAAGCTGCTGAATAAAACAGAGAATGGTAGTTTTTAAACCAAGAGAAAAATTCTAGTTTCAACTCTAAAACCAGCCACACAAGCAATTAAATGATTACCAAGTCTGCCATAGAATTGTCTTGCTCAGTTAGCTCTTTCACCCAGTGTTTCTCACTGCTCTCACCTGCGCATACATTTATTTATGTATTTCCTTATTTATTTATATTCCGAACATATTCTCTGAGTCTCTGACACATACTAGATAAGCACATTACTCTTATTGTGGCATCTGTGCCATGATTGTTATGGAATCTATGATTATTTATATAACATTCAACCATTAATCAACCATTTGTTCAGTGTATTAGGAAAAAAATTGTCCTCTTTCCCTTATTGCAGTCTGTCCACTTGTTTAGGGAAATGGGTTGCACCATTTTATTTCTTTATTTTCCGAGTGATTACTTAACCTTGAGTATTCCTTTCTGAGTCCCAGTTGGCCCACGTTTTTAGCAGTGATAGTCATGACCGCAATCATCACCACCCCCATTACCATCATCTAAAATGGTCTTGGTTATTGGGCAGGTAAAGTTTAGTGATTTAATATGTAGAGTATGAATCTTGGCTTAGTGCAGACCACTCCTTATTAGAGATCTTCTGTGTACGTCATATTAAACTTAGTAATAAGGAAAGAAATATGTGTAATTTCAGACTGATCTATGTAAACTTATGTTTTTATCACATTTCATAATCATATAATCATATAATCGTATAATTGTAATACTTTTTATTGCATGGCATAAGGCAACAAGTTAAAAAACTTTTTGAGCTATTCTACATGGAAAATCCATGCTATGCAATGAATTGGTGGAACTTAACATATTTAGCAAGTGCTTGATATAATTCTTGATAAATAATGAGCCCTCTGCTTTAAGTGGGGGAAATGTATTACAGTAATTATGCATAAGTTTTTGTAGCTAGCATGCACTTCCAAATGAATCACCTTTTAAACTCTTGTCAGCTAGCTCTCATGTGTTTAATGATTGAAAATAGTTTCATACAATGATTGAGCAACAATTATAACTATGTTACCACAGCGAGCATTTTCTTTTTTCAAGTTTTTAATAATTATATTTGTGATACCTTATTGAGTAGCTAAGAAATAAGAAAGTTTTATCTGCAATTGCTTTCTTTCAGCCTGTAATGGTACCTCTATCTTCGATTAAATGCATTCGGTGACTTTTCCAGCTTTTCTGTGTTTTAGATTCGTATTGGTTTAACATCCAGAAGTATTTCATTAGATGGTGATTTGACTGTAATATCAGAAATAAGAGAAGATGTATTTTTTTAGTGCATAAGTAAAAAAATTTAAATAAGTTAATCACTTATCTTTATGAGGCCTTTCATTTCATAGCTTGGTAGCTCTCTGAAATTCCACTGTCAATTCTAGTATCATTATGTGCATGCATCTAGAAAGAGCAGGTTTAGCTAAGAGATGAGCTCCTTTTAATTTCCAACTTGAGCACATTGACCCTTTTTTTGTTTTAATAGGTAGGAAAACTCTGATTGCTGGATTTTTAAAGAAATGGAAACAAAGGATTGAATAATTTTCCAGTCACTTCCTCTTGCAAAAGAGTCATTTTGAAAAAAAATTCAGTCAGGAAACAGAACCGCTTTTGTGATGGTGCTGTGTCATTTTTTTAGGATTTAGTTGCCCAAAGATATACCTTTGTATAGATTTTTAATAACTATAAAACTATAATTTCCTAAATGTAAATGAAATTTTCTTGATTCTTTATAGGTAATACATTATTTTAAAAATTGAATTTGATTTATTTTCCGCTTTATAGAGTTATTAAATTACTAAGAATAAAACCAAGAGATGTTTTGGTTTTTATTTTGTTTTCCTTCTCTTCTTCCTTCAGTTCATATTGCACAAGGCCTGAGTGGACTGCTATCCACTAATTCCAGTGTGGAGACCCAGAGAAGCTGTTAAACATTGTAGCTCCCTTAAAATGTGGGGTCTAAAGTGACAGATCTATTTCAAATTCAGTTTTGATTGAGCATGTGCCACTTTTTACATGCTTTACATTACTAAAATAGAGCTGTCCAGGCTGGCCTCAAACTTACAAGGTCTTCCTGCCTCAGCCTCCCAAGTGCTGGGATTACAGGCATGCGCCACCACACCCAGCTGCTCTGCTTCTTTTAAACCTATAGTTTAATGCATTAATCTAAAGTAAAGCCATCAACCGGGCATAGTAGCACTTTGTAAGGAATTATTGTGTCTTAAAGGAATATTTTTTGTTTGAGAAAGGGTCTTGCTATGTAGTTCAAGCTGATCTTGAACTCACTATGTAGCTCAGGCTGGCCTTGAACACGAACTCCTGCCTTAGCCTCCCAAGTGCTGGGATTACAGGTGTGCACCACCATGCCTGGCTCAAAGGAATGATTTCACAGTCTTTTCTCCCTAATTTTCTCTTCTTCTATCAGTAGTGTAAGGAGGAGTTTGCACATCTGTATTGTATTTTTGCTGTTAGAAGCAGACATGATTATAGATTCCGAATCCTTCCTTATATCTAACAGAGAAACCTTGCGATACCATGACCATGAAAACCACTTTCAGCTGCAGGTTGCCAGTCCCATGCCAGGACTACATAAAATAGAAGGGGAGGGCACCCTGTACATCTGTTAGGTTCCATGTTGGATACTTGCCGTGTGCTCCTCTAGATCCAGACCACATCTTCCACACCCTAGTAGCCAGGTTTTTATGGACTTCAGGACTGGATGCCTTTGCCCTTTGGATCCTTGATGGGCTCATTTAATGAAAAGTACCAGCTGGAGGTTGGAGGGAGACAGGAAATAGTGTTGTGTGGGCATTTTTTATCTTCTTTCCTTTCTGCTCCTTCAATGAGGGATGGATTCATTCCACCTCCAAAATCCACAGTTCTTTCAGGGAGGCCCTGTTCTGGGGCCTTAGCTGTTTTCTCCACAGACAGTAACTGTTCTGCCTTCTGCCCCTGTGGATCTGCCATAACCAGTAGCCCCAGAAAGCCGCCCTCTCTCTATTGGTTACTTAACTCTGATAATACCTTTGGAATCAGCTCCCACATTACCTAACCCCCCTCAGTTACAACATTGAGAAGATCATGTTCTTTGCTGCAACTTCAATGGGTAAAACACTCTTTTGGAGAATTTTACAATTACAAAAGCTGTATTTAGAAAACAAGATTGGGGTCCTGAAGTGAAAATATGGTTTCAGAGCTTAGTATAGTTTAAGAGACCCAAGAGGGCATCTGAGTCAAAGCTAAGCTGCTTTATTGATCAAACACAAAAAGAAATCCACTTGGAACAAGTGGATTATAATTATTTTATAGTTCATTTTAATTTTTTAAAATTGCTAATTGTGAGATAAAAATAATACAGTCGGAAATCTATTGAGGACATTGCTAGGACACCTAAGATGGAACAGTCAAAGGCCCAATTTAACCTGTGACTGTACAAGCATAGGGAGAGATGACAGGACAGGAAGTAGTTACCTGGAAATGATAGTGGCCTGGATGAAGGTTGTAGCCCTAGAGATGATGATTTTGGAGATAACAATGTACAGTGACTTCGCACTAGAACCAGATGAAATCCTAACTCCTGACTGGGGCTTTCAGGCATGGTTCCAATCCTCCCTTACTCCCATCTTCAAGTCACCTGCAAGCAAGCTGCATCCACAAGAGCCTTCCTCTGATTTGCATCTCCAAGGCTTGTTCCGTCATACCTCTTCTCATCGTTCCATCCCCCACTTATCCCTATCAGTCTCGGACAACACAGTCCAAGCTCCATGTACCCCAGAGACTCTCGCAGGCCACCCCTCACTCGTCCTTATGATAGCTCTCTTATTTTACTTACTGTTTCCTAATGGCAAGTGCTCTAGTTCATTGAGAACAGGAGTTGGTTGGTCCTGAAGTAGTAGCATTGTCCAAGAGAAACATCATGTGGAACAGATAGACATTTAGTTTTCCTGGTACTGTACATTGAAATGAACAGGTAGACTTATAATCATGCACTTGATTTTCTCAATGTACATAAATATTATAGTTTCAAAGTAGATGATATAAAAATAGTACATGAGATGACTTTCTTCTGGTTTCCACAGGAAATCTTTGATATTCAGCTTGCTGTTTGTACTCATAGCATGGGCCTTCCTGACATTTCAGTCGCGTTGCCTGTCAAGTGCTCTGTCAATATGTGAGGCTTGCAGCTGCTATACCCTTCAGGATAGGCTTGGCTTCCTGAATTGTTGCTGGAGCCACTAGTGTCTAGAAGAGGGCTCCCTATTTTCTAAGACAGCAGTAAATATTAAGTAGCTTTGCACAACTGGCAGAATTACATTGCATTTAGCCGTCTTAGTGTGTTGAGCGTGTAGCAGTGCCCTCCTCCAAAGCCAAAGCACTGTATCAGCAGCCCTCTATCACACTTGCGGGTCCTGTGGCTGAGTGCAGAGCCTGTGCATGGCTCTGTGACTTGGCTCTTCCCCGTCTCTAAGCCATAGCTGCGACATCTGGAGGGTGTGAAGACTGCATTAGGTGACCTTCATGTCATTCCGAGTTTTAAGTTTAGATTTTTCTATTCTTGCACCTTTATTCTTCTTCACATCTTATAATATTTTGTTTTTCCAAGAAGTACAATCCAGGAAAAAATGGAACAAAGGCCCAGATGTGACAGAATTCTATAGAATTTTACAACAGATTCTTACTATTTCGGTCACGTATAGCATAGGGATGCCTTTTCTAAAGAAAAGTCTGATTTCCTGTTGGGATTAACATCAATTTGTTAGTGTAACTAGGAAGATATTTTAGTTGACATAATTTTCTTTTTATTTATTAACTGATTTCTACATCTTGTTATCTTTCATTTTTAGACAATCTTAGTTGTTCCACTGAATTTTCTTTAACAACTGATTATTGTATTAAATTCTTACATTGGCATAGCCTGTGATTCAAGTTTATGTTCATTTAGCATTATACCTGTTATGTGAAATTTTGCTTATTTCTCTGATTAAGTTTTATTCACTTGGGAAAGAATCAAATTATTTCTCTTTTCAGAAGAAAAAAGGCTTGCAAAATCACTCAAAACAGTGCTCTAAAAGGGAGTTAGTAATTTTTAGTCACCTTATTCTTTAATACATTTTGTAGTCATTTTAAATTCTGATATACCTAGTTGTCTTTCCTTTTGTAAATGGCTTCAAATGCTATTACCACCTTGTTTGAAAATGTGTTATTTCACAGACTGGGTCTGTGTGAAAAAAAGTGCTTCTCCAGTTCACCAAGTTAAGAAACAGTGTTATTTTAAGCAATGGTAATGATGAATAACATTGTACACCAAAGCCTGGCTCTCACTCAGCTACTTCTCATGTTTTTAGAGCCACATGAATACTTTTAAACCCACACCTAGAAAACAATCTGTGGACGTTTTTACTTGGACAGTCTTGCTCCAAGGAATATTTGGACATTAGCATAAAGGTTGCACATGTTATACAAAGTGTAATTAAAGAAGCTTTGATCCCCAAATGTCAACTAGCTTGCTAAGTGTCATAACAAAGTGTCAGGCATCTGGTATACAGTTAATTTGTAGTCATTAACTCCATATTGTTGATGTGACAGTTTGTTAGCAAAGCAAGCTTGACAGTTGCATTTGGTTCTTGATTGACACCTACAGACCTCCCCACCCGTTTAGTTTACATTCCTGTTGAGGTTTCCTCAGGTTGCATTTTTACTGCTTAATTTCCTCCAACTTATTAGTTGAAGTGCTGGTAAAGTTTTTAAAACAGAGGCTATATTGGTTCATAATTTTAAGTTGCCACTCTAAAATGTTCTAAATTTGCAATAATGATTTAAATAAGGAAATGCTTCATGATATTTCTATCTTTTCTTTCTCTCTCTCTCTCTCTCTCTCTCTCTCTCTCTCTCTCCCTCCCTCCCTTCCTTCCTTCCTTCCTTCTTTCCTTCCTTCCTTCCTTCCTTCCTTCCTTCCTTCCTTCCTTCCTTCTTCTCTCCCTCCCTCCCTTTCTTTTTCTTTCTTTCTTTCTCTCTCTCTCTTTTTTTTTTTTTTTTTTGGTCTTTTTGAGGCAGGGTTTCACTATGCAGTTGAGGCTGGCCTTAAACTCATTTTCTAGCCCAGGCTGGCCTTGAACTCACAGCAATTCTCCTGCCTCAGCCTCCCGAGTCCTAGGGTGACAAGCATGCACCAACACACCTGATTTCATGATCTTTCTTCAGAATCTCAAGATTCACTCCAGTTATGTGACATGTGCATTATTTTGAAGTATAATTGTCACAAATATCATATTTGTAATATGACAATTGCTATGGTTATTAATCTAGTTGCACTAATTTCTTGTACAGTTCCATTAATATTTCCACTTTTCAAAGGCTCGGAAACAGATAACAGGGTACTTAATTGCACTGATTTAGTCTAAAGAGTCCATTACAGTATAATTTCAGTCCTTTAATGTTTTAAAATTTTAGTTGCCTTGAATTACATGCAACTTGTTTGATGCCAGGGGTTTTACTGCTGTTATTAATGGAATTCCATATAAGAATATTTTTGTGACACTTCATTCCTTATTCTCTTGCATTCTTTCATTATGCCAACCCTACCTTCATACATGAAGAGTGTCATTTTGGTACATTTGTAGGAATGAAAAATCAAATATATTTTTGTAGTATATGAAATATAAATTGATGTGAGCAATTTATGCTTAATTCCTATAGGTTGTATTTTTTGTACAGTTAAGCTAACACAAATGAATAATTTTTCAACTTGTAGAAAGCTATAGTAACAACCAGAATGCTTCATTCACCAAAGACCTTTTCTTAAAAAAACAAACAAACAAAACAACTGCCTATTTGAAGAAGCCAGACTCTCTAGAACACAATAAAACTGCTAAAGAAAAGGTTTTTAAATTTATATATAGTTCATCTAATTCATTTTCTGCTTATGGATAAGGCCACAGTAAATACACTTGTTGGTGAGATCATAATTCATTTATTTTATCACTTGCATTAATTTTGTCCTTTACCCCTCAGTAATTGCTGTAAGAGTACATCACCATAACAGAGATGCTTACTGAGGTATTAAAATGGGAATTGGATCTTTTGCTTTGCTCCCAAGAAGGCATCATATATTGAATACATATCTTCATCAGTTAGGCTTCAATTTGCTTGATCTATAGAGTGAAATCACTGGACTTGATGATCTCATGCTTTTGCTAACTCTAAACATTATAAATTTGCATGAGATTACCGTTATGACAGAGAAAAACCTGCCTACTTTAATATTGACTTGGTTTGTCTCATAGACATTGTGCTTTTTTCCTGTCATAGATGTTAGTCTCTCTGAATAACCTGGAAAAACAACTAGTTAAATGACTTGGATGTGAACTAGTCCAGTGAGATCTTGTGGTAGCTTTGTTCTTGAACTTGTGGGCTATGCTTGCTTTCCTTCCCCAGCTGTACTCTTTGAGCTGGAAGAGGAGTGAATTCTGCCATAGAATGAAGAAAGGAAGCCGTACTTATGGAGTGATGGGAAGGTGTCTGTACATGGAGAAGAGAACGGGTCTGAATATTAGAGGAATCTTGAGGAGGAAGCTTGAGTCTGAGCCATTGGGTCTGATGTCCCTGTGGTGATCATTATCATGATCATATGATAAGACCTTGAGCATGTGACAACATGTAAGATGTCCTGTTTCTTCATCCTAAATGTAGGATAATATCTACTTTGGAAAATTTTGCGACATTTGATAATATTATTCTGGGTAAAAGTTTTATAAGCAGTAGTTATGACTACTAACTTAATAAACTTGGGTTACTTTCAAATTATATTTGGTGCCTACTTCTCTTTAAAAGAAAAATGATAAAACTCAGCACTTAAGACTAATATGCACGTGATGGCGAAGTTCAGCTCCTACACCATAGTAAGCACTTAATATTTTTAACATTATAAGGTTAGTTATACTTGCTGAACATTCAAATTTTTAGGAAACTAGATATATCAAGCAACATTTCAGTAGACTCTGTAAACTACATACAGGAAGATGTTTCACCTGAGCGGTGGTGATATAAAGAGTAGCTGTGAATTTCCACATCTTGCAAAGAAGTAGGACCGGTATGGATTTAGAATTTGAGGCTCCCTGACGGTGGTGTTCAGCCTTGCCAGGTAGGATGAATTGATTTAAGCACTGATAGCGGTTTTGGCAATATAGACAACTGAGTTATAAATCTACTTATGGTGGTGAGAATGAGTATTTTCCAGCCATTTCTCTTTTCTAATGCCACATACTTTCCCTCTTCTGTTAAGAAAATTCCCAGAATAATGGAATAAATCTGAGTGGCTAAAACATTTTATACATACGTTTTAAACATAATATACATTTTATAATATGTATATTAGTATGACATACAAATTAAGTGCTACAGTCAGTGGGAAATAAACTTCAAGGGACTGAATACTTAATCTATTTTAATTTGTGATTATGATGGTGCTATTTTGATGTCTCATCACCATGACTGACCTGCCCTGTGCTATTGCATATAGTATATAATTTTTGAATGATGGAATTATCTTAAAACGGACTCATCAAGATAGAAAAAAATTTTCTATTAAGAGTAAACATTGACTATATAAAGTCAAACAGCAGTTAACAGTGCAAAGTTGGTTCCTAATGCTAGGATTTTTGAGATAGACAATGATCAGAGATAAAAGTGCCGCACAGGAGAATATATGATGCTGATGCACTCAGGGCAGACAAATGGGAACCAAGAATCAGGGACGGTTCAGTTTACACCCTTGAGAGTGGAAACAGCATATGTATTTTTAGCAGCCCAGAGATATTTTGTTTTTGTTTTTATTTTGTTGACCCCTATTGTGTGAGGAAGTCATAAGGGAAGCCTCCATCAGCTCAGGGCCCTCCCTACTGGTTCTCACGAAGTGTACTTTTCTGGGCCAGGCAGGCTGGTATTTCAGATCAACCCACACATCTTTGTTTTTGGCTTCCTGGTTTTCCTTTGCAAGTTTCAGGGTCCTGTTTTGACTCTTCAACTACTTGATAGGCGCAGTATACACATTACTTCTCTTGCAGAAATTTTGCCTTTGACTTCTTTGCTTGTAAGAACACCAACAGCATGCTGGGTAACATGGTAAATCCTTCCAGTTTTGTCATGGTAACATTTGTGGGGTATCTGTTTTTAGACAATAGTCATTTCCTTTATGTCTTTAAGGTCATCTTCCTTATAGATTCACAAATAGGTAGCCAGGAGAACAGCTGCATATTTTCTAAAAGGCTGTAGCGAACATACATTGCATTTTTTTCTCTTTCCTTTTGTGTTCATTTTTTTGGGAAAATTCTGGCAGATAGTGGTTTCAGTTCAAAGTAAGCTTTTTTTTGTTAAAATGTGTATAAAATTAGAGAATTTTGCCTAATACTGGAATATATGATTTATCATCAAACACAAATCAAGGTAAACAGAGTATGCAGAAGTCCACCGTGATCCTTGAAATTAATAGTGAGATCAAAATTTTAAACAGTTCTATGCTGATTCATTTCTAACTCAGTTTTTAAAAACTTGCAAATACTTGAGAGGAAAACAATGTTTAAAAGCGATGAGGGAGAGAAGGAAAATCTTTTAAATTCACTATTTTTTAAATTTAAAAGTGTTTAAGACTTATTTGCAATAAAATCAGTGTATAAAATATTTAATAGTTTCTTTAGCAACTTGTAGTTTCTAATAATAGTCTGCTAAGTACCTGATCCTCACCTGTGCATGGCAGTACTGCACTGTAACTCAGGCGATTATGCACACAGATGCTCCAAGCTGACTTCATGTCACTCGGTCAGTGCAGCGGAGTAACAGGTGGAAGAGCGAGCGAGCGGATTGGGAGGGCCACGCCTGGCTTAAGAACGCTCAGGTGTTTCCCCATACTCAGGTATGGTTTCTTGGTGTTCGATAATCTCGAAGCGCTCACAGATTCAACAGGTAAGTGATGACGTTGGAGCAAACTCGTGGTGAGTAGAGGAAACACAGCCTTCAGAAAAGCCCTTGTGGTTTGCTAGTACGTGAATCGTCATGAAAACATCACAAGAGTTATACGTGGCAGCATTTGGAAATTATACGAATTTTGGGAAACATTTTATTTCATAGAAACCTGGTTTTTTTTTTACCTTTAGGCTGTAGTATATAAGGCACATATTAGATTTTTCTTTTTCAGGCTTCTCTGGTACAGTATTGGTTAAGCAATTTTCAGTTTCAAATAATAACTTTTAAATATTTGTAGTAATTCCACTTGGTTCTTATTGAAGAGCTACAGTACCTGCCTTGGGTAAAACATTTTATGTTTATGTGTATAATCCAAGAGTATCAAAGAAATGTATATCACTTTTTTTTTTTTTTGGTACTGGTGATTGATTTCAGGACCTTGCACTTGCCAGGCAGGCACATGCCACTGAGCTATACTCCCAGCCCTATATCAAACTTTTGAAATATTAGTCATATTGGGACAAAGTTAATAAATTAGTAAGAAACTTATTTTCTTGCTACATACAATCTAACAGTTTAGACGAGAAAAGAATTTTGAGTTTGTATGAAGGAGGAGTTGACTATTTCTCCTATTTCTTTCAAAAAATTATTTCTTGCATATTCACAGAATATTATTAGGGGAAAACAGTTTATTTCAGTAGAATATTGCTTTATACTGACTCTCTTGTTAAGCAGGGACATTGGTAGTCTATACTAATGAGTACAAGCTCCATTGCAGATTACAGTATTTTGGGAATTAGCAACTAAGCAAAACACACAAATTAAAGAATCAAGGGCATCATAAAATGTACTGCATCATAAAACCTACTCGTTCATTTATTTTGACAAGTGTAGTTTAATTTAAATTATTTATGGTACTGTGTACTCTACAAGTAACTGTAATATAGTACATTTTGTTAAAAATAATGAAGTTGAAGCTGTATGAGCTTTTAGATATCACTGTGTTAAAATATGAGAGCAATCCATTTACCATTTCTCTACCATTTCTACAGGCAAATTCATAGTATTTTCTCTTTCTATTTAGTTTTTTAAAAAATCATTTAAATTCAGTGTGTTCTTGTCACTGGTTTAATTATTTACACCTTAATTAATGAATTCTCTGGGAATAAAGCTCTTTCATAAAACAATCCATGTTAAACAAAATTCTGCACAAATCCAGTTATTTGTTGGACATCTTACTACATAGCTAAATTAGATTATTGTTGTTAATGTTTTCACATTGGTAGCTGGATACATTGAAAACATCCTTCTGTTGGTAAGCAAACTGTGACCAAAAGACAGTGTTTGATGCATTAGGTAAATCTGAGTGCAAATTTTGACTCCTTAGAAGCCATTTTACCTGTCCCTTAGCTGTAGATGGATTCTTCCTAAGTGGGAATGTTTTTCTGAAGGTTAAATGATGTATACAAAATATCTAGTACAGTTCCTGGTATTTAATAGTCTCACTAACTGGTGGTTGCAAAATTAACAATTAATTGCCAATCTGTTAGAATCTGTAAACTTGGCAAGTTGGTGCTCAAATAAGGTTTTTAATTCTGTATTTTTCTGTATTTATTTTTCTTGCAGGTCAGTGATTCAGCTCTCTCTCTACATATTCCACCAACAGACACACACACACACACACACATACACACACACACACACACACACACACACACACACACACACACACCAGTATTTTCTAACATGGCCTCCTTGAGTATTAGAAAAGTAACTAATCATTTTTTTTGGTCAATTTCCTAGAGACTTGGAACTGAAAAGACCACTCAAAGCAGGGATCTTCATATTAGTTAATATTTAATTATAGTATCACTCTATACCCTATGTCCTTTCTTTTAAATTTGTACTCTTAAGTCCTATTAGCTTTAGCAATGAAGATTTTATCATTCTGCCACATATATTTTGCTATAAACTTATTAAATAGGACCATGTATCACATGGAAGACAGTGCATCCTTATTCAGAAGGAAGGAGAAATTGATAACCTTGAATGTCTAACACAAGGCATTCATTTCTTTTGTCATTTTCTTTATATGTAGGGTAAGTTTTTGGTTGTTTTATTGTTAATCAATGACACTATTTTCATTTTAAGTTCAAAAGTGCTCATGTTAAAGTATTAAAGATCCTAAACACTATTTTCCAGGATGAAGGCAAATTTTTTTCACATATTTGTTTTACTTTGGAGTTATGTCACGAATACATCAGCAGGTAACAGACACTGATGGTCATAAAGTTATTACTAAACATAAGTGACAAAATTTTATAAAAGTATAGCAATCATCCCCATTTGACTTCTCCTTATGAAATACTGAAAGCGTATACATGGCCTGTGCTTTAGTGTATCCTTCAGAATTACAAATCTGTCAAGAAATCTAATTTGCATGCATCGGCCTCCACTCCTGTGTTTGTGTTGGCTTTAAGTAGCAGCACAGCTCTTAATTGTGAGGTTTTAAGTTCTGCAATTAAAATTTACCCTTTTTACAAAGAAGGTTGAGTGATAGTTTTTGATTTATTTTAGACAGTTTAGACAAATTATATTTAAAAGAGCATAAAGATGCACACAGCATTTCCTGACTCAGAGAAGGTCAAGGTGTCTTAGTCACATTTCTTCAAAGTTTTACCTTGAATAACTAATGATTCTTCCTACTGTATTGACTAAACTATGCTGGAGATACACAAGCGGGATGGCAAACTTGTTTAAGATACTGGTTTAAGGTCTTTGAAATCAGTGACCAAATGACCTTAAATAGGATAAGGAGAATGATAGCTTATATTTTATGATGTTATATTGAAATCACCTCTAAGAAGGACGCAGAAATAGATTACATTAGTGTCTCTAAAGATGCTTATATTTCTCGTTTGATTACTTGTGTTTATAATACAAAAGTTCTTTGCAAACTACTAGAAAATTTGTTTAGAGCTTTGACAATAGCAAAAATATAGTAGAATTTCTGCAGACAGATGTTTAATTGGATCAAAGAAAATCATAAAATGGATAATTTTGGTCAATAATAAAAGTCACAGGCAACAAGTTCATGAATAGCAACAACAATAAAATCTTTTGGAAGCTTTTAATAGAAGAATTACAAATATGAAATGGAATTTAAATTAAATCCTGAAGAATCTACAGCTATCTTGTTAAGGCAAAAGGAAAAGCACTAGATTATCTGAGTAACCACTTTGAAGATAAAAATACCTAATACAACAACCATTGTTAATTTCCTATCACCTTGTTTTGAAATTCTGTATCATTTTTTACTCTTTTAGTTGTTTTATTTATGTCTTTGATTTTGTTATTTTGTTTTTGTTCTTTTCTCTTTAAAATACAAAAAGAAAAGTCTCCATACAAAAAAAAGATGTAGATACATATGGAAAAGTGGTTTGAGATCTGCTTGGTGTACGTTGATGTGGTGGACATATTGATGCACATTTGTGAAGTGATTTAGATACAGTCATGGCCAGATCAAAAAGAATCTCAGCCAGGCATAGTGGCTCACACCTACAATCTCACCACTTTAGGAGGCTAAGACTGGAGGACTGCAGGTTTGAGCCTAGCCAGGTAACTCAGGAGTTAGTGAGACTCAGTCTTCAAATGAAAAAAAATAATGAAAAAGGTCTGGAGTTGTCGCTCAGTTGGAACACCCTGGGCTCAATCCTCGGTAAGAGAGATCTGTCTTATGGATCATGATATTAAACAAAGGAGATGGTTTGAGTTGTGTTTTTAGATTAAATAAATTACTCTGGTCACATTGTCTGATGAGGTTGATATCCAGGAAATACATTCAGGAGACAACTGGCAACTTTAATCATCAAGATTAGGAATTATCAGGTCTTTTAACTTAATTTACTCAGGCAGTGTTAGCCTGAGAAAACAGAGAAAACATGTAGATCAAATAAATAGTTAGGATTTTGACTTAAGGGGTATTCTAAATTATTTGGATGGGCGTAAAACTTGCAGTGTAGATTCTTTTTTTAATTTTTAAAAATATTATCTGAGAATTAGTTACCAAATGTACATATTAATATCACTGTGATACAGTGTCCAAAGATATAGGATTAGTCTTATCTTTCCAGAAATTTGTTAGCAAATCAAATTACAACTGAAACTAGAATTTAATTTGTTTTACTTCAAAGATAGAATGAAAATTTTCTTTGACCAATCTTGAACCACCTAATTCTGTGTTCCTTGTGAGTTTGTAAAGATTTATGAAGTTACCCAATTGTTAATGGCAAATAACAGCTGCTATTTTTACATACTCAGGGATTTTTTTTTTTTTTTTTTTGCAATCTGTGATAAATACTGGCCGAATATTACAGAATGTCAGGGGTGCTGAAAGTGCAAATGAACTGGCAAACATGAGGTCCCCTGTTTTAGTCTCACCTCAGTTACAGTTCTGAACTATAAATATATTAGCAAATATAAAATAGCAAATGATTTTATTGGCATGTTTTTTTGCTGTTGTTTTTGGATATAAACCTACTGTTTTAATCAACAGTAATTTATTATAAGTATCACATGTGCTGAAATAAGGATTCTGATGTACCTTGTTCGCTCTTTTCTGCAAAAGCTGGGACTGCCTTCAGCAAAGCTACCAGGTGTCAGGTGCTCCTGCACTGCTTCTGTTCATTCCCAGAACCCGCCTGTGTCCTATCGTCGCCACTGTCCCCAGCCAATTACCCTGTGTGCAGGAGCCCAGGATGGTGTTCTTACCACAGTCTCTGTACCTCAACATAAACACATCTCACTTTATGATTCTTAGATTGATTCATAATCAGCTCATGGAAGTAATTATTCACTTGTGTTTTATGTTAATGAAAAGGTCATGACATTTTTGAAAGGATTCTATTATTTTGGATCTAACAAATAAATCATTCTCTCCATGGAGATTGTGGACTGGGCAGAGGAAGATGGCGGTACCATGAAACTGCTAAAAGGAGTAATGGGGGTAGGAAGGCCACGGGTGCGTTCATAGCATTATGAGATGGTGATGGGGTCTGAGAAATCTAATCAGGAAGTTCTGCACAACATGCAACACTACTTATGACAGAAATACTTGGATGTTGATTAGTAGGCACTACTAAGTTCTGATATAGACCTATTGTCCAAGTTTTGCACTTGAATCTCTGTATTTAGACCAATCACTAGGAGCTGACTGCTCACAAGGGAAAAAAGTTGTAAAACCTGGAATAAAATTTTCTGAATTAAAAATAATTAGAGAGCTAAATTATAAGACCATGTTCTCTTGCACTCTAGAAGAATTTTGTGATGAGCGAATTCTAGTATCCGATAGCAGTGTGCATCACAAATCAAAAGGAAGCTAAGTCATTGCTAGGAGTCTAGAATATTTCATAAAAGCTGCTTAAGTTCTAACAAAATATTCTTGACCTTTGGGGCTGTAAACTTGGTCCATTTAAAATAATCTAGAATGAAATTTCTTAGAATAATTTCAAAATTATAAAAAATGTAAAGTTTGGATATCTGTTTTAAAATTGTCTTATTATCCTTTCATGAAAAAAGATAATAATGAAAAAATTATAAAGAAATCAAATGAATATTACCTTTATTTTTCCAACCAAATATAAGCACATTAAATCACTGTTAAAAGAAAAGCTTCCTAATAAAAATTACTAAAACTTCCATGTAATTTTTTAAAAATGCAGTTTTAGAAGTCTATTGTGGTAAACCAGTGTATTCAGTACATTTACATGCTGTATTTCTGGTATTTACAAGACAAAGGCAGTCAAAGCAGAAATAAAATGTTAAAATGTTATGTCTTTTCCTCAAAAAACAAACCACAGCTGGTGGATTTAATTTTATTCCTACCAGCCGTGACAGCAGCCTTTTTAAATACTGAAAGTGTGAATTAAAGCTTCTTCAGAACAGTTGCTATATAAGTTTCTTTAACCATTATTAATTATATATGAAGTATCAGAAAATTGTCCTGGCCTATTTGGGGTGGCTTTTAATATGTCAGCGACAGCAAACATGGAGTATCCTGAAACTACCCAGAGCGTCCCTAGAGTACGCTGGGGTGTATGTACCAGCCCGTCCTCCAAACTGTGCAGAAGGTAGCCTTGCACTCTCCTTGCTGCCTGCTTTTCTTCTACATTAATGGCAATGGTGTGCTTGTTCAAACTGAACCTTGTATTGACTATAGCGGAGGTCAGAATTTTCTTTGGTGATTAAGAATAGTCTGCGTCTGCACAGTTTGGATTAGCAGCCAGGCGCCACTTGTGGCTACTGAACACTTGCAGTGTGGCAAGTACAAGTGGTGAAGGAATACTGAAATTTATTCAGTTTTAACTTAAATAGATACATGTGGCTAGTTACTACTGGACTGTGCAGTGAAGCTCCACTGAAACTAGTTGGCAGTGGAAAAGAAAGGATCCTGGAGGCAAAGATTTGGGCAAGGCTTGGGCAGTACCTTGACAGATGGGTCTTGTTTAAAATGGCACTCCAGATGCTGGGCGCAGCAAGAGCAATGACAGGGCTTTGAGCAGTTGCAGTCTTATTAGTATAGTTAGTGAACCATATAGTTTAGTAGGGACTCAAGAAAGAGGAGTGTGGTATATTGGCTCTGGCCTATGCAGGAGAGGAAAAACAGTATTAATCAACATAAGGGAATCTCAAAAGATACAGGGAGGCAAAACAGGAAATTATGAAATGGACTGGCTGGGAGCTCTTAGGTCAATTTAGTGATGGTAGTTCAGAGAAGACAGGCAGTGCGCATGTGTGACCAGTGCGTTTCCATGCACAGCTTCAGTCTCTGCCAGTAATGCCTTAAAAGGGGGATGAAAAGCTGATCCATCCCCTTGCACACTTATAGTTTCTCAGCTTGGTTATTAGTTTCCTTTCATAGTTATTTATCATCAAGTATCTAGTCCTTGACACATCACAGAACCAAACGTCTAAGAATCTAGTGGGACCAAAGGCATTAAGGGTGGTTTCAGAGGAGGTTGCTGAGATGTGAGCCTTGCATGGCACTCACGATAGCTTCCCTTTGTGGTGAAGAGTGAGGACAATACGAACATTCCAAGGTTACATCCTTGTGAGCCAATTAAAGCTTGATCCAGTCTTTATGAATGAGGTAAAAATGTGAAGTCTTGTCCTTGAGGTTTTTCTCTTTTCTCTTCTCTTTTCTTTCATATTCTCCCTATCTCTTTCTTTCTCTGACTTTCTATATTTCTTTCTTTCTTTGTTGATGACTTACTTTTAAATGGGGCATTCAGGGAAATATCTCATGGACCAGAGGAAAACTTAAAAGGAAAGTGTAAATAGTACACATAAGGGATATTTATTCCCGTGTGTGTTATTTCCAATTTCTAAACTTGGGAAAGTTGCCTGTGTGGGCAAATCTGTCAACTGAGCACCATGTGAATAGAAGTAGCATTTAAAATGAAATTCCTTTTAAAATTTCTAGTTCTAAATTAAAATATTCAAGTAAAGAAGTGAAAATTCCAACTATTTAGGCACTATCCTTATTAGAACAAGAACATCAAAAATGTAAAATAGCACTTGTAAAGTTTTGTCAAACTGTTAGATAGGGGTCTGTTAAGAATCCAGTTCTGTAATGAAATTGCTATCCAAGTACTTCCAGGGCTGTTGTACATATTTGCTGTATCAGAAAGGCTGAACTTACTCAAAAGTGCTTTCAGATATTGAACTGGCATTTTATCTCCATAAAAGCTATTCACTGATATGTCTATGTTTAAGAAAGGTTTTAAAGTAGTATGTAAGAACTGAATCTTAAATATGTTCATATACATCAAAATCTTATGTACAAGTTATTTTCATAAACATTTTGCATGCAATTAGAAAAATTTATGTTTCATCTTCCGTATATAAATATTGGATGTAGAAGGACATTGTTTTTGCCAACTATTTGCTGAAACCTACACAATTAGATCATAATACTGCTTCTCTGAATAATTTTTAAGTTTTTTGCTTCATATATTCTTTGGCTTATAAATATGTATATAAATTTTTAATATAACCAAACTCAGCACATCTATAATGATTGTAATAGTTTTACATTTTGAATGTGTTTGGTTCATATTCTGAAAGCAGTGATATACTTTTTATTCTATGTTAATCTGTTTTCATTATTCACAGAAGTCTACAACTGTATTAGTTCTTAGATCTTTGCATTGACTTAAATGTATCCTCTCCTTAAAGTTTTATATAATTGTTGGTTTAATATAAAGAAGACCTTTTTCCCTTTTCTAAGAGTGATAGATTGGCGCATACATGTTATATTTTCTGATTGCTTTGTGTTTTTGCTAGCTTTCATCTTAACACAGAAACTTTTTTCTTTGTCTTTCCTTCAGTAAATTATTTCTACCAAAAAGATGAACTATGCCTCATTTATATTAACATGAACAATGATAATGATTTGAACAATTATTTAACATATAATAGGAAAAAAGGGAGTTAAACGGATTCACAAATCCAGTTGGCCACCACTTGTCACTCAGATATTGATAGATAAGTGCATTTTTCAATGTTATTTGTCTCTCTCATGTTTATAGACTAAATTTAAATCCATCCTGGAATATAAGAAAAATAAAGGATGATGAATATTTACTAAAAAAGCAGACAATCTGAAAGGATTAAAATGCTTTAATCAGACAGGGAAAAAAAAAAAGGCTTTGGCCACTTGATTAGGCCTGATTTCCACCATCTGCTTATACTTACTGAGGATCTAGCCCTGACTGAACACTAATTTGTGCACTTCCTAGAAATTGAAATCTCTCAGCAAGCAAATTAACGAGAGCAGGGATTCAGCAATAATGGAGCTCCTCGGCTTTTGTTTCTCTCTGACAGATGGACAGGGTGCGCTCAAATTGAATTCAGCTTTAATTGCATTGTGCCATTTAAAATTTTATCTGCTCCACAGATTTTGTTTACAGGTTTCAGGATTCCAAACCTTTGGAAGTTTTTTTTTCCAGTACTGGGAGAGATAAAGAACATTGTAATTCTGTGTGACTGGGAGGTGTTCCTTACAACTCTTTGCCCCAAAGCGTGGCACATTAAGAAAAAGAATTATATTTTAAAGTCTGGGGCAAATGGGAAACAATTGAAACTTTGTGTATGTTCAAATATTGGTAACTCATAAATAAAAGTAACCAGAAATGCTCTGTATTTTATATCTAAGAAAATAACGTGTGTTGTTTCAGTCAAAGCATTTTAAACTTTGCCTGCCTATCAGTGTAGCACTTAGAACTGTGAACTCCTGAATTCTAGAGATAAACTTTTTTGGTAAATGAATCATGATATTCTAAAATTACTTTTAGTTTCTGCTTGATTGACAGTCTTCAGATAGAACTGAGCGATATAAACTGTTCTTTTGAGCAGAGGTATAAAATACTAAATCACTTAGGCATGTCCTAAACATTCCCGTGAATCTGACGCAGAAGATGCATTTGTTGCAAAATTGCTTGTCAATCTACAAGCATTTCCTCATAAATCTATGGCTTAGTAGGTGCTAAAGTCTGACATTTCTGGTGGCAAACAAAGATCTGGAAAGCTTGAATATACCATCATAAGATTTGATTTGCACCCTATTTACGTGGAGATTGAAGACTTTCAGCTATTGAGCACCTTCCCAGGAGTGACTGAATTTGCTTTCCACAAGGCAGAGAGTACTGATGGAAGAAGGTGGAGAAGGACGGTGACGTCAAGAGGAGAATTTTCCAAAATCTAGAAAATGCTGCCATGTGTGAACCCATAAATTACAAGTGTGTGTGTGTGTGTGTGTGTGTGTGTGTGTGTTGGAAAACTACTTAAAATACATTATCTCCTTTAAAATACATAATTTCTAATTGTTTGTGTTCAATTTCGTTCCATTTCCTTTCACTGAAGGCTGCCTAGTCAGTGGGATATTAGGCATATCCCACGCATGTGCAATGTGTAACACTGCCTTTGCTGTAGGAAGGCAGATGTTTTTTTATTTGCTGCAAATGGTTCAAAAGAACTTAAATTAGCAACAATAATAATTAGAGCAATTAAAGAACAATATCTTAGGACTTCAAATTAACAGCTAAATTCTATCAAAACAAATTTTTGGACAAGACACTTTCATTACAGACAAGGGGCTTAGATTTTATCATAGTGAGTCATGTAATATTTCTCAGCGGCCTCAGCTAAGGGAAGGTTTGCAACACTAGTTCAGTAACCAAGTGTAGGTGTGGCAGAGAATATTTTATTTTATGGACTCTAATAAAAATCTCTCCTGATAATGTTTCATTTTCCCCACTTTATACAGAGTCGGGAGAAATTTTTTCTATTGTAAAAGAGCCAATGTTATCACTAAACAATCTAAAAACCTAGAAATGGCTCTCTTCTAAAGTTCAGTGTTTTTAAAACAGTTTCACTGGGAACACAGAAAGCTTAGCTATAAAATATACCTACTTTGCTCTTCTGCTTTCCCACTGTGACTTTCAAATTGTATTTATTTATTTTATTCTTTTTAGCACACCGGCTATGTTGAATTAGATTTCTCGGATTTCTATTCCTCTTTACTTCATTGCTGCCGTTAAAAACATGGAGCTTTTTATAGTTTTGTCCTTAGATACTGTTCTTAGAAGGATTTATTTTACAACAAATGTGTCTTCAGCAGTAGAGTCTCAGGAATTAAGACTTGTTTAAATGATTTAGTATTTTATACTTCTGTTCAAAAGAAGAGTTCATATAAGTCAGTTCTATCTAAAGAATGTCAAGCAGAAACTCAAAGTAATTTATCTTGATTCATTTTCAAACACGTTCATCTGATACTATGACATTTAAGAGCCAAATGGAACCTTAGAGATAACCTGGTTCAATGTTCTCGTTTTATAGATGAGGAAACTAAGACCCAGAGAGCAAAAACAACCCAAGACCACCCTGTGAGCTATTGAAAGACAAGATTTAAGTTTCTGGTCTCATAAATCCTGTATCAGTAACCTTTCTGTAAGCATCAAAGAGCTCATGCCTATGGGACTCCCACCCTCTATAACTATTAGTGCACCATTCAGTATGAACATCAGTAGAAAAACACCCATAAACAACACTAACAAAACAATAGATACACACAATCAGTCCAGTTCTTCCATCAGAAAATGGAGAAATAATGATGTCTCATTGCCAGTAATCATAATGTACACTGCATTTATAATTTAAAACCATATTTTTCTTTGACTCTCCATGCACCCATCCTGCACCTAGAGTGAAAGTATGTGTACGTAGATTATTAAGCTTCAAATTTTGACAGTTTCCAAAACCGCCTGGCCAGACTTGGGCCCCATTTAATTCATTTGGAATTCCATCATAGAGGTGCCAATTGGGGTGCCGAATGAACCTTGTGTTCTCCTCTTGCCAAGACTGTGGTGGAGAGCTGGTATGTGCTATCTGTCTCGGGTTTATAGTCTGGTACAATAATGTCATTGCCCCATGTGGCAAATGGTGTAAGCTATTGTAAAACTGTTTGTCTATGTGATTAAGACATTGCTGCAGTGTGCAGCACCAGCCAATTACTTTTTTAATTTAATTATAGCAGAAAAAAGAGAATAGCATAATAGAAATTCTTGTCATAGGGAATATGTAAAATGTAAATTGAAGAGCCATGAAAATTTCATGCATTGGCAGCCTGATTTGTTTTTATTTTCAACTTGTTATAAAGACTGTGTTTATTCAGTGCCATAAAATAAGACATAGCAGCATTTAGTAATTACTTAGTTCTACATCAAAATAATTATATACAGTGTGTAGTTGTGATCCCCTCCTCTATGTATGAATGTAAAAATAAACACTCCAGGGCCCGTATCAGCTTTTACTCTTAGACAGTGTAAATAAAGCTGAATCTTCAACTTTAAAATTAAAACTGATAACCTTGGGCATCCAAGGCTTTTATAAAAGAGAGGAGGAGAACTTTAGCTTGCCTCAAAACAGGTTGTGTCTCTGGAATGCTTCTGGGACTAAAGAGATCAATTAAGTGCGTATAAACAAACAGTTGGAAAAAAGCTACTAAAACAACAGAGGAGAGAGCTCTCTATTGGGCTCCAGAGGCCTGGGGGAGCGAAGTTTCATTAACTGGATCTGAAGTCCTATGGCCTTCTATAAACAGGCATTAATTAAAGAATGTAAAAAATAAAGTTTCAGACCTTGCAATATGTTAATGATCATATGATTCAGGGCCCAGGAAGGAGAAGAGCAGCAGAGGTCATAAAATAAGCATGAAGCATTTAATATGAGTGCTTGGCAGGGATTTCTGCAAATTAGTTGGTTATTTGCTGGTCCAAAGCAAATTAAGGTGATTTTGCTTCACTTGCTAATTTTTTATGTGCATGCTTGGCAAAATGTTTTTCACAAATGGATGAAGGTTATTGTTAATGGCATAATGAGAAATATTAACATATTTAAATAAATCCGAAAATTCCGTCATACAACATAAGCATGCAGGTCTTATTTAATACAGGCATTAAAATTCTGTTAGGCCCTGAAGATGATTTTTGGTGAAATGATGAGAAGTATTCAAGTCACAATGTTTGACATGTACTTTAAGAACTTTTTCATACATTTCCATAGTGTTTTTGAAAAAATGACAGGCAATGAATACGTGTATGTGTATCAACTTCCTTTTAAAATAAACTTTCATAGTTCATTTGCTTTGTGTTAGAGAGGAGGAAGATAACAGATAAAAGCATATTCCAAGAGGAAGAAACTAAATTTAAGGCTTACTGTGGTTTTCTGAAAGGAAACATTCTTGCAGCTCTGGATTTAGTGACGCACAGTCTGCTTTTTTTTTCTTTATTTACTTGTCTGCACACGCTTTCCTTTTAATTTGACCAGGAGAAATTATTCTTTGCTTAAATAGTACAACTAGGCTCTCCATACACAGTTTTATTTCATCTGGGGAGTGAAAGCGAAGTTTAAAAACTGGAGCAACTCCTCTGAAAAACTCTTCTGCAATCACAGTAAAACTGTACTGTCATTTTAATTACCATGAAGTTGCACAGAAGTCCTGACTTGGGCCACAGAGCCTTAGACAGAAGAAGGTACCAGTGTAGGGTGCTCCTACTGACATTGTTCTGTTACAGCAATTTTAGATGGACAAAATGCAGTTGAGAAAATTTCATGACTCGGTAAAATGAGCAATGATGACATCTGTGGATGCGGGTCTGTTCATATCTTTGCAGAGCCTTTAGGGAAATAAATATCTCGGAACATTCGGTGAAGTGAAGCTCACTCAATAAATCAACCTGACACAATAACACTTCTGGCACATGAGCCCTACTTCTCCCCAGCACCACCTACCCCTCTGTGCTCCTGTGCTACCAAATGGTATCTCCCCATAGGCCTCTAAATCAAATCATAGCACACAAATACAGCGAGAATTTATTGGGAATTGGTTTTGTTCGGCAAAAACATTACCTATTAGATGAACTGAAATGATAATAAATTTTGACCCTTTAAGGGCTGAGCCAGTGCAAGCAATGTGCTGGTTGGTAGAAGGCATCTGGAATTATCTTACCAGGATCATCTTCCCATGAGCTGTGTTCACTTCTATTAGGATTACGCTTCTGATTTTTCAGCCTGATGTTTTCTTCCCATGAAATCTGTCACCTGAAAATACTACATTTTCAATTTCTAAACCCTTTGGGTGAAATCAGATTATTTTTTAGTGATATTTAAAGTAATAAGCAAAAGCTAAGGGGAATGTGTGTGCATGTGTGTGTGTGCATATGTGTTAAAGCCGCTCTGAGTGTGTACAAGATAGCTCCAAAAATGAGAATATACAAATAAAAATATCTCTCAGAATTAGCACAACAATTATATCCAAAGTAAGGAAGTGAGAGATTATTGACATGTACAGTACTGGAACTGCTGATGAATGTGAGCTTTATATTAGTTTAGGTTCATTAGCAACATTTGAAAATTAAACAAAACCAAGGAAGTAAATGTTGATTTTTTTTAGTAGGGAGAAGGGAATAGCTGTTCTTATTTTTATGTTAAATTCCTTTCACTAGAGGAAATAGTACACTGAGAGGGTCAGTAGGAAAAACTAATTTCTTATCTCTAAATATCCTAAGATCTCCAGAGAAAATAAAATATTTTTCTATAAGACAAAGTTCAATGGTGAATTTTCTAATTGACTACACTTACGTGAGGTGTCCATCCTACAAATTAGTATAATTTATTACTTGTCTCTGCAAAGTGTGAAGTGTCTTGGTAATGTTCTTCTTTATGTGATTTTTAAAAAGTGATTTCTTCATTAATCACTGTTATCATAATTAGTTTAAAATGTAATATAACTTCTGTGTGTTTGCCTACTGAGTGTGTCACTTTTTTTTTTTTTTTTTTTTACAATAAATATGCCTAGAGAGATGTTGGGAATCTTTCTGGAGGGAATGTTTTTAACTTGAAATCATTAAAGTGAAACATAGCATTTCCAGGGGGAATTACTAATATTGAAAATTTGGTAGTGGGTTCAGAGGCTTTGCCACTAGCCAAGCGAAGTTGTAGTATAAAATACTATGTGATATAAAAACAAAAAATAAATTTTTTGCAATGGCTATGGTTTTATTTGTTTATAGTTTTTACCAATAAGAAGTGATTCTCAATTGGGTGCGATGGCTCATACTTGTAAAAAGTCTCAGCACTTTGAGAGACTAAGGCAAGAGGATGGCAAGTTTAAATCCAGGCTGTGCAATTTAGCAAGACCTTGTCTAAAAATAAAAACAGAAGAAAAAATGTTGTGGATTCACTCGGTAGAATGTCCTGAGTTCCATCTTTAGTACCACAAAAGACAGAGGAGATTGGGGATGTCCTTTATTTTTATCTGTTACAAAAAAAGACAGGTGCTGTTATTCTAAGTCCTTTTTCATGACGAAAGAAACAAAACTTAAAGAATTGACACTTTGAAGTCACTTTTCAGAATTAAGAAGATTGATGATTATAAAACCTGAAAGCTGAAAAGAACTTTCTGCAATCATCTGGTCCAATAATATAAGGCATTCCAAAAAAAGAATGCCTACTCCTTTCTTAAAATGCTTGAGAAAGCACATCTGCAACCTGCTTGGAATGCTCACATCTCGTAAGTCCCCTTCATAAGGAATATTTTCATTATATTTAGGCTCATTTCTTTTTGCTAATTTTTTTTTTTTATTCTGTATAAGTACCGTGTGGTAACCCATTGCACCGCTGGAGCTCTAAATGTGTAAATGTTTTTATTTGGCAACTACCACATAAGCACCTACTACGTGGTGATTACTGTGCTAGGCTATGTCTAAGCATGTTTTGATTCGGTCCTGCTAACAATCCTGTGGACAGATGTAGACTCCACTTGAGTTGCCAGACTGCGACTGGAAGAGGTTAAATATCTTGGTCAAGAGTGTATGTCTTACCAGAGGCTTGAGAATATATTTGGCTGATTTCAATACCTGATTAGTTTGGTTTCCTTCCTTTTTCCTCAGTGGTGCACACTACAGCTGGACCGTTCAGTGCCTGGTATCAGGTGTTATACTAAGTGTACTTCATCTGGAGGAATTTGGCTCTGAGGAAATGATTTTGGTGTAAAATGGGACGGCGATGGGATTATGGACAAGAATTAGCTGCTTTTCCTTAGAGAGACCGAAGGCCCAGAGAGCTGCTGGGGGTGACACCTGGGCTCTGATGTTTAAGTAAAAGGCAAAGAATAAAGAATGGGACAAAACAGCTATGGCACAAAGGGGAATGCAAGGGAGCTTCTTGCCGATTGTTTAAGATTTGGGGGAAATATGAAGAAATGAAGTTGTTATCAGGGAGTGCTGATGCATGCCTGCCTGAAATGCCAGCACTCTGGGAGGCTGAGTCAGGGGGACAGCACATGCCAACCCAGCCTGGGTAACTTAGTAACTTAGTACAAAATAAGAGACTGGGATGTAGCTCTGTGTGAAGACTGGGTTTGACCTAGTATTTCAGGGTAGGGGAAGAGGTATTTATGTTAGAAATGTGAATTCCCTCTTATTTTTACATCATTCTTTAAATATTTACTTGAGATCCATTAGTGTCCTGTCCTTAGCTAAATTCCATCTGTTTATGTTCTGATCATTTTTCCCAGGAAGCCAGCCTAGACCTGTGCTTCTAAATAAGAAAAATACTCTGCTGGACTCTCATTTCATACTCTTATTTCTATTACTCAGTAACATTATAAACTTAATATGAAATTCAAAGAATGGCTTCTTTGATTCATTGAAATTTCTTTTTACTGTTCATGGTTATAGCTTAAACACCTTATATTCTAAAAATATAATTTGCCAGCCAAATCACCAGCATGGGAGTGATGCTTTGAGAAAGAAGATCTTGTACCCTACAGAATTTAATTCCCCTTGAAAGGGACTTTAGCTTTTTATTTTTTTTTTTTTTCAGTTAAAATCATGGGATACTAAGACTTTGCATGTGAATGTCAAATCAAGATTTAAAAAGTTAGTTTAGGAATTAGGCCTATATTTTCTTTTAAAATGGTTGTTTATTATTTTTAAAAGATATTAACAGGTAAGTGAGCCTGTGCAAAAGAACATTTTGATATAAGGATGCTGTGGCAGTTGGCTGTTCTAGAGCAGACCCTCTCTTGTGCTGTACTATGTTTGGGAGAGCGCTCCGTAAGAGTTCTCAGGGTGAGGAGAATCTGCTTAGGTGGACTTGTGGTTGTACAGTTTATCTCACTGATTCTGGGTTTTCTCATATCCAAGATGGTGGATGGAGAGGATGGGTGTGGCTAGTTCATTTTATGTCCTGCTTGTGCCACTGATCAGTCTGGGATCTCAAAAACTCTCTAATGCTTTGTTCCTTTATATGTACAAAGAAAGAAAGAAGAGGCATGAAAAAAGTGGGGAGAGAGGAAGAAAGGGAGGGAAGAAGGGAGGGGGAAGGAGAAAGAGAGAGAGGAAACTCAGCTTACTGCAAAGATTACAGCAAAGACCTACAGTATCGAAACAGGTAGTAAAATACCAGCTTCTTCACAAGACCTAAAGTATATATTTTTAACTGTTATGACTGGAAATGAAGTTTTAAGACAGAATGGTGCTCTGTGGTCCACTTCCAGTTTTCCTGTTCATTAGCTGTGTGACACTGGCCAGATTACTTAGACTTTCTGGGCCTGTTTCCTCACTTTAGAAGAAAAAAATTCACAGAATAGAGAATAAACATATTCTTATGTGGTGAAACTGTATCCCTTTTATGTTTTATCAAGAACAAAGGATGAGGAAGTTTTGGTGGAAGTAGGGTAAGTTACAAAGGTCGTTGAACTAGAAATTTAATTCAGATTCTCTCTTCATTGTGAAAACCTCTGAATCTATTACTTCTTTTTCTTGAATTTTAACGATCTAGTTAAGAAACTTTCCAATTAAAGTAATAGTTCTTCAGTAGATATATTTTAATGCCATCCTTCCTAAATAAAGATTCAATTCAAAAGAAATGAGAATTATAGACATATATGTAAAACTGCTAACTAGGCTTACTCTTTATTCTAATTTCTGCTTCACCATTGCACTACTTTCAGATGTTTACCCACGTGATTGTTGGTATTTCAGTTTAACTACAAAAATATTTATCTTCCATTTGATATTTCTTTAACTAAAGAGGTGAGTTTAGTTGAAGATGATCACAAAGACCCGAAGCTTTTCCAGGACAGGGGCCAGACTACTATGCTTATGGATACAGTGTTTGCTGGCCTTCAGGTTTACTCCACATTGTCTTATTTCCTCTCCCTTCCGCTCGGTCTTCCCTCTTTTCATGAAGAGTCAGGGAAAATTAATGCAAGGTCTAGTGCTGGCCAATATTATTTCCTCCCAATTGAACATGACTTGTTAACAGTGGGAACAAACAACTGTATCTCAAAGATAGCATGAAGACTAAGGGAAGTGCACTTAACAGTTGCTCACCGCTGAGAGTGTACACCTCTTTGCTGTGGCAGGCTCGCATATTTCATTAAACAGAGGTTAGCCTTGGAGACAACAGTGGGATGAAACCATATAAATATCTGACCACACCAAACTTTCAATCAAACTTTTCAATTTAAAAATTTTACCAGATAGGTTCTATGATATTCTCTGTTAAACTTGCATTGTATATAAAACTATTTTGAGGATACATTCTGTATCATCAATGCTAAAATCATCCTTCATCTCAAAGGAAAATAAAAACAGCTTCAGAATATGTATCCTAAGGGCTGACTGATAATGATCTTTGTGTTTTTGTTACTATCCAGATGTGCTTATTTTAGAACCTGTGTTTCTTTTAAATGTGAAATTTATTGTTTCTCATAGAGTTGTGGCTTGTTAGGTTTTGGAAGCCAGAACTAAGCCAGACTTTGACAGTCCTGAGCTAGACTTGAATAGTTCACTATGTGAAATGAGCAAACTGTATTGGGTAATCAGTTTCCCTTTAAGGTTAAAGCAGTTATAAACGGCAATGGTGACACCTAGTATGTTCAGATGAAGCTTTATGGGTAATAACCATAATGCATCACCATTTACATTTGAGTTCATTTGGAGACTTGCAAATGGTTCCACACAATTATTATAAAACAAGTTATCCAGAAAATAATATTTCAATTTTAGCCTGAAGAGACAATATTCATTCATGTACTTTAAATCATTGTTAGGCATCTAGAATAGCAAATATGTTCTAGTAACACAGATGTTCGCACACGCAAACTTTCATCAGTGAGAGTGGAGCATTAGTCTAAAAATCAAGAATAAAGAATGATCATTATAATATATTTTAGATAATTTTGGCTCATTATATTTTAACACAATATTTGCTATCTTGGGAGCTATTTGGAAATTACTGTCGTGTCAAGAAGTTAATCACCTGTGTGGTTATTGGTTATTTCAAAGAAAATAATGGGTCATTTGATGACCTAACAATCAGAATACGTTTGGTCAATTTTCCATTTATATACAGTTGATATGTATCATTTAGCTTGTACCTGGGGCTCTCTGAACTGTTTTGTAAATTTAGAGGTAGATGCTTTGGTGAAGCCCTAGAACTAAACAAGAAAACCTAACTAAATTGCCCTTTATCTTTCCTTCAAAAAAAGAAATAAAATAATCATTACAAAGTAATGCTGTTCATGTTCCCTAGATTTTCACTTTCTTAATTTCCTAGAATTTGCTAATATTAACTTGATTCTGAAGCCAGTATTTGTGGCACTTTTTCTCTATAAAAGACAGAACTGAATGAAAGGAGTTTTTCCATTACACTTTTTGGTAGCATTCATTTGTTCTTACAGTATCTAAATTTTGCTTTAAAGTTTACATAGTACATAAAAGGAGGGCCTTCCTTAAATACAGCACTGCCATTTCAATTATCATTTATTAACCTCCGTACCTATGCATTATGCCAAATGCCAAAAAGTAAAACTGTAAATCAAGTCATCAAAAGTTGTGTTGCCTCTTCTGTCTTCCTTAATCTTCACAAAAGCTGTAATTCTTGCCCCACAGCAAGTGCTTTAGAATTGGTTCCACTGGTTTTTGTCAGCCTTCCAGAGATGCTTCTGTTAAAAACTTGCATGCATGAGGCACATCCATGCTGTGGGCTCACTAAAAGGTATATATAGGTTTGGCTAAAGCGTTCATTTGTTTTTCTTTTGCACTGTATGAAAAAAAAGCCTGTTTCAAATCCCATTTGTCCCTTATCTCTGTTTGCTCAGTTGTTTTTAATATCACATACTGAAAGAATTTCAATAGCAGTTTCACCATGAAGTCATTTGTTATCCTTCAGCAGGCTTTTGCCTACTGAATTGTAAAACAGTTTTGACTATTTGCATCCTCCAGATGGAGCGGCATATAAACACTTGCAGATATTTCTGGTAAGTATGAAAAAAATATCTTATTTGTCCTCTCTGTGAATAAATAAGAGAATGTCAAATTTCATAGACTAATAAATTCGTACGCCAGCACTGACACTGAGTATCTCGTGGCCTGCAGTGTCACAGGCCCTGAGAACCAATTGTTGTTTGTTTTAAATGAATACTAAGTCAGATAGAAACTCAATAAAAGGCAGAAATTGATTGCATTGTTTATGTCCGCCCAATATTCTAATTCAGCTGCAATATGCTGTGAGGAAATGCAATTTACATGTTTCCCAGGCTTAATGCCCCACAAGCATTAATGTGCATGTTGCTGTATGTCAGAAAAAAATTCCACTAAGGGTTAAAATGCTCATTAGCATTTAATCCAGAACAGCTGCCCCCACAATAGATTTCATGTTAATTTTTTATAGTACACTCTCAAAGGTGTAGAAACTAATAATAGTAAAAGGCAACCTAAATACCTGAATTTTAAATATAAAACTATATATATATGTACATATATGTATATGCTGAGTTATATGCACGTTATAGAATCAGAACTAGAACCCTACATGGGATAAATTCCATTGCATTAATTCGAGCAAGTCTTTATGTACTTCCCAACTTTTGAAATTAAATTTGTTTCTTATATTTAAATTGATATGCATAATGGAGGGTGTTTAATCTTCATATTCAGTTAAATAATGAACCTGTGCAACATCAGCTGTGATTGACAGTTTAATACTGCATTTGCACTTGGCAGATTTCATATTACACCTAGTTTCTTTGTAAATTAAATGCACTGTGCTCTAAACAGAGTGAAAGCATATATTTTAAAGGTAAACAAAATTAAAGAATGTTACAGATAAATGTGACTATGAAGCCCAGGAAATTTAGCTTTAACCATCTTGGAAAGATGAGTCTTGAGAATTGAATACAGAGCTTTGCACTCTGGGTTTCTGAAGAATTTTAATAAGTAATATATAATATTTCTTTTCTCTAATTAGTGCAATTAAATCAAATTTAGAATCATATTTGTCAGCATTGATTTGATTTCTGGAGAATAAATTTCCCTAAATAAGTTTTAGTTGAGTGAAAGTAAATCTGAGATAAAAACATTTAAAATCACTTTTAGTAGGCTGCAAAATAGCTGTTTATAATGGTTTCAAAACACAAGTTCTATTTAAGTTACTATAAAAGCAGGTCTTTATGCATCTCTTCATTTATAACGTGAAAAAAGTTGAAATTCAACTTTAGTGTGTAATTTTAATTGTGCAACATGCCCACGCATGTCTGCTTAAATGTCTTTAATTTCTTCAAAAGTTGCCATCTAAAATTCAAAATAACAAGTGGGATATTAGTGGTACATATTCGTAATCCAAGTACTTGAGAGGCTGAGATAGGAGGTTTCATTGCAAGTTCAAGACAAGCCTTGGCTACATAGTGAGTTTAAAGCCAGTTTGGAATACATAGCAAGACCTTGTCTCAAAAAAAAAAAAAAAAAGAAATTCAAAGTAACAATGTGTGTTAGCAGATATACTAGTAGAATGTTCATATATGTTTGTATTTGTGTGTGTGTAATGAAGTATGCTAAAAAGATACAAATGCATATATATATATGTATATAGAAAACACACACATGAAAGCCACAATGTGGCCCATCGACAGGTTGCAGATGGCTAAAATCAGGTCAGCTTAGATTATGTAGAGTAACAATATACGAGTTGGAGGAAACATTAAAGCATCTTTTAGCAAACCTAGATTATCAGACTGACTCTCAAAAATGTTAATATGGTAGCCCTGAACCATATCTGACACCTACGGATTCTAAATCCTGACATTGTTTCACATTGCTTCTTTGATTCTGGGATTCTTTATATCAGCGGGTCATTTTGGAAAGTTTTAGTGGCCTAATAATCAGCTGCCAAAAGCCAATAGAAAGTAGACACATACACACACACATACACACACACACACACACACAGACACACATATACACACATTATATATTACAATATAAAGTATATAAATACTAGTTTAAATGTCACTGAATACACACACTCACATATAGTATATAACATATAAACTGCAAATACTACTTTAAATGCAGCACAACTGTAACTGCATCTCAAAAAATATTTTAAAAAGCATTTGAAGTTTCTTTCATTTATCAAGTCTTGCAAACATTTATGTTTTGTTTATTGATATGAGCTTCCCAGATTTCCGCTCTCTCTTTTGTTTGGCTGTAGTAAATTTGGCATTAAAGCATGATATTCAATCCATGCTTCCTCTATAGAGTTGCAGCAAAGTCAATGAGAACTTTATGCAAAAACAAAGAATAAACTATGGTGTACTCAGTTAATAGTGCAGAATAGACCTATAAGACTAAGTTGAGTGCCTGCTAAGGAGTTCCTGCCAAATCTAACATCATAGAGGAGTTCTCAGCCGTTTGCTTGCTATGAAGGAGGGGAGCTGGGTTATGACAGATTACCAGCCTCAGGAGAAGGAGGGCAGTGGAGCGAGCCTACATCTATCCAGTCCAGGTAGTGTGGCGCATATTCTGTGGCACTGCTTTGAGAAGGCCCATAACTTTAATGATTTCCTTTGTCAGTTTTCATGACTCTAGGCTTTGAAAATTCTAAGGGCTAGCAAGCGACAAACAGGAATGTGTGTGTGTGTGTGTATATATAGATTTTTTTTCTGAATCTCTAGTGTATATATATATATATATATATATATATATAGAGAGAGAGAGAGAGAGAGAGAGAGAGAGAGAGAGAGAGAGAGAGAGATTCAGAAAATACAATACTAGAGTAAGATTACCTCTTTACAAAATCTCACCCCGATGATCGGGTGTCACTTGTGGCTTGTCACTCTAGCTAAAGTAACACAACGAGACTTTATTTACCAGCTGTACTTAAAGATCTTGGTTTTATGTTTTTTTTAAAAAAATGTCATCTATTTCTTCAATCACTTGTAAGTCCCCTGTAATCTCTTTTTCATGTAAGCACACTGGAGTTTTCCCTTTTGTTTGCTGCCCCTGCATTATTTACTTTGATCTGCTGTGAGAAAACCTGAAAGTGTGTTGTCCTAAATGCGAGCATCTCACCGACAATATGTGAGGCCTTGTAGTTTGCATCGAAGAAAAGGCTCTGTGTGCAGAGGCAAGTTTTGTTCTGCTCTCTCTCCCTGGTGGGAGCTGTAATTGCATTTTCTCTCTCTCACAGTGGCTGGCTAAGGAGCGCCTGCCTTCCCTGCTGGTGCTGAAGTTTTCAAGCTCTATTACTCTGTGACGGAGAAAATTCCTTGGTCCAGGAAGAAAAGGGTCAATTTTTTTTTTAAAAAGTCTTTAAATATTGTCAATTTACCATGCACAATCAGCAAAAAGAAGAAGAAACAATAGGAGGGCTTTTTCACCCAGACAGTCTTATAAAAGTTTTATGCAACACAGTTTATAAAATATCAAATTCTAAATATAAGGAGGCTCAGTCCTCAGTGCAAAGATGATAGACTTAATCATAACCTGAAAACCAGAAATACTAATGCGTGTTATGTCTTAGTCATCTTTTACACGATTGCAATAAATATTCAGCGGTTTCTGGAATGTTGGTATATATTCCATTTCCAGGAAAATTTCGAAGTTCTGATTTTCTAAAGCTTTTTACTTTCTATTATGATTAACCGAACATATCAGCAATATGCTTCAATCATTAAGAGCTGAAACAAATATTTTAATTTGCTTCTCATCTAACGAAATACCCTAAACTTAACTTTGCTTTGAAGTGGCAGCTTCTATGTTCACTACTTCCATTTTTTGTGTCTTTCATCCTGATAAGATACAAGACAATAGCATCCGCTTAACATTTGCAATAGCTTAAACTTGGAAGCTGTATTGATCTGCATTCACAACAATCCTTGATTATTATTTGAGGCTTCAATGTTTTATGCATGTACAGATACTTGAGTCTGTTTCCAAAACCCATATCTTGTTATTCTAAGAACAATAGATTACTCAGGCCTGGATTTCTTTCTGTTAGGAATTGTTTTATTCCAACTCCTTGCTGGCAAACATTGTGATAGTTTCTTTATTGCATTTTTAACTTTTCCAATTTTTGAGCAGTATTCTTATTCTTGATCACTCTTTTCACATAGGACTTCCCTGTATTCATCCTTGCCTTACTCCAAACAATTGCCACCTGTACTTGCACCTCGAGGTACTCACTGAATGGCCTAATCTCTAGTCCTTGTCCAGTAGTGACTGAGAGAAGAACCATGCTCATTTAGGGATGAGCATTGGGATTTGGAGGAGAGTTGCACTAAAACAAGCGGTAGGGAGCAACATGGGATTGGTTGATTCAGAAGGCAGCAGGAGATAAGGGATGTTGGGAGGCTACATAAATGAAGAGAAGAAAGATATTGGGCAGAAAAAGCCGACATAACTTTCTAAGAGTTAAGATTATGGATTTTAGCTCTTACCAACCCTTCCATTGGTAATCACTGGGGCTTTCAGGCTTTGTGCAATGAGCTGAGCCCAGTCAAGAGAGTCTTTTCAGCTATATTGAGAGGCAGTGATCCAGCACATAAAGTGAAAACATCTCCTTGATACCAGAGTACACATAGCTTTAAGAACACATTAACATTATAAGGCAGATATGATTCTCATTAAAAACAGCAACAGGAAACACATGCTTTGCTTTATTTTCTACAAACTTGTTAGGAATGTAAAGAGAACCTACTAAAAGCTCACTGAAATGTATAATATACATTAGAATATGTGGTGCTTTTTCTGGTTACCTTGAGGATAGTGAATTTCTTTAAAGTTTTCAGTAATCACATTAAGTACTAACATGATTTAACTTTTTTCATTGAATAATAAACTAGCAGATAACACCAACAGACATATTGACATAATTTTATTCTTGTCAATTAGGAAGGAAAATAAAACTGGATCTCATAACAAACCTACAACAGGATTTCTTAACAATATTTAGGTGTGCATATGTGTATGGTTGAGAATAAAAGAGAAAAGTGAATCCTTATTAGCACTGAGGTTTAGAATATTCACCTCTTAGACTGGACAAACTTGAAAATGAGGAACAAGTTGTAGTTTTAGAGAGTTCAAAAGACTGTAGCATATTTTATTTTGCACAAACTTAAAATGTGTCTTTATACAAATTCTTAGAGTGTCTTCTTTATCCAGTGGTCATTATTTCATCAGCAGAAAGAATTATCAAGAGGAACTTTACATTGCCAAAGTCTCAGAACAATGATCTAGAAAATTCTGCAAGTGGCTATTCTATTTATCAGCACATTTTAGTCTGATACAAATTCTGTAGGATGAAGCCTGGGGAACCTGATTATTTTTTTTAAATAGGTCAAGAAATGGATCAGAAAATCTACAGGGGATTTATCTCTGTTTCTAGTACTTCGTAATGACAAAACTTTCCTTGGCTAATGAGCATGTCTAGGTGAATTCTAATATGTAAAGAAAAGAGGAGAAGAGGACAGTGGACTTCTAAGCAGATTGTAATAATTGTAGCGATTGAACTCAAAAGATTGGAAATAGTTTGAGCAGCATTAAAAAGTGATAAATAAAAAAATGATAAATAAATTCCATTTTGATAATCCAGATACGCTCTCTTTTTGACTGGGTATAAATTACACAGATTTAAGGAAGAAATAGGCCATTTATGTTGTAGCAATTCAAAACTAAAATAGCACAATGCCATACAAAACTCGAAGTTTCTTATTTCTTTCTGTCACAAGAGCCGTGTTTGTTTCATGTTTATTCTCATGCCATGTTTAATCATTCACTCATTTTCTACGCATTTGCTTCTTGAAACATTGCTCACTGAGCACCTGCATGGGACAGAGATGGCCGAAGTACAAATCACCTTCAAAATAAAAAGTCAGGTTCTATACGCCGTCTCCATTTCCTGTGATGGTGGCAGACAGCCACTCTGTTGTCTTTAATAAGTTTTTCCTTTCAGATTAATACTTCTGATCCCCTTGGATTATATTTTGCTTTGAGGACTGTATAATCCATCTTCGAGCACAAGGGCCTACTTCATATGATTGGTTTTCAGTTAATACAGTAGAGTTAATATTATTCTGCTTTTATTTGCATCTTTTTGGAAAGAAAAAAATTACTAATGAATATAACCCAAATTACATTTTGTGCCTTTCCTTCACATTTTTGTCCAGATATTCTTCAAAAGCCACCTTCAGTGGTGCTTTGTGAAGGCCTCCTTACCACTCACCTGGAGCAACAGCTAAACACCATGAAAGTATAAACATTTCATCAGCCCTCTCATCACTCTCACTAATAATCTAATATACTTATCCAGTCTCCTACACTCATTTCACTAAGTACTGTGCTCTTCCATGCTTACCTCTGTATTCTGGTCAGCTGGCACCATATCTGAACTGTAAGGGTCAGTGTGTACTTAGTGAATTAACTGAAGCTTCCTCTGATTGGGCAATAATTCCATCTTACAATTTGAGGACTTTTGTCCATCCTTTCATGGGAAGATATAAGAACTGGTTATGATGTTTTCCATGTATTTAATAGCTCAATTTCATTTTTTCTTATTTTGTGGGAATGTATAACATGTCTTTTCTAAGACTCACGTTGTAAGCTTAGGTTCAGAATGAGAAGGGAGTTTACAATTACTAGGTAGTTTGCATTACTTTTTTGTTTGGATGTTAAATCCAAAAATCTCTTTCATGCTCTGGCGTTTCTGGTGGTGTTATCCTCACTCCTTTCTGTGAGTGTATGAGTGTGTGTGCATGTGCGTGTGCGTGTGCGTGTGCGTGTGTGCGTGCGTGTGCGTGTGTGTGTAGCCATTGAATAACACTGCAGCAACAGTTTTGTTATCTCTGTTGTTATCGTTCACTGTCAGGGCCAGTTTCTTACTGTTGATCCTACCTGTGATAATGAACTAGGCATTTTATGAACAAAGTCTTACTTTGTTGTGCTTTGCTTTCTTTTGTTTTGCTTATGGAACAACTCCTCTTACTTGGAAGAAATTAGATTCTGTAATTCCAACATTGCATAACCAATAATGTCCTTCCCTAAACCTCTTGGATTATGAGTCAGAAATAATCCATATTATTTATACCACCTACATTTCAATCATATACAAAAGTAGCAGATAAATATCATAGTCCCTGTGTTGCTGACTTTTTTTTTGGTGGTACCAGGATCAAACTCAGGACCTTGCACTTGCCAGCCAAGTGCTTATTCCGTTGAGTTATATCCCCAGCCCCCAGAGATTCCTAGGTATAAAACTAAATCACACATTGGTTTGGTGCCTACAAGATTATTCATTATTCAGGAAGATGTGTGCACATCAACACTCAAGACTGATACCGATGCAATGACTGTATGAGAGATTTGCAATGTTACAAAAATTTTAATACTATGTTTAATACAAATCTTACCAATATTGTAAGTAGCTAGACGCTGAGATAATTAAAAAGATAAGACTAAGATTTCTTTTCCAATGAAAGGAAGTTTAAGATCTGCTTTGAAGAATGAAAAAGTAGGCCAGGAGTGGGATGTGTCCATTTTTCCTGAAATTTATAAATCTGATAATGTGACAGTCAATACTTTGCAGACAGTTTGTGTAGCAACCAATGTATGGTTGAAAAATCAGTACTTTGAAAATCAATGTGGCACAGTCAAAACATTCTGAAGTTGAGGTGAGCTGATCCAATTCAGTGTTTTAAACACATACACAAAAGTTCATAAATTTTTGTGTACTTTGTGTCAGAAAACAGAAACAAATAAAGCTATGTTACCATAGACTGAAGTTGCCACATCATATCTACCTCATAGATACATTTTATTTAGTCTTGACAGGTTGTTCAATCCAGTGATTTATGCATTGAATTTTAAATGGGTATTTCAAAGAAAAATCAAGATCTGTGTATCTGGTAAGAATCTTAAAGATCTGACCTCTATATTGATACGATGGCAATTGTCTACAGGTGAGTGGTGTTTGCTTCCTTCATGTGGGACCTATGAGCAGGTTCACAGTCATTCTTACAGAACTTATTCTCTGCCATGTCCCTGGAATTTGACTTTGTAGACTTGATCATAACCTAAGAGCAAAAATAAAGATAAAGTTTCAAACTTTCAGCTTACCAAAATTTTAGAAAACAATAGTTACAAAAGAAACCTGGAGAAATTCAGTGGCTACACAGAACATAATTTTATGGTTACTTTTTTCTTAATTGGATTTATTTTGTATTGTTAACAATAAGCATGTCAACAAATTGAATTGGGCTAAATTAATTTTTCTTATTAACATTTAAAAAATATATTTTACCATTGAAGGAGTATAACAAGAAAGCAAACATAACTACAGAGAAAGTGATTTCACTTATATACCATGATATTTACGTTACAGAACAAAGGGCAAGATTAGTGAAAGTCAGAGAGACTTTTTTTTCAATAATCCATTTTGGAGATTTAGGCAGATTTTCAGTATTGAAAATTTATAGTATCAAAGTTGTGGCAAATTTTCAGTAGTATGTAGTAGTCTGTATTCTGTATCTTCTGACATAACCATATTTTAGGATGTGTTTAATGTCAATGATAAAATAGTGTATTCGTCTAAAATATATTTAATGATCTGGAATCTCTTGAAATATTAATGACAGTGGCAATGTAAGAACATGTTAATAGCTGTATCTTTTGATGGATCACATATGAAACAATACTAATATCACAAAGGCTTAGTATAGCACAAAAAATAATCTCTACCCTGTAGCCTTGAAGAACCTCTCCTAGTTCCCTCAACTTGGCCAAGCTCTTCCTAACTTTTGTGCTTTTGGGTATGGTACATATCTATATTACCTGGATTTCTCCTACTTCTTCCCTCTGCTGGTCTAATTCCTATTAGGTCACAGTTTAGCTATCACAACATCCATTCATCTTTCCCTAACTCCTCTCCCCCAGGCTGGGTTAAGAATAGAGTCCGTAATGTTTTATGATTTACAGAGACTTATAAGATACACAGTCCTACTTGATCCTCATTATCCTCAGCCATTCATTGGCTCATTCATGAAACCTTTGTGAAGCATCCACTCTGCATCAAGCACCGACACTGAGAACAGGCTTCCAGAGATACCAGAAAGAATTCTTGTTCTCAGGCAACACACAGTTTGGTAGTCTGTATAATTTTTTGTGGTGAGTCCAAAGCTTGAGATTTGTACAACGTAAAAGAGATCCATGCTGTTGAAAAGATATGGCCAGAGATGGGAAGAAAGGAGATAAGCAAATTTTTTTGCTGAATTTTGAAGACAACACAAAATGATTTGGGAAAGTAAAAGAGGTAGAGGGGAAATTATCTTTATCACTCCATGAAATATAACTATTTCAGTAATTTTCATCAATTTAATTCAAAATTGATCTAAGTTGAATGAAACAATTATTTCATTAATCACGTGAAGTGACTCACTAAGGGAGATACATTTCATACAGATACATACAGCAAAGTTTTTCCATATTCATACTATATTTTGGCTTTTCATTTGAGGCATCCTGTTTTCTAAATTGTTATGTTAAAATTGTATATCTGTTCTTTTGCAAATATCTAGGAATGAATGAAATAAAGTTATCATCTAAAATAAAAATTCAAACTTTGAATTTTTTTCTTGTATTTTAATTGGATTAATTACAGAAGTATTGAGCCCTTTATTTTGTGTTAAATTTTGGTGTTTTCAGTATATTTATGCTCTGAGCATGGTTGACTTAGAAATGACAGAAGAAAAGGCACAAGAGTTAAATTTTATAAATTGGTATCCAAATCTTGCTGACATACATGGGTGAATTCTTCTTTTAAATGTATTTATTTGAAGCACCAACATGAAAATATCACTTAAAACACCCTTTTTCGGATGTTTGCCTTTTTAAATCAACCATTTGATAAATAAAGGACAAGTTAGAACAATGTTCCTTTTTAATATAAGAATCCTGTGATGTAAAAATGTAATACACTTACTGTTTCCAAGATCTATTTTTTTAAAATGTTCTTAAATTGACCTTGGTACATAAATGCAATTCTGGAAGGATCTTAGTATGTGGTTTGAGAGAAGCTTAAAAGATATGATTTCTACATATATTAGTAGAGGAAAAATTGTTTGCTTTTCATCTATTTGTTTTAAGAAATTTGCACTATAAATTAATTTTAGTACAAAGAAATAAGGGTTTTTTTTGCAAATTGATGTTTTTACTGTATTTTTTAGTTAAACTTTTCTTTACATTGTAGGCCTTTGTGCAACATTATAAAGCTGTAATCTGTCCAGTGAAAGAGCTACTGGGAGCTCTCCTGTGTCACTGAGGGGAAATTAGAGGACAATTCACAGGTTTTGTTCCTTTAGCATTTATTCTGGGATCAAAGGAACAGATTAGTAAAATATAGACCTTAACATAATAAATTGCATTTGAGTTACATGTAAATAAAATGTTAGTGAATTAACTGTCAGAAATCTGGCTTCTTATCCTTACCCTGAAAATTGTTAGCTGAATTATCCAATCTATTGGTATCTATAGTCCTCTTCAAATTAAGATCTTTGCGTATCTCAGTCATATGGTCCAGTTCATTTCTAAACAATGTATTTTATAATTCATAAGTTTAATAATTTAGATATACTGGAAACCAATGTCAAGAACAATGGAGGTATTACAGAAAAATACTTAAAAATTAAGTGCCTGGAGAAGTCAGTACATTTTCTGTAAAATACTTCTGGCCAGAAAAAGAAAAAATACTTGAAGATATATTTCTAATCTGCAAATTTGGAGTTTGTATTAACATTTATTTTTAAAAAGCTGGATATATATATGTGTGTATATATATATATGTATATATATGTATATGTATGTGTGTGTGTGTATATATATATATATATATATATATATATATATCCTCATTATGTCCGTGTAGTGCTCAGATTGACACAGGTTTTGTAGCATATTAAAATTGAGAACATGTCCTTTCTTTTTTGCCCACAATTTTGTGGAAAGGAGGAAAGAATACTGATGATTAGCACCTACAAAATACCATGAAAATACTTTCTATTTAATCCACATCCTTGTCTTATCGTGTGGGTAATATTCTCATTTTACAAATGAGAACACTGAGATTTACTGTTCAAGTTAGAAAACAGCTTGTTGGAGACAGGCCATGGTTGTTTCTGAAGTTGTGTCACTTTAATTCACTGGACTGGCTCCACGGAGAAAATATCAGTGTTCTCTGGGGTCCAGTCTGAAGGGATATTCCTGAAAATAACATGGAGATGGTTGAGTGTCAACACAGGGAGATGCCATGGATCACTGGATTTATGGAAACCTGGGAGAACAGATGGTACCGTATTGGTTGATTGTTAAAGTAGAAAGATAGGATGTAGGCCTGGTGAGTACTAAGATGCTTAATAGATGTTTTCATCATAAGTCAAAGACTTCTGAGACTTTTAGACAGGGACTGAGCAGGGAGTCATGAAGAAAGAACGAGCTGCTCAGATCAAGTCAGATGAAAGCGAAGTATCTGGAGAAAAGGGAAAAATAAAAAAGGACTGAGAAATGTTGCCAGTGCTCTTACGAATTAAAACCAACAAGACATTATTTGGAGGTAGAAGAGATGCCTTGATTTCTATACGAGAAAGTAGGATTTAAGCATAATTTTGCTTCAGAAACAAAATTATATATAAGGAGATACTGAGAAAGGTCCAAGGCATCTGTACAAGTTAGCTGCATGTAATTTTGTGAACGGTATATTTTCAATGAAGGCAAATGATCCAAGACTCTAAGAATGCAAATATTGTTATTGCTTCATTTTTTTTGCTTATGATAGCATCATCCAAACTAGAACACTGAATTAACATTAATTGATTTAGTTCATTATTAATCCATGTGCTAATGAAATATTTCATCAAAAGTAAAATTCAAAGTTATAATGCTACACCATGTACATTTTCTTAGGTTATTTCCCATGATATTAATCTGATATATTAGGGCTACATGTAAAAATTAATGGTGGTGAACCTCAGTTCTATAATCTGACCTTTCTAAAACCTGAAGATCCAAGGTTTATCTTTAATGTATCCTAAAAATAACAGTAAAAGGTGACCTCAGGATAGTATTGCCAACCCCGACTGTGACATATTTTACCATGGACTATTTCCCTTATAGACTATACCCATTAACATGTTTCTGCTCATATTTGTAGTGCAATAGTGACTTTGAAAAATACACAGGAAGGAAGGAAATGTTTGGTCAAATTACTGCTTAATTATTCCAAAGCTGGAGTGACTGGCTTTGCTTTGCCTCTTTTACTGAATAACTTTTGATGCAATCAAACTGAAAAGTCAGGAAATTAACTTTTATGGAAATTGAGTCATGCATTAAATGCATTTCCAATTCTGATACTGTTTATCTAGTAAGCAGTAAAACTGAACCAAACTGCTATGAATTGAGGCATCATGACTTCAAATACACAATCCTGTTTGCTTCATTTTCCCTTCACTGCTGGCAATCTCTTGGAAGTTTTTATTGATATATTGCTATTTAAAGTAAAAAATACTAATGTCTATGATATTAAAATTTGAGTTTTAGTTAAATTTATCCTCACCAACAAAAATTTTACATTCAATTCTACTTACTACCCATTGTAAACTTATTTTTTGCTTTTTTTTTTTTGTGAATGCCTTTCACATAATCTTAACAGTATAAAGTCAGTGACAACTGGACTCAATGCAGTCTTCACATTTTACAAATAATACTATGTGACAAACAGAAAAGAAGCAACTGTACCTAATATATGTGTGTCTTTGCATGAATGTGTATGTGCTTTCTTTGTAGAGGGAAAACTTTTAAAACCAATGTATAGCTATTAAATCTCATGATTATACTGAGATCATAGGAAGTGAAATGACATACCTCTTTATTTTAGAAATTCACATCCCTGCCTAATATTACCCAGCTTACCCATACAGCTATAGTACTATCATAATTGTTCAAGAGACTTTCAAAAGCATATAAGGTCATATGGTTGGAATGGATAGCACCCTGATCTAATGCAAAGAACATAAAGAGTTCGGAGTTGGATTTATCCAGGAATAAGCCAAAAGTTGCACAGTGTTTTTACTTTGTTTCTATGTCTCTAAATGTGCATGAAAGACCTTTCTTAGAAAGTTGTTGCCAGAACTACCTGAAACAGTACATAAAGTACAGTGCCTACTCAAGAGATATTTGTTTCTTCTGGCTGTACATTTTGTCACTCAAAGTGGGATGGTAGAACACGATTTTTACACTGAAACCTTCAGAGTATATCAGAGAGGTCCAGATGAAGGGGGCCCCTCCCAAAGAGCACTGTCAGTGTCATTATCCGGTCTACTTGCATATGGTTATAGAAACTCTCCACAATAAGAAATAGAGACAAGACCAGATTATTGTGTGATGCATAAAACATGGGAATGACTTTTTGTAATGTAGGGGCTGCTTTAAAAACTCCTTAATCTTGTATCTGTTTTGGTGCTACCTTTGATGTATAAACTCTAGTTATGTACACCAATCTGTACAATACTGCTGCAACTTTTACGGATTAGTATGAACCTCAGAAAATAAGATTTTATTTCAGGGTAATTTTAACTCAAGGAGTCACATCACTTAATACCATTTTGAGAATTTGTTTATTAAAAGCATTTGTCTGACATTAGAACAGTTACTTATGTTGTTGCTGCTGTTCATTTGGGTGTTTTCTTTCTTCTCCCTCTCTTTTAAAAATTCACTCTTGTTTTGTTTTGGGGCAGACAATACAGTGACTGAACTCTGCCACTGCTCTATTTATAGGAAGTAAAATTTAGCTTTAAAGATTAATGTGCATAGTTTTGAACAAATGCAAAACAACAAACTTTATGAAGATTATTTGTATGCCATTTTCATTGGTTTACCCCAAGATATATTCTCAATGATAATAAAGTAATAAAAGATTGTTTTCACAGCTGTTTGTCTTTGATTACATATTTCTTTGAAGTACTGTAATAAGACAGACTTTGAACCTGGAAAGAGATCAAATAATGAATTGTTCTGCTTTGTGAAGCTTAAGAAGGGATTTTATTGTCGAAACATATAGTGCGACATATTTTTTCTTCTAACAGTTAAATAATGGTTGAAAGTACTATGAGATCATTACAGATGGACTAGATTAAAGGGCTTGAGGCCAAGTGTGAGTGATTGTTACCCAAAAATTGGTGCTTCAGTGGAAAAAGTCAGTTTTATAATTATGAAACATTTCACTTTGGTTTAGTTTTCAGCTAGGATATTATGAAGATGTTAGAATGTATTCTCATACTTAAAATATATGTCTAAAGACAACACAAAATTTAAATTTATAAATGAGTGCGATTTATTCCAAATTTTCCATTCCCTTCAAGTTAAGGCAAATTAGATTAAGGACAGTCTGTAAATTAAGTGTCATCAATAAGAGAACATTAACAGACATCATATGATTTTTCTTTTAGCTAAAATAACAATTCAGAAGAGGTAGCAAATAATTTATTTGTAACTCTGTTAATAGATGTTATGTGTTAATATGATTGTAACTATTATTCCTACCTACATTTTCTTTAAGCATTACTTAATACTGATTGATCAGCAGACTCGTGGTAGACGTTATGGAAATAATGGAATTAGACATAATAATTTTAGCTTTTTGTTTTGGTTCAACTGAGGATTTACTGTATTTCATGATTATAAACTGTGAAATGGTAATAGAGTATATACTTCCATACAACATAATTTGTTTTTGAAGTTATGTTTAAACAAAAGACTGCTTTTGTAAGTACTGGAAAGTTCATGATCATGTATTTTAGAAAGAAAGAATAACATTCATGTGCATATTTTTGGATCTCATTTACTCAGCATAATATTTTTCCAAACTAGTTTTTGTTTTATTTAGAAGAAACTTTTTTCTTTGCTTAAAATATAAACCTTTCAAATGATCATTTTCATGGAAGTACTAGACAAAGGAATATTGTATCTTTAGAGATTTTTATGATGAAGGTGTGTTTAAGAGATGTCACTTTGATATTTTTACATTATGTCCTACATTTGTCAGCTAAAACCAGGATATTGCCTCAATGAGAAAAAGCATGTTCTGCACTTGTCAAAAGGCAGTAAGTAATGATTAAAATAGCAGTGTGAAACGCTAGGAGATTAAAGTGATGCTAATGATAAGTGAGAGAAGAAAAGGGCAAGCTATATTTTAATCCCTGAGAGAATGGTTAATGACTTCTATTGCCTGAGATTAAACTAAACCTGTCTCATCAGCTTTTTCTGCCTGGTGAAAAAAGCTCTCCGCACTTTAATTTATTAAAGTCTTTTAAGGAAGCACATTGATCTACAGAGGTTAAACTTTTAAAAATTGTGCAAAATACACACAAATGCTTTAACAAAAGTGTGGTTTTGTTGCTTTTAGGCATACTCACAGATTTATAAAGAGTCCATTGTCTATGTCTTAGTATGTTTAATTAAGGAATATTAATTACTTAAACTGGAAGGTTTGTTCCTTTTAAAAACCAGAACTTATGTATATTACTGTGCAGGAGAGGTGCTGGTATAATGTAGAGGATATTAGTCCATAAGTACAGATTAAATAATTAATAATTACTGCATGGTGTGTTCAGAATAATTTGTGTACTATTCAGAAAAAATATTATTGTGTTTAAAAACTCTAAAAAAAACTTCAGAAAAGTTTATCCTTAAATCGAGGACCTACCTAGTAACTTGAGATGCCATGTTACTGCTATTTTCAAAGTTTGAAGATTTGCTTCATCTTCCAAGTGGTTACTTTCATCCTTTGCCCACCCTCAAGCATGAGGATAATGTCTCACTATGTGCAAGTAACATTTGCCTTTACAAATGGCGAACACTTTTACTATTTATCTTTGTTTACCTTTACCTAGTGGGATATTCTGTGTGTGTGTGTGTGTGTGCACGCACGCACACGCGCACGTGCAATGGTGCATAAATAGAAAGATGTATAAGTGTTTTTCTCATCTTGTTATGAGTTTGAGAAACAGATTCAAAGTATTTGTTTCCAAAACTTCATCATACTTAGTTTAGGTTATTATAAACAGAACAGTTTTCACTAAGGCAGATCACTGTAGTTTTATATTTCATTCCAGCAAAGGAAAATTTATTTCTCTTTCTTGAATGGCATACGTACTTCTTTTTAGAGGTCTGTGAGTACAGTACTACACAAGTTTAAGAGCTATTTTTTTTTTTGCAAAAGTGCATAAAAAGGCACTTAATTGATATGTTCCTTTACATTTAAATACTCAAATGACTTTTTAATTCAACTATTTCAAATCAGGGTCATATTTCAACTTAGAAGAAATTTATCATTTAATCATTCTGTCAAAGATTAAAATTTTTTATGTTTTAGTCTCTGCACATCGGTTTTGGTAATTATTTTTTTTAACAATACCTCCAATTTTTAAGAGTATATTTCTTTTCTAGTGACTAAGCCAAGAATAAGCATGAATTTTTCTAAAATATCATTATCTAAAATGTTTTCCAAACTTTATTTTCTATCTAACTTTTTAGACTACGGAGTTTAAACTCAATACATTCTTTGATGTTAATGAAACATCAATTTTTCTGAAGGCCATGTAGCCCTAATGAGCAGCTTCTTATAAAAGAACATTTAATCAAGGTTTATTTTTAACTTGTTTAAACAGATCTAATAGTTTGTGCTGATTTCATTTCGGTATAATAATTGCTAGCAATCCTATTAGTAAGTCCTAGTACAGGGAAGTTAACACAAATTCCATTCTAATGAGAATAGTGTTACAGCAGAAATCATGTAGTCAAGGAAAGATTTGCATTATACTGATGGGTAAGAGACATCTGGCTATTTTATACATAATTTTTTTCCATATAACCCTCTAGGTCCTGAGAAACTAATACAGATATGGAATTTTCTAGCTTTTGTTAATACAGATTTCTATTCCCCCGAAGAGAGAGAAAGATAATAATTATCACACTTACTTGATAATAACATTTTTGAAAAAGAAGCTACATTTACAAAGGAAATTTTGGTATAGAAATTATTTTATAATGAGGATTGTTCCATTATTTAAATAACATAGTAATATACATCAGTCAGGGCCCGGATGTTCACTGGTGGAGCATGTGCTGAACACTTATGAGTCTTCTGTCTCCATTTATAGCATCCTTCCCCTCTAAATTCATCTTCGAATGTCTTTCTTTTTTTTCTTGAGCATTAAATCTGAGAAAATTAAATGTTACTAGATTATGAAACATAAATTACATAATTGACAGAATTAAAGGATGGTTGAAGAGTAATGGAATAATGGAAAATAATTTCAGCATATATTACACAATAGGATAATTTTTACAAGAGATGATAAAATAATCTGACTACGAACCAAATGCTTTAAATACCATTACCTTACTATTATAATTGGCTTAAAATACAATTGTCATACTTTGTACTGTTTGATGCATGTGAAATTTTCCGTACCTTTAAGAAGGAGGACATCAGAAGTCAAAAATGAGATTCTTCTACAGTGAAAATGTGAGAAGCAGAGGACTTCAGGCCCAGTAATGAAAGTGAAAATGTGCGAAGTTCAAGTTATAATCTTTTAAACTTTTTATTACTTAATATGACACAGTGACATTTAAAATATGGAGAAACTGAAGATAAATAACATGGAGTGAATGGCAGAATTGATTTAAAATTTTAAAGCTGTACTAAAAGTATTCTAACGCACTGAAGGGCATTTGTAAGTTATACGTTGTTTATAGGTTTCTGATTAGAATCCCAAAGCATAATGTATTACAGCTTGCCTTTCTCATGCAAAAGAATATTGTCTGTAGGAAATATGGAGAGTGAAATTTAGACTCTCATCTATTTTGTGAAAGGTTTTTATGCATCGGATGTCACCTATTATTAATTTCTGTCAATAACTGACATAATTTGGTGTTCTGGAAGATTTCTTCATGAAGATTATGTTTATTGTTCAGAAAAGTTAAAATCAAAATAATGCTTTGAGAACTACGATTTTTACAGCTTTAATATAAGAAATACTTTTTACAAGAATACTAAAATCATAGTGTTGTGAAAATTTAATAACTTGAAATATCATTTACTGTATTTGGTGTTATAAACTATCTGACTTACAATCTATTATTTTCTTCAGAAAAAGTGACCTCACAAAGTATATGTCTCAGGGTGCTTAGAATGAATCAGGAAATATATGATTCTCATCCTTGTTATATTGGATTTTTCACTCTTGAGGTGGAGCCTAAATATTCACTTTTAAAGAATTCCACACTGAGGGACGGTGGGACATGCCTGTAATCCCAGCACTTTGGAGGCTGAGGCAGGAGGATTGCTCTGAGTTCAAGACCAGCCTGTGCCACATAGGGAGACCCTGTCTCCAAAAATAAACAGCTGCTGATGTTTCCACGGCACACAAGTTTTGATGACTATTGTGTTAGAGTGTGTAGCACTTCACATGCTAAATGGGAAAGGCTCATTTTTACCACTTTTTACCTAATAAAATGAAACTAGAAAATTAAAATATTTTGTGTAGAGTGTTTATCTCAAATCTTTAAAAGAATTAGGGCAAAACATTCAGAATGATATTTGTACCCTTAAACATGATCTTTGTAGGACACATTTGTCAAACTTAGCACTTCTTCCCCTGACAATGTCGGCTCAAGTGAATTTTGTCCCCCTACCTCCAGGTCCTAGACTCTTAAGCACAAACGAACCTGCACCACCTGTGCTGCGTGCTTAGACGCACTGCATTCTGAATACTAAGTTGGAATGTATTTACAAATGCAAAACCACTGCAATATTTGATGAGCAGGTAACCCCAGAAACTAATTAACTTTTACTCTTTTGTCAAGATAAAGTAGTATAATAGAGATGAAAATGGTAGCAAATGAACTACAGGATCAAAACTAAGGGGAAAATAACCCCAACAGTTGGAAAGTGTGTGATTAAAATGTGCGTTGTCAAATGACTCATCAATGGATTCTTCCTTCCTTCTACAAATTGTGATGTTAAAAATTGTGTGGAGATAATATTTTTCTTGAACCGTAAGAACAATTTAAAAGGGATTTGGTCAGCAATGGAAGTAGTACAGCATCTATCAAACAATGCTGGGAAAGGTTTTCGGCCTAAAGATTATTCCATATTTTATCTGGCTGCCTTACTTTGCTCTAAAATTGCCTGTCCTTTTTGAATTAAAAAAGAAAAAAATGACACCTGAATGGCTTACTTATTGTGCTCGGAACCATATAACTGCAAGTACAACACTTTTAAATGAGAGTATCACTAAAATGTCTTACCTTCTTGAAGGCAAATGCTTTACATGGTTTCCAATCACAGTTATTGGATATTCATTTTAAGAAAAGCTATATGTAGGAATAAAGAATAAGTTTTCCATTGCACTAAGCCACACCCCACACCTTCCTACCAGCATGGAGCTTCTACTTGGCCAGACATAAGGTAATAGAGTGTTATTTTTCTTTAGTGGTAAGGATTGAACTCAAGGGCTTGTTCATGCCTAGCATACACTGTACTCTGAGCTGCACCTGAATCCCATGCACATATTTTTCATTCTGAAAACAGAAGGGAGAAAGTGTTACATAAGTAATCCTTATTTTGACTACTACCTGTGTTACTTTGAAGAAAATGATGGAGATATATATATAGCTAATAGCTAAAAATAGTAACAGTGGTTACATAGTATGATTGAGTCATTGTCATTATAGAAGCAGTAAAGGTGCTTCTATTATTAAAATTATTTTAAGGCGTAGATCTAGAGCATTCTGAAATCTAATTATGATAGCCCATAATAATAATAATAATAATAATAATAGTACTAATAATAGAAATTTCTAGAATTTAACTTGTTAAAAATACTAAACTTTACAAGTCTAAATCATATTTTATTATAAAATATTATTTCCTTACTGCTCATATTATCCTTAATTTAAAAAAAAATAACATTCTCATCCCCTTCAACTTACACAGGAAAAAAAAGTGTTAAAGGGCTAGAAAAATATTATTTCATCACTCCTGTTCCATTAGAATTCACTTGGGTGGCTGAGAAAATGGTTTATGGATTGGAGAGAGAAGAACAAGCTCAAACATTTCATACCTTCATCTCTGATAAATTCCCCAAACTCATTCTTTGCATCTGAGTCATAAATAACAACCATGCTTTTTGCTAAAAAGAGCTTTTTTCCTGCACCGGGTCTTTTGTCTTGGAGATGAAGGCTATAATAAATTTGGAGTCTGGGGGGGGCATTGTTTGAACTGTAACATTATGGTTTACAACTGTTGCTTCTGTTATGGGGAGGATAAGGGGCGACTATGAAGCTCGGTCTCTGTCATAGAAATGGATTAATATTTCAGTCTTCAGTGTGGGTCAAGTGGCCGATTCTCCCCAAAGCAATTCACCGTGATTAACTTTTATTCTGTGGGCATTCAGATTCTCTTTATATTCTTAGGTATTTTATTCCTTGACTGAATCACCCCTCGAAAACTACAATTTAAATGTTTCATGCAACAACAGAGATGCAGGAGTTTTGAATTCCTCTAAAAATTTCAAAAAATCCTCCTAGAAAATAGCCTCTAAAATGTCCTTCTGTCAAAAATTACATAGTTTGTATAATAGTAGAGTTTAAATCATTATACTGAGAATAACATTTAATTAATTTACTGATATACAATGTTATACATTATATGCTAATTGCTAAGTAATATGATAGTTTAGTGTTCTTAAGATTAAACAATGAATCATTATGAAAATGTAGTCTGTCACTAGAGGAAAAATTATACTTGTATAAATGTAAAATCTGCTTTGTTTGCTTAACAACAAAAACCAAGATTTCTCTGTTATCTTTGTCAAAACTGTAATTTTTCACATACATCTGCAAGATGCTAATCATGGCATAATGTTGGAGATAAAGGCTTTTTGGCTTTTTAGATATTTTGTTTTGAAGGGCTGGGGCTGAGCAGGTGCACTAATACTGAGCTGCATCCCAGACCTGAAATCTTTTGAACGACTTTCTTCAGTGCTTTTATTACCTCCCTGGTCTCTGACAAATTTGAAGAATTTCATGAAATTAAATTTCATTAGTTACATTAGTAATTTCCACAAAATATTTGGAAGTGGTAATATTGTTTATCAGTAAATATTTGTAAAAGTAATCAATAGTCTTATTTACGTGTTTATTTGACAAACTATTATTGAAATCCTAGTGCAAGTCAATCATACGTCAATCAAAAACTTAAGGGAACTGTGACTTCTACTTTCAATAAGCTAAAACTTCAAGTACAGACAATTACAAGGAGAGAAATAATAATAATCACTGAGATCAGAGATAATGGAAGTTACACGATAATTGGTACAACTATTTATAATTTAGTTTTGCTAAACACTAGGTGTCAAACCTGGCTGCACCTTAGAAAACCTGTATTGCTTTTTAAAAAATATTCTCGCCCAATCCTCACATCACACCAACTAAATAAGCATCTTAAGAGGTTGAAGAAGCCATGCCATTGTAGTTTGAAAACCTTCTCCAGGGCAGCCAGGCATGATGGCGCACGTCTGTAATCTGAGCACTCTGGGAGGCTTAGGCAGGAGGACTGCAAGTTTGAGCCCAGCCCAAGCAATGTAACAAAATAAAAGGAAAGAAAGTGGGCGTTAGGGATACGTCACTTTGGAGGTCCTGGGTTCAATATCACAGAAAACAAATAAAAACACTACACAGGTGGTTATGGAGTCCAGTGCTCTTTTAGGCTTGAAATCTCAGCTGGAGGCAAGAGCCTAAGGAGAAGGGGAAGACTGGAGGATAAAAGCAGGTGGTAGGTAGGGGGCTCCTAGAAGATGGTAAGATACGGTTCTACATGGGACTTTAGCTTTAGACAGAACCTGCTGCGGATCACAATGGCTCTGTCACTCTGGAATCTTGTGATTTTAAATAAGTTATCTCTAGGAACATTACTGGAAAACCTGGGGATCTTAAAACCCACACCTTATGGTGGCTGGGAAGAGTAATGAAATAGTATATGCAAGCGTTTCAATCATGTCCGTGTTCAAAGATAGCTGAAGAGATAGGTGGGGAACAGATAATAACTTGATCTTGAGCTTAAAGTTTATGTTGAAAATAATGAAAAAATACTCAGGATTTTAAAGACAGCACATTATATGTCCAAATTTTCATAGTATAAGTAAAGCCCTAGTAGACGAAGGTGGGCCCAACTGGGAAGTGGTAGAGAAGGAAGGGCTACAGCCAGTTAGACTATTATCACAAACAGTCCTTGTGGGACATAGAAAGGAAACTTACTGAGACAGGGGCTATAATGCAGAATAGGAAATGGATGTAACAGGCCTTTCAGGGTGCACAGCTGAAAATTGGTCACTGATAAAATGCTTGTTGCTGGGAGAGGAGAAGCCTAAGTTAATGTTCTCCAAATATGTTTGCATTGTTCAATGGGTGGTTCATCAGGAAAAAAATATAAGAGGAAAACAAAATTAGCAAAAGGTGACAAACTCGTGGGGTGCTTGTGTTTGTGATAACAGGGATAGCCAGGCGGTGGTGTCCAGTGAATGACTGTATTGGTATCAATGGCGGATCTCTTGTCACATCACTTGAAGATGGCAAATTAGAATGAACGGGACCTCCTGGGCACAGGATTTTGAGAGAGAACTAATACAGTGGACCCCTGAGTTACAACTGACCTGGTAAACGAACAACTTGGGTTATCACCAGAATTTTAATTTTAGCTTAAAACCAATGTTTGAGTTATCACCCAGCCATTTGTATCCCCAGATAGTCTCAGATACAGATTTAACCCTTGTAGGGTTCTGGAAGGGGCAAGATCCTTTCCTGATGGGGTTAACTGAGAAATCCTGGGCCAATGTCTCCGTGAGGACGCTGAGCACTGTCTGCGTACAGGAGAGAGACTGTGAGGGCTGTGTAGAGGAGCCTGAGCCTTCATTTAACTCGGGTTACAACCAGCCGTCGGGAATGAATTAAGTTCGTAAGTCAAGGGTCCACTGTAGTTACTATTTATTTTTAGGAAATAAAAGTGATATTTACTTTTAGGAAAAACGGGAGAAGATTCAGTGAACAGGGGATGCATAGTGAGGAGGTAAAAAGATAATTATGTTGCTGTAGCTAGAATTAAAAGACTAAACAGATATTTGAAGATGTAAAGAGTTGTCAAGGGAGTAAGAAACTGGCCTGAAGAGTTCTCCTAACAGAAATGAAATACTCGCGTGCTCAACCCTTAAAAATAAGGGAGCACAGTGAGAACTTTCATGACTCGTACATTTACTTACTGAGCACTTACTATAAATACACCACTAGGTCAAGCATTCGCATGTGTGGGTGGAAACCGGTCAAACTAAATTGAGTGTGGTGGTGCATGTCTGTAAATCCCAGCAGTGGAGAGGCAGAGGCAGGAGAATCGTGAGCTTGAGACCTGTCTGGGCATTTAATGAGTTGTAGGTTTTCTTGGATCACTGTCACAAAAAAAGAGGAATCTGAACAAACTCATCACCCAGCAAACTGTGTCTCAAGCCCGTATCCTCAGACTTCATCACTGCTTTTACCTTTTATTTTCGCTTTAGAAATATTGCAGGCTGCTAATGTTTTCTTTGTTCTTTTATGAAATTGATTTCTTTATTTCACTTTTAACACTTTATGTACATAATTTATATATACATGTATTTTATATAATTAAGTATCTTGCAATTCTTTGAGTATGACCTGTGTGTGTGTGTGTGTGTGTGTGTGTGTGAACATTTTCTGGTCTATGTAATTAACAATATAATACAATGGGGGCTGGGGATATAGCTCAGTGGAGTAAGTGCCTGCCTAGCAAGCACAGGGTCCTGAGTTCGATCCCCAGTACCGCAAAAAAAAAAAAAAAAAAAAAAAAAAAAACAATGGTGGGAATCTTAAATGCGATGGTGCGACTAAAAATCCTTAAAAGTACAGTTCCCTTAAAGGCAGCCAACTAGTCACACTGTTGTTTAGGGTGGTAATAATTATATTTCTCAAATCATTCCTATTTTAGTGTCCAAGAACTAGTACTGGCCCCACAGCCATTCAGTATACATATCCTGGTACCTAACTAAGGTGGTTATGAGCAAGCTAGGTAATCAACAGGTATTTGTTAAAGGAATGGGTGAGTAAAGAGAGCATGTTGCTCCTATTATTAAGAAGCTAATTTATATTTCCAAGTCATTTGTTGCATTAAATTTGAAAGCACATACTTATTCTTTTGCCTAGTTTTTTTTTTCTACTGAGCATATGCCTTTAAAGGTAGTATTCCTGTCCCTTTTATTTTAATGAGAATTTTAAACCTTTATTAGTTGTAAATATAATCTTTTGCACACAGGTCTATAAGAGAGGGAAAGCAGAGTCTCAAATTAAGATTAGTATAACTTTGATCAGAGGCCTGCATAATATTAAGCACTTAAAATACTACAACTAAATAGGCTGAAAAATCTTGATGTCTCAGATCTTATATTTTAAATCATTATCCTGGAGTATTAGCATTTGTGAACAGAAGTAGATCTGTGAATAACTCGGTAATGACATTCACATTGTATAAACGTGAATGAGGGGTGTGGCAAATTGTCAGAGCACAGTCTGTGGGAACCAGATGCCTGGATTTCACACTTGACTTTGAGAATTGGCAGTGATGTGAATCTGAAATTATCACTTTAGTACTGAATTCATTACTGGATTATTACTTGATTTCTCTGTGCCTGTTTTATAATCTGGAAAATGGGTACAATAAAATTTATTGAATAAACCAATATACATAACATGTGAAATGGGATAAACGGAAAATGGCTGGGGATTTAGCTCAAGGTGAATACTCGTAGCTCTATCCCCAGGACCACCACCCAAAATGAATAAATAAATAAATAAAGTTTTAAATGTAAAATCTAAAACTGTCTTCTGTTACCATTAAATGCACACTCCTTAACTGCCTTTTATCGCATGGTATTGGTCATTTCCTTCATAGCGCTTACCTGTGTGTTACACTGTTTCACAAACTTGCTCAGTTGTAGAGTAAATCCACAGTGGCAGGAACTTCACCTATATTTTTTCTTCTGTCAGATTTCATTGGTACATTTTAGATGTACATAATGACCACATTCATCCTAGAGAATTTATACCTGCACATGATATAACTTGATTCTTTTTTTTTCCATTCTCCTACCCTCCCTTCAACCTCTCAACCCCTTGTTTTTCCCAACCTGAGTGTAAAGGGCCCAGAGTGCTCCCCCCAGGCACTATGGACCCTCCATGGGGTGTGCATTGTGACAGCACAGGCATAGATCCCAACCCAGGAGGCTGGCTTCCAGGGGGAGCTAAAGTTGATCTGCGCTGCTCTGAAGTGAGAGTGCAGGGTACCCAAGTACTTCATTTAGGTTCCAGTACTTATTTTAGGTCAGTTACTTTTTCTTATTTAATCTCAGTTTTCTGGCCTGCATATTATATAATTAATTTAACATTACAGGCTTTAAGTCATGAGGAGGACAAAATGTGTTCATAATTAAGAGTATACAGCACTCACTGGATCACCGGTATTATTCAGGACTGGTAGTAGCATGCTTATTTTAAGCATGTACATGTTGGATAATTCTTAATACACATATTATCTACTAAATCATTCATATTTTAGATATTTTTCTTAAGTTAATAAAAGTATTGAAAGTACTACACATAGCTTTATCTTGATGATGTTCTAAGGATTCACTAATCCTGCCTGCACTATGGAAATTTAAAGTACCGTACAGTTGCCTAGGTCCTTGCTTCTCAAAGGACAAACCTGGAATTAACAACAGTAATATTTCCGGGGATTCTAGGGAGGATGCAGAACCCTAGGGGCCTGTTCCACAGCCGCTGAATTAGAGCTGCGTTCTACCAGCCATGCTCCTCCCTTTTCAGACCAGGTGATTTGTAAACACTTTGATGCTTGACTTTCAGGTGATATTTTTAAAGGGGGACAAATAAGAATCCCAGAGCATAGAAAAGAAAACATGTAAGTATTCCCCACTGAGCTAAGACAGCTCATCCGAATTCCTAAAAACAGTAAGTCTAGAGCAATAGGACACTGTTACATTGAAGGGAAAGAGGGTTTATAGTCACCATCTACTGGAGATTCCTGCCTTACCGCATAACTAACATGGGCTCTCTGGAATAAGCACATGCGCATACCGGCAGAATTGTCCTATTCTACACATTGTACCTTCTGCTCTACAGAGTAAATTATACAAGTGCGAAAGTATAATGACTGTTACTAGAATATTTAATAGGAAGGGATAAAATAGTAATTCGAGAAAAACGATTCCCCAAGGGACTAAAGATTAGGATTAAAAGGAGAGTTAGACTAGCATAGAGGTAATTCAACATTTGATTAAGGACTTAATCTACTTATCTCTATTCAATTCAAGCTTTTTTCAAATTACTAAGATTTGCTGAACTGAGAATTATTTTTAGATGTTCTTGCCCCAGAGTACAGGAGCAGAAGATACAGGATAAAAAGCCCTCTGATAACACTGAGGCAGAGGCGGTGGATTATGAAAATGATCACACTACACGTTGTAAACTTCTTGAATGTGGAATAGCGTATCAACATTCTCTGATGTTCATGGAAAAGAAAAGTTTACCACTGAAAGAGCCAAGTGTGCTGCATGCAGATGTACTGTGTGCAGATGTACTGAGTGGTGACCTCAGTAAAGGCGCCAGAACGCAAGAAGAAGATAAATAGTGCAAAAGACAGAAAAAAGACCAGTACAATTCTGATAATTGAATTGTATTTGGAAAGATAAATTGGTCAGCGGCATTGTGTGGGAAGGGAGACCTTACAACTACAACACCCTTCATAAATACGCCAGTATCCATTTTTTCATTATTGGTAGACAGGGCTGTGTCCTTCCCTTTGATGATGGTAACGAGTTCTATGACATTGCCACTTTGAGTTCTTGCTTCATTAGATTGGGTGACTGTTTATTTGAAATTGTAATGAAATATTTACTTTATAGAGCTGTAAGGATTAACTGTGATAATTGAGTGAGGCTGATCTGGAGCTTTCAGTGTAATAGGTCCCCCTTGTTTGAATACAGAACGCAGTGAGAATGAAGGCGCGGGTGAGTGTGTTTCTGCCTGTCACTTTCTTTCTACATGTTGCTTTTTCTTCTGGAGATAAGTGGGCCTAATGCTGAACAAATACTGGAAATCAGAAGCCACTGAGAATCATTCGCCTCCAGCTTTCCCAGGGCAGCATGATAGACGCTCAATCAAAGAGCCCCCTCCTCTCGGCAAAGCAACAATTTTGTCACCACGAGCAAATCCAATTGAAAAGTCCCTTGGACTGAGAGGAGAACTCCAGTTGTCAGAATCAGCAAACAGAATGAAAAGAACTAAGGAGAGTAAATTGGCACCTGGGGCCTCCATGGTAGCCTGTGATAGGCTGTGGCATTGTGTTGGGTAGACATTCAGCCATTTTCAGATATAATGGGAGAAATTAATGCAAATGAGTCAATGGAATGAAATGCATTTTAATGCAGATTTGAGGGACTATCCCGAACTGCTTGATAACAAGTCCCTTTAAGAAAAGGCTTACATTGTGAGGACTCATTTTTTCCCCATTTCTTCTCACTAGTGCCTCATAAGGGCCCTTTGTTCTCTAAGTAAACTCTTTCTAAACTATTGACATTGCTCATTTATGTGAATTTTAGATTTTTTTCCCCTGACAAAGTAGCCTTGGGTGATCTGGGAAAACGTTAATTGCAAGAGGACAAGAAAACTGGCTGGAACAAGAACTGCAATCATTAAGCGTAATGTTGCAGTTGTCCATGCCTCATTATAACATGCATACAAGGCAATAAAATGCATGTTTCACAAACAGATCTTTTGACAACTATAGTTCAAGAGCCTCCAGCTGTTCTGCCTTTTTACATCTATTTCTCTTGGTTTACTGGTCTTCATTGAAGCTAAACTTGGGATTCCTAGAGCATCCCTTCCTATTGTGCAAGAACCAGGATAATTTTAGAAAGTGAAAAGTTTGTTGTCTTTTTTTTTTTTTACTGGTTTCCAAAGTCGAGCAGAATTTCTCTCTAATGTTTTGCTTTGGAAATGACACTTAGTAATAATGAGCAGAGCTCAATCTCAAGAAAGACATTTTCTTTGACAAACCAGTATTTAGAATATTCAGCTCCCTTAGGCTGGAGCGAAAGCAGCAGTTGAAAAATGAGAGCTTCCTCTTCCACCGTTAAGTTGCTTATATTTTCACCAGACTATAAATACATACCAGTTATAAAGGTCAAAAATAGTTAATCAAATGAAAGGGTCATCAAGTGTAAGTGCAGCTTGAAACTGGTGAACTGTTGGACTCACGAGAAAAGCCGCCTGAAAGGGGGAAAAAAGGTAACAGATTCAGCATTGTCCAAAAGTTCCAGACCAGTGATTAATGTGTAAGATAATGGACTTGGGAAATGAGTAAACACTCCCCACGCTCCCTGCTTTGTGCTTGAACGCGCTGATGACAGGGGCAGAGCAAGGTGAGAATTTAAACAGGACGCAGGAAGAGACAAAGACCAGCAACCGCCTTCTGCAGGAGCTAGGGGGAGTTTACCCAGTCGCGGTACAGAAGGTACATAATAACTTTCTTCAAAGCAGGCATTAACAGTGTACTAATTTAAACTTCAACATGGCATGGAATTACTGGAAGAAATTATATGCCACTCAGTCATCTTTTAATATAACAGATATTTATACTCACCTGTATTCACTTATTTGTTAACTTTGGCAGACCCATTATGAATTCAGATGAATATTCGCCTTCAGATGATGTCGCATCCTCAAGGAGAGCAGACACCGTATTTTGATTAAATGTACACTTCAAGTTATTATTTGAATAATTGTACAGATCCGTTTTGGAGTCTTTCTCTGCAAAAGGGTTTCAGCACCTAGAGCCTTCTTACTGGGGGCATTGCATTTTTAGCCATGTGTTCCTGCCTGAATGTACACTTTCATGATAGGGATACAGGGATGATAAAGGACCTCCAAATAATCAAATAACAAAAGGGAGATATTTTAACTCCCATCTGCTAAATGTCTGATATGCTGAGTTTGTGTCCCCCAAAACTAAAGAATGCTAAACAATAATGCATGTCAAAAGCAGGAAATACTTACTAAGGGAAAGTTTCTAAGAGAGGCAGAAGGAGGGCTTGGAAAGTGGGTTACCCATGATCCCGCTTCTCTGGAAAGTTTTATGGAGTAAAGCTATGATCAACTAATAAGACTACATTTATAGTCACTTAGGTAATATTGATCCAAAGGAAAAAAGTCAGAAGATGGGTGAGGGTGGGACAAAGCTATTGTCAACCAATAGGATTGCAAGAACAGTTGCTTAGGTACTGTTGATCCAATGAGGGAGCAAGTTATGTAGCAAGGGTTCATGGACCAAAGAAAGACTTTTCTGGAAAGGGTGGGCCAGGGAGGTTTTGGTTCCCCACCCAAGGTGATTCATGTCTACTGAAATATCAGCCTTTGTGTACGTCCTGGGGAAATCAGGTGGGTTTTTTGTCTCGAGGTCTGGCCTTTAACAGAATGAGCTTATACCTGTATTTGTAATGTATTTTCATCTTTTGTAGGGGCTTCTTTGAGGGCCCAGCCCTATTTGACTGCCTGTAATATTTCTAACTTAGCTGCCCATAATAATGAAGATTTTTATGCATATATAATATTTACATTGCAGAAAATGGACTGTATTTTGTTCCTTGGTTCTCTTTTAGTCTCTCTGAGTACATACAGAGATGTTTTCATGGTTTTCTTTATAGTATTATTAGTGAAAAAATGAATTTCATCCATCTCTTACATTAAAAACTCTTTCTGCTTCTGTGAGGCTATGTGTTCACTCAAACATACCACTCCTGACCCATGTTGAGTGTTTACCAGTCTCTGGACAAATACCACCTACTACGTACCTTCAAGCAGGCATTCACCATGAAGATGCTGGTCACAGTCCTGTGTCTTTGTATGTTCCCAGCCAATAATGTCTTTGGTCATCAACTTAAAAAGATGTGAAATTATCTTATTGGTTATGAATTTTGACTATTCATAGATTTCCTTTTAATCATGAAGTTTATCCAATATATGTTATAAATTTAATTCTTAACTTCAAAAACTTGAGACTGCATTTCCCTAAATCCCTTCAAAGTGGCATTCCTGAAAAGTATAATAATACTAAAATTCCACTGCAGTGATCCACAGCTGACCCAGCATTTTCCAATCACTGTGGCAGTCTTTTCAGCTTTTCAACAACAGAGCTGTGAGACTGCTTTTATTGCACCCATTTCAGTGATTAGGAAGAATGGTCCCTAGAGATGTCCAGTGGTTTAGGCTAGACAGCAGAAACTCAGAGAACCAGGACATGGGCACTGGTCCATTTATTTTATTAAAGCCTCAAAGAAAATGCTTTAAAAAATCAAATCATTTCCTCATATTGCTCTTAATTTAGTGCTTATGGCATTTAGGGTATTAAAACAGTTTTTCTTAATTTTCCTTTTGATCCTGAGTCTTGAGTTACTATATTGATTTAAGTGATATTTTAACATTTAATTGAATGCATGTTTATTATGAGTTACTGAGGCATACTATTAATTATTCAAACTAAATAAACTACTTTTGCTTTATGTCAATAACAAGCCCTTTCAAAAATCTTCAAACATGTGTTACATTTTCACTGGAACTTTTAATACCTATTTCTCATGTTTTATGCATTGGATTTTATTTAACAAGAAATCAAACAGCGGCTGTATATGAGTTTTTGGTTACAGATTTGTTATGTGAGCCATTGTTTCTCCTGAACCTTTAAATTCACTGTGTCATTCTCATAAGTGAAAAGCAGCCAGGCAAGAGTATATCCCCATTTGACATTTCTGTGATAATCAGATATTCAGTCTTTCTTGGTTTAAAGCAAATTTCCTAAACATGCTCTGAGAGTTAAGATTAATTTTCCTTTAGACAATTCATCATGAATTTCATATCTTGCTATTAAATATATGGTGGTTTCAAAGTCCTTAATTTGTATTTCTGTTCTAAAGATGATTGCTTTGTATTATAATTATCTCTTTTCCTATCTGTCTTCCTCATTAGACTGTAGGTTCATCTGGTTAGAGGGATCTTGCCCTGTCTTGATCTTTATTTCTTCGATTCCTAGTACACTGTCTAGGACATTCTTGCTGTTCAATACAAAGTCTTTTAGAGTAATTGTTTTCAGTGTTTTGGATATGAACTTTCAGCCATAATCTAAGTTCCTTCAGAAATGCAAGTCTTAAAATGATGTTAAATATTTGGAACTGTTAGGAAATAAAAATGGAATCTCTATTAAATCTAGTCCAAGGCTTTTTATTTACCTGTTTGCAATGTTATGATGAAAATAAATACTTCTAAAATTCATGTGAATGGAGGAAGGCAGGTAAGGGATAACCCAATTCGGTTTGAAGACAATATAGAAATCCATCTTTATTCTTAGACATAATAGTTGCAGAAAGTAATATCTCACAGTTTTAAAGATGCATGTGTACAAATGTATGACTCTATTATTTCCTCTTAATTAACATAACTGAAAGATTATATGCATTCTAGCCCAGGATCAACTATATACTAGCCCTGAAACTGTCTTAATCTTTCTAGTGCCATTAGCAGAACAGGCAAATCAGATCACACTAGAGTCCCTCCCTGCTCTGACACTAAGTGAGATCTTTGCTGAGCAGTTCACACTTTTGCACCTCAGTTTCCCCTACTGAAAAAGAAGAATATTTAGATTAATTGTTAGCTTGTTCAGAGTAATAGAATCAGTGGTGGTTTAGTCTGGCCCATTGATAGATAGAATATTTTAAACTTGAAGACTCTTATGAAAATAGTTTTTAAATATTTTATTGTCAGCTCCATGATTAAGGCTCTAAGTACATAGCACCTTTAGTGGTCAAAATGTTTCTGTAACTCATGTGTGGTTAGTTGATAACGATCCATAAAATGTAAAGATTTTCCTTATACCATCCTTAGTTAAGATCAGATTTAAAAATATAATAAAAACAAAGAAGAAACCTGAAGCTACTCAAACTGGGGAGGTAGATATTCCTGGTAACCCCATTGAATGCTGTTATTCAATACAGCCACATGGCATTTTTAGTCAGCGTCTTGGGATGTATAGATACTTGCAAGATGATAGAATGAAACTCATAGACAGACTTAATTTTTCTCACTCTTAAATAAAGTTAACTTTTTCTTGTTAACTTTCAGTGAGAAAGAGATACATTATTTTATGATTTTGTTCCTGATGCTTTCTCTCTTTGCTAAGTAAAGAGTAAAATTGTATTAAAAGAAATGAAAAAAATTAAAAATTATACTTAGTGTTTGTTAAAATACTTCCCTTATTATTGTGCTGGTGTTTTATTTTGTGCATGAATGGCCTGCAATGCAGCGAATTGCCAAATAGTAGCATTTTCCCACATTTTTCAGAATTGTGATATGCTACATATTTTTGACATTTTTTTTAGATCATGGCTAAAAGAAATAGTTTGGCCTATATTTGTCTTTAATTGAATGTTGTTTGAGAATTTCGTGAAATACTTTAGGAAATGTGAGACACTCTAGGGTATTACAAAATCTGGGCAGGAAAGCACAGGCCTACAGAGTGGTTACTAAATTCTGACAGCTGTTGGGTCAATGGACTAAGCCATTTAACCTCAATAAACCTCATATCCCTCATCTATGAGACAAAACTCTGAGTGCTGACCTACTTTGTGGATCAGGTTGGTGCATCTAAGAAAATACTGGAGGAGCACCCCCTGCAAAGGCATTAACTCTCTATCTCCCAAGAACTTTGCCAGAACTTCACTGAGCAGATAGTCGCTGCATGGCCTGGAAGGGGGACAGGGGTCCAAATCATTATTTGTAGGTGGACAGAAGTCAGGAAGCCGAACTCAGGTTTTGAGGGATATTAACTGAGGCTCTCCACATCAAGACCCATGGGTAATGCCAGAAGGGAAACGGGCACAATCAGAGAGGAAACATTAATCAGGGAGCTGGCTGTGAATTTCTCTATTTTAAAGCATTAATAGATCAGTTGTGAATTTTGCTTCAGGAAACAAATATTTTGCTGTAACAGGATATGAAAAAAAGAAAATGGAGAAAAATAAAAGAAATACTTGTGTGGGTTACATATACAGTGCATTAAAGAAAATAATCAGGAGTCAAATCACCAGTCAAATCTGATTTAGTTATGCTATTTTTATATTCCCTTGTATTGGAAACCTAGGCAATTAGAATATATTGAAACAAATAACGTAATCACTTATAGTTTGATATGGCACAAGAATTACTTTATATTACTTTTGTATGATTTGTACACATAGCAACTAATATTTCTTTTAAAGTAGGGTATAACGCTGGGCAGCTTTAGAGGTAGCTAATCACAGTAGTTTGGTTTTAAAAAGGAAATACAGAATAATAAAAAAAAAATAAACCATTGCAGATAACTGAGAATTGATTATATTTCCAGCACTCAAAATGTGGAAAGCTCTGAAGCCTTCTTCCATTTACAAAGGGAATAAGGCAAGTGGTAGTAAAATACTGAGCATAATTTTCTTCGTTGTATTAGTGGAACAGTGTCAGCAATCTATGAATGTTTGTGTATTTTGGATACTGGCTATACCAACTTTCTTATTTATATGTCTAGATAAAGTGATAGATAAGAAAAGACATCTAAAAAACTTGCGCACTTACTGCTTTAAGCTAGTACATCTGCAAGCAAATGTTGAAATAAAGATTAGCCTTTTTTTGCATGTGGTGGTGCAGGAACCTTTTAAGGGATCTATGAATTATTGCTTTGGTTCAGCATGAGTGCAGTAAGAAGAAATGTACCTCATCTGTAATACACTGTGTAGACTAATATCAGCTCCTTTTTTCATATATTGCAGCGAGATATTGATCTGCTAAAATGGTACCATATTGGAGCTGTCTGTTGTGGTATTCATCATACTGTCACATCCCTAGTGCCTTGGAGTTATTGGAAAGTGGAATTGAGAGAGTTCTGTCATTTGGTGTGGCAATCCATTCACAGGACAGTCACTACAATATCTGCAGTGGTTCGGTTATTTTTCTAGCTGGGATAGCTTCACCTCTAGTAACAAGAGGGTTTTTCCATCATCTTATGCATAAGGGTGTTAATAGGGTAGGTTTAACTCTTCTCTAGCTTGCTTTCCTTGTATATCATTGCTCTTTCCTAGTCGCTGCTCACACCTGCTGCCTGTCCCAAAGCTGATGCATTGAGTTTATTCTACTGGGACTAGTGTATCTGAGCTGGAGCTTTAAGCTTCTGTGTTTTTATCTGATGTTAGTAAGGAGGTAAAAGATTAACTTTTATACGTACGATGTTTAGTGTATTTTTCCACACTAAAATATCAGTAAACGTTAAAAGAGCTTTCAAAAATGAAAAAGATACTGTCAATCTTCAATGACTAGCTTAGGAAATTTGAATGAAATATATTTGTTTTGGATTTTTGTTAACACGATGATTTTAACAGAAAACCATGTTTTCTTTTTTAAAGAGCAAGAATCAAACATTTGGTTTGGGGAAATAACTTATGTACTAAAGAATGTTAATATAAAGTGTATGAGAGTTGATCTTTCATCTTCAGGATGATGAGGTCCCAAGTCTCAGGGACTGCAATTTTAGCTGTTGTAAATAACTTAGCAAGAAAAAGGGGAGGGATAAGATCCAGTTTGTAAGAGTTTAAATGCAATTTAAAAGTTAAATAATGTCAAAGGAGGTGACTATTTTGATAGATACTAATGCAAAAATTATGGCTACCAGAAACTAAGATTATAATAATTTGGAGAAAACATTTTTTACAATGGCATTTGGAAAAGTACTAAATATGCAAATATGACGTGCACTATTGCTAATATGCATTCACAGCATGTTCTCTGATAGCTCAGAAGGAGCTTTCAAAGTATTTATGAGCTATGACATGCTTTATGTTGAGTTATCCATAGGTCTGTTATGTTATCCTTTAAAATGTCCACTTCTTTGCCTTTGGTTTAGAAGGATTAAGGCCTCTGAGAAGACGTATTTCTGTGAGTTGTCTGTTCCTTTCTTTGCCAGTATTTTTATATTTCATTTATTAGAAAGGAAATGCTAAATGAATTAGAGAAAAATAATGAGAATTTTTTAAAAATCTGAACAAGGATTACTGTAAATTTGATAATACATATTTGTGGATTCATATGTAAAGCTTCAAATTAGTAAAAAAACAAATGCAATCATATAATTCAACCCAGGTATATTAAATTTTCATTTTCTATTTATTTGACTTAGTTTGAGTTATTGGTTAGTATGAACTGAAATGCATTACTGTAATACATGAGAAGCCATAAAATTTAATATTTTGTTGACTTAAAATCTGCTATACTGTTAAAATATCATGTCAGTTTTTGCCTCTTCACTTTTGTATTTATTCTCATAGCTGCTACACATTTGTGAGGACGAACATTTTTTTGGAAACAGCTTCCACATACTATACCTTAGATCGGGGTGTGCTAGGGATGAACATTTATTTCAAGGAAACCAACATGTTCAGCTATCATTTCATCAAGATGATAATGTGCCATTATAAAATAACTTCTGTATCCTATTGTGGACTTAGATCACCATGATCTTCCATGATAAGAAAGGGCAGAATAGTAATGTTTTTGCAGAGCCGTGACTGTGCTACTGGTATTCACTGGAATGGACAGGAATAGAACATCACTATCCTCTGTAAACAGGTTCAGTCTGATCTGTGTGCATGATAAAAATCTTGGCTTCTCAGTGCAGTTAGGTGCTGTCATAGCTGTTGTTGCCAAATAAGAGTGCAGTGTGATGTTATTATAGTAAACAGCACTTAAGCACAGCTGGCAGAATTGATCAGGGCCACATTAGTGTGAACTTCAACAGATGACTGACGCAGCAGAAACAATAACCGAATATGCAAACAGTTCTTGCAGTGAATGCTCAGGGGATCAGGCACCATTATTTTTAACTTTGAGCAGGGGAAAGGGGCAGATTTGTAACCTCCTTCCATGAAGAAAGGTTCTGGGTGTTATGTAAACATCTGACTGCCATTTATAATGGCAGTTAGTTACAATGCAAAACCGAAGTCTTCCCTGACTATTTACATTCCATTAATTATTAAAGGTGAAAAACATAAACATCAGACAACTTTGTTTAATGTTTCACATAGGATTTTTTAGCTGTCTTATCAATTAATGTTAGTTATCAAGAATTTCTGGTTTAACTTAGACAGCAGTGTATGCATTTTGTTGATGGCTCCCATCCTTCTTTTAATTATTACAAGAGCTAATTATATGAGCTACATATTGGACTGCTCTTCTTATTAAAAGTAAAAAGTGTGCAGATGCTGTATTGGAAAGCACTTATGCCTTGCGTTGCTCTGACTTTTGGTTTTAAGGTTACTTCATATTTACTGTACTATGAAAAAGCCATGCCCATGACAATGAGGACAATTAAATTAACCAGTACTCACATTTCAAACTTTAGCACTTTATTTTTGGATTATAAATAAATAGCTTGCAGCATTAAAAATTATTTTTATACTGCATTCCAGTTATGACACACGTTACATGAAATGGTACAGTACTTAGATTTGATTGCTATTGAAAAGACCAGTTACTTGAAATGCTCTTTTCTCATGGTTTTTGTAAGATTATTAATTCCTCTTGTATTCATTTATAGATGTATTTATTAAACCAACATGAGGGTGGCATTCCACCAATGCAAGGCACATATCCTCAGCCCAAGGGCGGGAGACACAGCTACTGAGTGGTAGTCGTGATTGCTATCGACATGCTAAGAAGCACACAGCAGCCCAGATGATCACTGAGAGCATCCAGGAGATGGTGCTTAAGTGCAGTTCTAATGTGAATGTGGCATAAGGAGGAGGAGGGTGACAAGTGTCCCCAGCCAAGGGAAGGGACCAGAGACAGCAAGCTGAGGAGGGAATATGACATAATTTGCCATGTCACATGTTGCTCATGTCCAATAGATCGTTCGACACATAGTAGGTGTTCCTGTAAATAGTTGCTTAAAAGACTTAACATCCAAATAATGAAAAGTGTTTATGTTTGTCAACTTGGCCTGTTTTACTACTCCTGGTCACCATTCTTTATTCATTCCCGCACAGCTTCTCAGCCCCGGACTGCCTCAGCTCTTATCTCTCTATTCACAGTGCTTGCTTTTACGATAGGGACAATGGCAATAGCGCCTTGGATGTTGAGCTGTTGTGAGGCTTGGAGATAAAGTTTCTGAAACTTCTGGCCTTTACTTGGGAACAGAGAATGCTAGAAATGACTAACAGTTTCCTACTTGTTGCTCCTTTCAATAATATTCACTTTCTTCCATGCATCGTATTTCAAGTCTGGGAAGGGCTCCTTAATTTTGCACACAGGGAGCATCCTTTGAACGCTGTCGTCTGTAAGATGAAGAACGGTAGCGATCATATTGGTAGTGCACAGAGCTCTGCCTATGAAACACTGTGCTAACTGTAGAGATTTGTAGACTGTCCCGTACTTCACTGATGCAATCACAACTTTTATCTAAGATGTTCCACTTTTTCTGAAGAAATTTCCAAATAGTTCCTATTTGGCACTAACTAGAAACTAATCATTGTGTATTTTTTCAGGAAATTAAAGTCACGTTATCTTGTATAATACAGAAGCTATTAGATTTTGGATTGTTGAACAGAAAAATATTGGCAAATTTGTAAAATAATTGATTATCCTAATTTTCTGGGTAATGTTCATGTTTCAGGTAGAATTGAGGCAAATTAATAAAATGAAATGATGCTAGGAAGGATTACACACCAGTGAAGTGATTGTGTCCCATGTTTTGGAAATCCTTTCTTTATTATCTGAGATAATAAAAAGGCACTAATCTCTGAGAACATGAGAAACCTATTTCTAATTGCTTCCCACAAGGCAGAGCCTTGAAGAGCAAAGGTGGCTGCAGGGGCAGGTGGAGAGAAGCCTGGTGGCTTTACGCAATGGACTTTCAACATTGAGCCTAGTAGGAACGTGTGTTCTGGGAGGACAGGGAAAGCAAGTACCCGGAACACTCTAATGAGACAAGCAACCCTTTCCCCTGGTCTCCCTTATTTCCCTGCTTGAAAATTAAAGGACAGCCATGCACTGGGGCACCTGCCTATAATCTCAGCTACTCAGGAGGCTGAGACAAAAGGATTGCTTTAGTCTCTGAGTTCCAGGGCAGTCTTGGCAACATAGCATGACCTTCATCTCATATAATAGTAAAAATAATAGCAATCATACTGAGTTGAAGAGCCGAGATTCTCTTTTTACATTTATAAAATGAATGTGTGGCCTTTTGTAAGCAATGCCAATGTTACTCTACTTCACTGTGTACTTTGTTTTTTTCCTCCTTCAATATTGTTGTGTAGCTTTTCTTTTTATTCTATCAACAGAACATGGTTCACCCATGTGCAAGTGTCCCAGTGCATATGTAAATACTGAGCCATCAGTAATGAAAGTGAGATTTCACTAGGGCGGCAAAGGTAACTACCTTATCTAATCTAAAGCTGGAAGCCACCACACCATCCCTCCAACGCACTTTTTACTTGTCCCCAAAACATCTTGTTTGTTCACCAGATAGGTTCACATTACCACTGGCCAGATCCTTTCTATACCTTGGGAATGTGACAGTGGATGAGAAAAGTCCCAGAATTCTACCTGAAATCCATCTAGTCTCTTTGCCCCAAGAAAGCTGTTACAATGCTATACAAGGGCCCATTAAGACATAATTCAATTAGAATCCCATGGGAAATGAGGCTAGAAGACTGAACTCAAATTTTCTGCTTCCTTCAATGGACCCAGGAGAGACACTTTCAAGGTAAACATAGCTCTTGGATTTATCTAAATCAGACATGTACTGAAGAAATCCCAGAATCCCGTGGGCTTCTTTGTATGAAGCCCAGCCTGGCCACAAGCACTGTTCATCTGGAAAGCTTGACTTTAATCATTCTTTCTTATTAATTCTATACAGTGTGCTGCTAAATGACAGAATTTACTTTTAACTCACATCATTCTAACTAGCTTGAATTATAGGCAATGTTTTTCTATAAAATTATCCCACTCCTTGTATAAAGTAGATATTATGCATCAAATAGTTATTAAGCTAAATCTTTTGTCAGGGAATATTTATTAGATAGGGTGTATAGTATAGTATATTTTAAATTGTATTTTATTGAATAAATTCACTATAAAGTTACATAGCATTAATTTATAGCTCATGAGAACATCAAAATTCAACTTACTGCATTTGTGAAAGAACTTGGAAACTTTTATAAACTTATGTGAGCAACCAATCCAGGTTGGCACCAGACACTCACAAGCTCACTGAGATAACAAAGCTGAGCTGTAGATGTAGTTTGGAGTTTGTTTAACTGTTCTTTGTCACTGAGGCACTAAACATAGGCACAGTATTACAGGTTTGCTCGTAGGACCTTAGCACTGAGGTTGTGCCCGTACCTCAGAATATTTTCCATTCATTTCATCTTATTAAAATCATTATGCTTTTTAAAATACTAAGTTCAAAAAAGTACAATTAAGTGCACTAACTTTATCAGTGACCAAATCTGAACTTTCAAGTGTGATTTTTCTGTTCTTAACTTTGAAACTCCTACTTTCTCTTCTATAAAGAGAGTTAACTGTACACTCTTATTCTCTTCCCTTCCTATCTATGTTTCCTTTTCACTATTATATATTTTAGACACATTTCTTTCTCTATTATGTCACTTAATATGAGGTAATAGCTGCTTTAAAAGATATTATTCGACTTGTTAGTTGGAGGGGACAAGTGATGTTTTGAGATGCAGTGAAGCAACATGCTAGAGAAGCGCTACAGAGCCCTGCAGTTTCCTTGGGACTGGGTGTCTTGTTTGGTTTGAATAACAGTAAGTCTTCACAGGGTTTCCACAGAGCTGGTGAAATTTGTTTGGAACACTGGGACATTGTCAATAGGGTATGGAGTTGCAATTTACACAAGACTATAAATGATCTTGTACTTGTTTGATGATTATTTCTCCAGGAGAGTTTATACTGAATTATTTTTTAACCTATGCCATATTTGGATGAAACAGATTAGTTGGAAAAAATTTGAAATAGGTAAAGTTTTGTCTAGGCTTCTGTGCCATGTTATTGCAGTTTAGAGATCTATTCAAATTTGTGTATTATGATAGTATAACATAATATTGATTTTATTACCTTTTATATTCTGTAGTCAAATGTATACCAAAAGTTGTATAATTATATTTTGAGAATGCCATTACTACAAAGCGTCATTTTTTGCAGGCATTTGTGTGTCTATTCTAGATATGGTGAACATGATAAGCCTGTAGCTGAGCTTGAAGAAGAAAAAAGAGAAGAACCAGTGAGAACAGAGGCACTTTTTACTAAGAAATTTATGGAAAGAAATAGTGGGAAGGGAGACTTTTGGAAGAAAGATACATCATCTTTCCCAATGCTCAAGGCCATGTAGGTCACCACTGACTCATACAAATATTATTTACTTTAGTTTTTTTACAGCAATCTTTGAAGTAGATAGCATCATTGCCACGTTATGTGACAGAATAGAGTTAAAGATATGAATTTGACAAAAGTATCAGAATAAACAAAAACAGCAGCCTTGATTCTAACTCTGGTATTTCATCTAACAGAACCTCGTTTGGTTGCTCATATCATTTTTGCTTGAATCTAAGGAAAAACTGTTAGGACACTAAAGAAAAACCCAGGGGCTGAGGATATAGCTCAGTGGGATAAGCGCCTGCCTAGCAAGCACAGGGTCCTGAGTTTGATCCCCAGTACCGCCAAAACACCACCACCACCACCACCACCACCACCACCAACAAAATATATATATAAAGAAAAACTCAGGGGTTTGCTCCAGCTGATGTATACTGTTACTGTTTTATTGTTATGCATTTAAAGTAGATTTGGAAGCTATTTTCTTTCTGCATGGGTTCTTATAGTATAAAATTGAATTTGTAATTTTCAAACAAGTATTTACATACACAATGAAAATGGGGATTCATGAACAATATTCCCTCAAATTCATTAATCCTGTGAATAATTTCTTTTTATTTCTTGAAAATATTTCATAACAAAGTGATAAGTGAATAACAATAGTTAATACACCGTGTATCATTATCTTCAAAGTAGTAAGAGTAAAAGACGTGAACTAAAAAGATTCTTACCAAAAAGAAATAAACAGAACAATCAGGTTATCTCAAAAAATGATCTAAGATAAACTGGTAATATAAATAAAACAAATTAGCACATGTATTAAAATATTCTTGACATGATGAAATTTAATTTGGAAAAACATTTGAACTTCTCCATACTTTCTATTTATCTTTTTTCTATTTTGCTCTTTGTGTCTATATATCTACACAATAAGTCAATCATTTCACTTGATAGCTGTGCACAAGACCTTTAAATATAACTCTCCTTTTTGTTACTATAAATATATTATGAAACAAATACATACATACACATATTCTTATTGCTGGGCTCTGTTAGTTGTCAAAAGTTTGCTTTCTCAGGAAGCAAGAAGAATGTATTTATCCCCTGCTCCACTTTGGGAGAGCTACACTAATTTCCCTAATGTACCAGGATTCTCCAGATATCTGACCCTTCAGAACCTACAGCATTATTCTTTTAGCTCCACCCCCGCACGGCAGGGTCACACCCATTCCTGCTGAGTTTCTTTAGCAAGGCTTTCGGATTTCACCTCCACACACTTTCTAGTATTTCTGTCTTCTTTAAATACATCTGGCGTGAGCTAACTGATGCAGGCGATGGTGAGAATTCTAAGTGCCTTGCTGGAGACACAGTAGTTCGTTCTCTTTTGAGCTTCTAAGACTGGTGAGCTCTGTCTCTTTTTCATTCCCACATTAAAATATATAATGAGGCGGATAGTTTATCCCAGCATCATCATGTCCAAATCATCAAGTGCTTCAACCTTTTATTGTTACTTTTTTTTTTTTTATCATTTAGGGCAAAATCTATCATTGCAGAAAATAAATTTATTAAGTGCAATGCTTTTAGTAAAATGAGACTTTCACCAAGTGTGACACTAATAAAATTTCCTCATTCACACCTTATCTGTCCTCTGTGCTGTTTACATTTTGGAATGAGAAGAAAAATGGGCATGTAATTCCTTTGTTAAATTTTCTCTTTTAAAGCTTTCCCACATGGGGAGGGTTCTATCAAACTGATAAAATCTTTCTGTAAACTTTCAGCATAATAAAGGAAGCCAAGATCACATGAAAACACACACATCTGCACAATCATTTAATCATCTCATCTGAAAGATGCGCAAAAGGCCTTTAGAGGTAAATCTTGGTTTTTGTTAGTATAAAAATATTATAAAACAAGTGTTTTCCCAAACGTCCATTTAATTTTTCTAAAACATTCATTTTTATAAAAGCATAGTGCTTCAAGGTATTTAAGAAATGAAAATCATCTAAGGAATTAAGTCTCATATCTGTTATTTTTATCACAAAATATCTCTGAGACAAGTTCCTACTTGAGTTCATTTACCAGCTCAGAACATTTAGACGAGATTTTTTCATTCTCTTCATTTTGATCCTGCAAGAAAAGAAATATCTACCTTATAGAATTAGTGTAAATATTTAAAAAGTGAAACCTTTGCAAAATATCTAGCTCCTTGTGTTTAATTACCCTTCCAAAAACAATCCTTGAATTCAGGCAGACTGGGTAGTAGAGTTAGTATTGCTATGATTTTCATCTTTATGGATTGTTTCTAGTTAGGTGTCCTGCTATGGATATTTTCTCCAGTCTGTGCTACATATACATGCCTACTTCATTGGGTGGGAAGGGGTGGCCATAAGAATTCTCCATTGTCTTGTTTAGCTTCCATCTAATGGGTGTATATGTTTTCCTGTCCATATAATTAAAAACTCATCCATCTCCCTTTTTTAGACTTCCACTGTGTAAATACCCAATACCTCAGTAATTCATAATTAATTTAAAGGGTTGTCCAATCAAGAAGTCAGTGTGTAAGTCCTCCCATGTGTTACATGACTTCAGGGGGACTACGACTAATGAAGAAATAATAAGAACATGAGAAAAAGTAAAGGCAAAGTTTGCTCATTTAAGTATTCCATATACTGATTTCTCACATACTAATCTTTGGCATTCCCCCAAAGTAAAGGCACAGGTTGAAATCTTTCCAGTTTATTAAAGAAAAATAGTATACAAAATACAGATGATTTTGAGATTTATAAAAGTCATTTTTAGAAGAGACTGTAGGAGTGGCAGTGGAAGAGGCTTTACTGGTAGTGAAACATTTTTATTTTTGATTATCAGCTCTATTTTGTGAAGAGAACTAAAAATAAAATACTTTCCCTGCATTTTTATTCCTATTTGCCTCCAAGGAAAAATTATTTTGTAAGTATAAAGTTTTAAATTTATATGTGAATATTAGAAATATAATTCAGGAAACTAATCAAATGTTTGCATGATAGTGATTAGCAAATTTTATGTGTTAAAATTTCAGTATTAGAGGATTTGGACAATAAAGAATAAGACATCAATGCTTTATTGAGAACTGAGAATAAAAGACCAATGATTATTTAGCAGTCAGAAATTTAACTGAGAAAAACACTAATCTCTGTCCTACCCTCCGTCCCTCCGTCCCTCCTTCCCTCCCTTCCTCCCTTCCTCTCTTCCATCCGTCCTGCCTTCCTGCCTTCCTGCCTTCCTTCCCTCCTTGTCCCTGTCCCTGTCCGTCTCCATATCCATCTCCATCTCCATTTCTGTCTTTCCTTACTGGTGCTCAAACCCAGGACCATCACATGAGCTACATCCCCAGGCTTTTTTCATTTTTTATTTTGAGATAGGGCCTTGCTATGTCAATAGGCTGCATAGGCTAGAGCTCACTGCTTCAGCCTTCTCAAATACTGGGGTTACAGTGTGAAAAATGACAACACTTTTGCATGGAGTTGTCATGTGACAATAAGATCAATATGATGAAATTCCAGTTGCTATTTACTTTAGAGTGATTGATTATGTTCTGAGAAGTAACTGCTCTAAAAAATACTGAATACACAAGCACAGATAAGGCAGTAACATATACAACTGTATCTTATCTAGCTTTACAATGTTACTTTATTCTGACATCTATTTCTTTGATAGTTGGTCTACCAAGCTGAACAGTCTTACTATAAGCAAGAAAAGTTTTGTATGAACAACAGTTTGAAATATAAATAAACCAAAGTACTTGGATGTAGCTAAGTGGTATAGCACTTGCCTACCATGCGCAAGTCTCTGAGTTCAAATCATAGCACTGTACATACACGCACACACATATGTACATGTGTGCACATACACACATATGTACATGTGCACAAGAAACATAAGTAAATCCAAAAATTACTTAGGAATTTTAAAGAAAGTAGTGCAGAACTTGATTTTATATGATTTTAAATTTTAACGCAGCATGTATATCCTAGGGAATCCAGTTTTTCATTTAGATGCCATATTGTTAATTAGTTTCAAAATGTCAATACAAATGGTGGGCATATTGTATAGAGAATACTCGCTAAAGAAAAGCTTTCTTAAAATAATTTTTGTTTGTTTTACAGTAAATTATTCATTGATTGATTGATAAAGAGTGAAGTATTTGGAATTCATTTTACTTGATGTAGGTAATAAAAAAAAATGGCTTGAAGAAGATTTGCCAGATGTGCGATGTGGCGGTCTTCATCAGTGTTGGGAAAACAGAGTGAGCCAAGGATAAATCCAATAGATGTCGGATTACTTTTGCGTGTGGGATTCTTGTTAATGAGACAATGTCTGGATGCAATTATTTGGAAAGTTCTTGACCTTTTGTTTGTACAAGTTGGTATAATTATGATTTCGTGCAGAAATTTTAGTCCTGTGTTTGTATTGTGTCTGTTACTGCAGCAATCCTGGAGGTATTTTCTGCTTTTAACTTTTACACTTTGTCTTTTAACAGCTTGTGTGATTAGCTTTAGAGAATTTTAGTTTAAGATCCCATTTCAAATAATTATTCTGATTTAGTTGAAAGCGAGGTTCTAACAGTATTCTGTGACCCTCAATTCAAACATCTTTTTGCTGCAATTGTTACTTAGTGACAAAAAACACAGAAAATAAATACATGCAAAATAGTTCTTAATGGACAGCTAATGAAACTTCACAGTCAAGTGACAACTTCAAAAGTCATCCCAGACTTATGGGTGGGTGTTTCTAGTGTTGTCCTCTCCAGGACAATGGCTGTGTCTCTGTGTGGCTTGTGAGTGCTTAAAATGTAGACAGTCTATGTGGAAATGCTCTGCAAGTGCCAAGTGCATGCGAACTTTAGCAAAGATAGTAGGAAAAAACAGAAAATAGACTTCCTAGTAATTTTCCTGTTGAATATATATTGAAAGACAATATCCTGAATATATTGAGTATAGTAAAATATATTGTAAAATATTTATTTAAAATGTTTTAACTTTAAATTTTTGGTAGTATTTTCATCATATTTCTATAGAACAGTTATTTATCTTCCTTACAAATTAATACTCTAAGTCAAGATTTCTTCTCTTCCTTGGTCAATTTCTTATCCTATTAGTTGATTCATCCTTCTTTTTATCTCCAGTATGGTTTATAACTTCTTGTTTGTTGGCTATGACAAAGCTTTATAAATTTTTCCACTGTGCATTGATGTAACCAAGAACGCCTTGGTTGGAAGCTTTTCTCTGTTCTTATGCTCTTCCTTTCTGTATTTATTTTCCAGCTTTTTATAGTTTTATCTTTCAAAATTTTCATTATCCTTATTCCCATTTATCATTTGTTCTCTACTTAAGTATTATTTCTTAGTAGCATTTCTAGTGTAGCTTTCTTAGTTCTTTCATGGACCACTAAATTTGGAGGTAGCATGGGAAAAAAAATGCCCTCCTCAGGGTGTTCCAAAAGTCCCATGTTACCTATGTCTGTCAGGCTTGGGTTTCCCTGTTACTCTCTGTGGGGGAGTGGTCTTCATGTGAGAATCATTTCCATGAAGATCTCTTCTTAGTGATGAAAATATACCAAATCTTATGAGGAAGTGGGAGTAATGAAGAGCTATTTTTTCTTAAAATATCAGAGAACTTATGATTTGAATTATTCTCTCCCTGCAGATGATTTCCAAATATGTCACTCTCTCTGCAGAGCACGAGTAGCACTTCCCTGATTACTTGATGAACAGCACATCGTCAAACTCTGTTAGAAGCTGCAGCTACCTTCCTGTTCATCTTGTTTTTCCTTCTGTTTCCAACAAGATCCCTACGTTGCAGCCAAGCAGGCTGCAATATTTTCAGTTGTTATTGATAAGATTTCTTCACTCGACTTTTATTTAATAAACTGTCAAGCATTGTTTATAACTTTGTATTCTCATAATTACTATTACTTTTGCATCTAAAGTATAGTATTGCTACATAGCTTCAGAAAACATGGACTTCAGAACAAATGGATTTGTAAATGATATTCGTGCTCCATATCTCCATTTGTGATCGAAACCAAATGGGCAAATGAAATGAACCGAACAGAAACTACTTGGGTAGCTATTGCCTGGTTGTAAAAATAAAGATGTGCGACTTGAAATGAAAAAATTAAGGCTTGGCATAATTTCTAAACTGCTTTTGGATTTACCCCTTCTCTAGTTTAAATACCTGTACTAACTTGAACTTCTCATCTTTCTTCCTAGTCTGCGTTCTGTAGCTATAGTGCCTCTGCTTTTGTTGGTCCTTTCAGGAGTGTCCTGTGCCCCCAAAGGCCCCGTTCCTCATCCCAGGCCTCCTGCTCAAAGCTCCATCAGAACTCCGGAGCAACCTCAAAGCCCACCTCCTCCCAGCATGGCTTGATGGCTTTAAACTATCCCTACCTCTTTTTGCTGAACTCACATAGATTTTTCTTTTCAATTATTAGCACGTCTCTTCTTCTGCTGTACATGGTGTGACAATTTTCCATAAAAGTGTTTAACATTCTACTTATTATCCTAAGAGGATCCATGTGTGATTCCTTTGAGTATTAGAAAGCTGAACACATAGTATTTAGTACATTATGTATTATAAATTCAACTTATATGAAATAAGTGAATATACTTATGTATATGAAATCAGTTAAAAAAACATGTTGTTACTGCTCTAATCCTGTTGTTGCAATTATGTAATCTGTGTATACTCCCAGATTAACTGTTAAGAGAAAGCGTATGCATCCATATTGACTGGACTGCATTTTCCTTACAAGAAGTAACAATGTTCTCTGCATTTTTTCCACTTCTGTTATCTACTATCTCAAATGTACTGAAATCTATTCTACTTGTCTTTCTGTAATATGTATTCGTATGAGTATGTTTTTGAATTTATTTTCCTCATTATGAGGGATTTTTCCTTTAAAAATGTTATTAGGATTTTCCATGTGCCTTTTTGGTTTATCAATAACATTGTTCCTATGTTCAATTCCTTTGACGTTTTACTTGGTACTTGAGTGAGGGTATGTTGCCATATACTTAAGTATTTAATTTTTTAATGAACCTTACTGTGATTTGGTATAATGGTCACCTGTTCTATGGAGAGTCACAACAACCTAGATAATATTTGTTCTCTTGTGAACTTTATTTTCAATAATTACCCTTTTGGGGTGACTAGAGATAGCCACAGCTACTTTCTTAGGCCCTGGTTCTTCAAAACTCTGCTGCTGCTTGGGGTTGATGTCTATATAACTGCATGCATATATCTACTCCCTTACTGGTGTTTTCTGTGCTAGATACAGCTTAATGCTTTATGGTGGCTAGTACTACAAAGGTAGTCTTTTAAAAAGCATTTTGTATGACCTTTCAGTAAAAAGCAAGGAGAGAAATAGCCAACAATCATTTGCTGCTGCTGTTTGCAGGATGCCTTTAAGTTTCCCTGAAAGCCACAGTCTGGCTCACATTCATGTAATTGTTGAAACAAATTTCTGTTCTATTGTGTTATAGGAAATAGATTGCATTTTAAACAAAAGAAGTAAAACTTTGTAGTTGATTATTTCATGGGGAGTAAGAATAGCTGGATTCTTTTCCTTAGATTCTAAATTAGTAGCTCCAGTGCAGTGTTGAAGCTATCCAAGTAGGTCCAAACAATAAATATACCACGGAGCAGAGTAAGTTAAAGCTAAAATAAAATGAGCACATATGATATACCATTTTTCATTAACTATTGGTAAATGTCATTTCTCCATCAAGGACCTTGTCACATAGTTAGGGGGTACTCTGAAAGTGAAATTGGTGGAGAGAATTCCAGATAGAGAAAATGATGAGTAAATACATATAGGTGGAAAAGATCATGAGGATAAAAAGAGAAGGAGTTGAAGAGAGATGATACCAGGATGGGAATTTTGGTGCATAAAGATGCTAGTGTCATGCTCAAGGATTTAGAAATATCCTGCAGGAGGTACCTGGCAAGCAATTTTTGGAAAGGGCCAGGTAGTAAATATTGTAGGCTTTGTAAGCCATGCAACCTCTGTTGCAATTATTTGACTTTGCCATTGCAGAGTGAAAGCAATAGATAATGTATCAATGAACAAGTGTGGCTGTGTCCCAGTAAAACTGTATTTAGAAAAGCAGATAGGCAACCTTTGGCCTGCAGACTGCAATGTGGTGACCTCTATTATAGGGAATAGAGAACCAATTGATGGCTTTTAAGCAAAGAGGGGAGATAATTAAACAAAAGCTGAAGTAGGACAGTAGAAGAGATAAAGACAGAATGGGTAGATTGAATAAAACCTCCGAAGAATAGCTGGTAAAATTCATGGGAAACTCTAGGTGGGAGGAAAAAGTGTTCTTTCATACTCTAGAGCTTAGATGGAGCTGGGCAGTGGTGGAATCAAGATCTCCAGGACTGTGGCAGGCTGCAAGGAGAGATCCAGTGAAGGCAGCATACATGTCATAAAAGTGAATCTAAATCCCTCATTAAAAGGGTTCAAAGTGATACATTTAACAGTATTAGGTGTGAACATTATTTGTAGATTTTAATGGACTCTACAAGGTAAATTATGAGTTACCACTTTGGAAAGAGCATGTTGAAGGAAACAAGAATATTGAAGTGATTTCAGAAGAACTTTAGGGATTCTAAAGGCCAACATTAACTATGACATTTGATTCTGAGAATAACTAATTTTCGGGCATTCAGGGATGAGTTTCTTTATAAAGGGCCTTCAGTTGGATTAAGCATTTATTCCTAATATTTTCCAATACTATAACCCCAACCATTTCTAGCATCAGGGCCTATTCTATTATTTGAATGTTAATGTCATAATTATGGAGTTAGGGAAGATGAATATGCCATATCACCCTTTCTAAAAGATTAAGTAATTAAGGGTAAGGGCAGTTATGTGTCTTGACTAAAGTCACATTACACTCCAGTGGTAGATTCAAGATTAAAACCTTGTTCTGTTGCATTTTAAATCTAGACATTTCTGCATAGTGACATAAACTTCCCCTGAAGAATATTACATACAGATTTTAGAAATTTCCTTCATAGAATTAGAACTTTCTAGACATTTCAGATGATTATAAAAGTGTTAATCATTACCCGATCCCTCTATACAGTAGATAAACTATAATTAAGTAGGTAATAGTTCATTATTATGAATGTTCCCTGTTTAGAAAGCAACATGGACCACTTTATTATAATCTAGCTAATTAAATTATGCAAGTTTAGTGTCTGATGTATACATATGTGTATGTATGTTTACAGTGTGCAAAGAACAAATTTAAATTAGATGACTGTTCTGAAAAAACAAACATTTGTAAATGAATGGATGCTTTGACTTTGCATTCATGACTCCTGTGCTTATTGCAAATATACTAAGAATTAGGAGACTTGTCCATCATGTGATGAAAAACATGTTTTATACAATTTTTATTGCTTCTATATGCTTAGCTTTTAACCTAGGAAAAAGAAATGTGTAGTTTAAATATTTGATTCTTCTTGGAGAACAGGTTTGTACAGAGCACAAGAGGCTAGTAGCCACAGGTGATGACTTTTGGCCTTGCTTGGAACTTTTCTCCTCTGTGATTGTTTTATTTTCCAGTTATAAGACTAGTGGTGCTGATCCACCTTCATTGTACTCTAAGGAAATGACTTCAATGTTATATGCTCCTTTATAAAAGTGATATACATATAAAGCTTAACTTGGCAAGAATATTTTTGAGAGGATCGACAATAAAGTGTTCATATTATTCGTTCGAACGCACTGTTAAATCAAAGGATTTTTAAGTGAAGGTGGAAACAGTAGCACAGATTTCTGTAACTCAGGTCTGTCAATTTTAATCTGCCTTATAGCTTTACAGATACTTTTGAGAAGATTATTAATTTTACTCTATGTTGCATAATGCTGGTTTCCTGTTTGTCCGGAAAGAGAAAACCTCATCATCTCACATAAATATGCCAGCAATTGGAAGTTCACATGCCTATTTCATTGTCAACAGGTCTAAGCAAGTTTCATGCTGTTTTCCACAGGTATCTCTCTGTACTTTGTTATTGCCTTTTGTAGATTATGTAAGCCCAAACATCTAACAGTAGTATGTATGCAACATAAATAACAATGTGCCTGTATAAGGATTTTATGATATTTTTATTCTATGGATGGTAGTCCTGAACACTAACAATGAATTGCCATCGACTACTAGTTGGGGTCATCGCCATGTTGATTCTGTTCTTAATATATTTACTTTTCCTAAACAGGACAATGTCTTATTTACTTATTGTTGCATGTGTCTGTGAACATAATTGTCTCTTGGATTTGTATCCTTGAAATGAAACGCTACATAATCTAGATTTTTTCCATAACTTCTGACTTTATAATCTCTCAGAATTTCTTATTTGCAGTCCATAATGAAAGACTTAGTTTAGAAATGCAAGGGGAAACCTGTTATGAATCAAAACAAGGATATAAAAGCACTAAAGCACCTACATTTTTTGCAACAAAATATTCCAAATAAATTTGCACTCTGGAACATGAAATAATTACACGAAATCTGTACTCTTTTTTAAAGCAAAATCTTCAATTCAATGAAGTGTCTGGGGATACTCTCCCTCTTTCCTATCATTCTTAGATTTTTTTTCGCTTAATCAATTTGAGGTGAATTCTTTTATGATCAAACTCAACAATAAAAGAACTTTCCATATGTTTTTCACTTACTTTCTATTAAATTGCATAAGATAGCCCATTATCATATTTAATTTACAGCTTAAAAATATCTGAACAACAAAACAAAACCCAAACAGGTGGTTTGTATTAAAAAAATAAAATAAGCTTTGTTATTATAGACCAGGACAATTCTCTTTCTATTACACATTACTTGGATAGAATAAAGTAGACAGCTCATGCTGAGAAGACTGCGATGTGGAGAATGCAGGAGTTAAAAGACAGACAATACACGCAGCAGTGTCTCAGGCACGGCTCTCTGAAAATCATGACGAACCACCCTACTTGAATGAATAAAAGGCATGAGCTTTTCTGTTTGCTTTTAGTTTTGAAAGTCATTTTAGAAATGGAACACGCTAATGATTTCATCTTTGTGCTTAGATTTTTAAAATCGTTTCTTTCTCCTTCTTGTGAAATGTATTCAAAGGGATTAGTGACAATTATTTTCTTGCAGAAAACTTTTTTTTTCTTTCCAGAAGCAGTTTTTATTTATGAAAATATTTATGATTATGTTGGTGTAATACTTAGAGTCATTTATTTTCTTTGTTTTTAATTTCAGTTTAAATATATCTTATCTCATAATTTAACATTGCCCAATAATCCAAGATGTTTAGGTCTTAATTAAGGGAATTCCAGGTTTGGGTTCTAAATTTGTGTTTTCAAATACTGTAGATATGAGTTTTGCTAAATTACACTACAAAATAAAATTGCTTTGTGCTCCCAAATAAATTTTCTAAATATTTGTTGAAGCAATTCTTTCTTTTTACATTACAGTACGTGTACTACATAGGAAAATTGATCTTCATGAAGGTAGTTTTTCTTATTTTTTTCCCTTTAATTGACTTAAATAGCATTTTAAGAGCAGTGAGTTTTGAGAGTGCTGATACATCCATATATTTTAATTGTGGAAGTCCTGGACATGAGGAGTGTTTTGCATTAAATTTTGCACCTGATCACATGCCTGTTGGAAGGTTTCCAGAGTGTGGTCTGGAAGAACTGTTACTTCCAACTTGTGCCACTGAAATTAACATCTACTCCCCAGAGAAGACAAGTGAATTAACACAGTATGCTTTATATAAGCACAGTGAAAACAAACTAATCTATGTTACTACTTTGGTTAGAGTTATAGCACAATCTGCAGCACATTGAGTAAACTGTATTTTTCTATGAAAAATAGAATCAATAATTGACTTATTTGACTTTGTTTTAGGTTCTTTTAAAACGCTGAGGTTCTCTGAAAACTAGGTGCTGTGCTAACCACAACTCCAAAACAGAGCTTCCTTTTGCCTTTATGTTTCCTAATTTTCAACTTCTTCTTTTTTGCATGAAAGATCGACTGATTGTTGGTAACAAAAAATTAATAGTAAAATCAACAAACATATAATTTACCTCTGTGCCTATCAAACTCACTTTCACATAGAGAAATCATCAATGTTATATCATTAGCAAATAAATAATGATCACTGAGACATGAAGGAGTCAAAGACCAGATTTTGATGATGAAGACAGGAGAAATAATAGAAATCTGCACCAGAGCTGTTGGTATATCTTGTAGGGAATATCTAGAAAATTAGATTAATCAAGGAGCAGACATTTGGAAGAAAGTTTGTGTGAATGCCTGACAGTCTCGCTCTTTCCCTCATTTCAAATGTTGGCAGGGTAGCAGGCAGCTCCAAGGGAAATGTGCTCCTTTCATACTTGAGTAATTGATGAATTGTATGCAATATGCAAATGAGAATCCATAAATCTTATGAATGACAGCTTAATTTATGTGAGCCTTAATGAATGCAGGATTAGATTTTAATTAAATATCCTCAAAGGCACCCTGAGTAGTAGATTTTTTTAAGCCTTGTTTTTGAAGGCTTGTTTCTCAAGCAGTGCATTTTACAAAAGCAGAAAATCAGACAGAAAACTTAGCCTATATTTTTATAATAAGCATTGTTTCATTTTACTTAAAAAACAGCAGATCAAGTGATAAGTCCTTAACAAAATATGTAGAGATCTCTGTACTTTCTACACATTTCACTAAATTGATTACTTCTAATTACTGTTGGTCTCTGATATCATGTGCTATTTTTAATTACAAGAAACTTAAAAGTTTACCAAAAACACACTAGAGCTGAAGAATTGCTTAATAAAAGATTGCATTAGACAGACAAACATTTAAAATATTAAATCTAATTTGAATAAAATAAGGTCTTCTTAACCACTTTTTATTTTTCAGATTTGCCTCTCTAGACAATACTTAATGAGATAAGATGATAAATAAGACTATTTCATACATGATATTTAATAAGGAGAATTGCACACTAAAATTAGACTGAAATGATGCATACTCCTGTGGGAGAGTTACCTCCTTAATTCACGTTAATATCGTGAATATAGTTTTCTCACTGATTGTATATTAGATGCAAAATACCATTTTATTTTTCTATTAGGCCTCTACTCTTTGCATTAGAATTTAACTTATGATTGAAATGAGCGTGTGATTGGTGTTTGGAAGTCTAGACATTTATTTTGCCAATTTGAAATATTTTGTTGTGAAATGATAGATAGCTTACATTTGTAGTATTCATCAATTGTTCCAACAAAATCAGTTTCAAATGTCAGAAGTAAAAATACATTTTTGATTTTGCTCACAGTTTTGCTACAAGTGCTTTTGTGAATACAAGTTAAAAAAATCACACATTTCCTTAAGTGTAACAAAGTTTAGTAGCTTGTTTACGCACCTAATTTCTGGCATACAGGTGTGTAATACATTGAGCATGGAGATTCAAAACATGCTAATCAAAGTCTTGGTCAACACCTGAGATTCTATCATAGGAGGATCTGTGAAGATCTTGAACCCATGTTTATAATTGGAGTGGGTGACTGTGTATTTATTTATGATTTGGGAGAACCCAAGACTTCAATAGGTTTTACAAAGGGATTCTTTATCCAAAAAAGATAAACTCCTACACTACAAAAGACAGCAGGAAATACATGACTTTATGGACCAAAGACTATTTATGTGAAATCAAACAAAAACATGCAATCCAACGCCTTTATAAATTAAGTATTCATAAATTATCAACCATGTATAGCATACTTTCCTTAAATCTATCAATAATATTTAACACTGTATTAATTTTCAGAGCAAGATCCAAGCAAACTCTCTTGAATTTTTGTTTTATTTTCATTTATTGCCATCTCACATACTATGATAAGTTTCAGAGTTTATTTTTTATCCATTCTATTCTTAATGTATTTATATGAAGGATATCTGCTTACCAAAGTAAACTTCAAACACACTACACAAAATGACAATATATTCTATGTAAAACAAATGTTGAAAAATACTTTAGAAAATATCAAAACCTAACTCACTTCAAAGCTTACATTTTTATATAGTTCAAGCAACTATGATTTTATTACTTTCTTTGCCAGGAGTTAAAAAGTAAAGGTATTTTACTTTAATATTAAAATTAAGATACACAATGAAGTAAAAGAAAGGAAGAATTAACCTTATCATGAAGATTTCTAGAAGAAATTTTTAAAATAGACTTTCCTATTCTGGTCAATTTATATTCACATTTTCTGCCCTATATCTTCTTTTTTACTCTTTATCTTTCAATCGGCTGAAGCTGTACCTTCATTTTCTTAAAGGTGTATCACCTAAAACAGTTAAAACTTATGGAGATGGCTTTTGACAATTTTGTTTTTTAAAGACAACTCTTTTATACTGTTTTGATGAGGCCTGGTTTTCTAGAAACATTTCAAGCCCTTCATGTTACACTAATTTCATTTCCAATGCAGTTATTTTCAACATTTCTTTTAAAATATTTTTATAATTTCAATTTTCTAACAGACTATGTTGGGATCTACATGTAAACTGCATTCCTTGCTGACTGTAATATTCCTCATTTAGACATTTTATACTTATTGAAATGGTTAGAATTGCTTGTTCTTTCCCAAAACCAAAAATTATAATTGCTTGTGATTTACATTTCTTGCAATATAGGGATTAATACATGATGTAAAATTTCTTATTTGAGTAGTTTTAGGCTGACAAATATGTGAAAGTTTTATTCCCTAATGTGGTCTTCATTGGAACTAAGTTTAACCTTCTTATAAAAATAGCCATAGACCATAAAGAATCCTAGCTGCAAATTTCCTTTTAATTTTGCTCTTTAAAACTCTAAATGTAATGTTTTGCATTTATTCAGAAAGCTAAGATAAATTTCCTGTCTTTCAGATATGAGTATTTTGACATTAAAATAATTCATTTGCTATGTGCAAAAATCAGAAAAATTTAGAAAAGGGAACACGGGCTTTCTATTTTTTCAAGGATTTATTTTGAACAACAGGTACAGAGCTGGTTTTATGTAAGTTTTGATGACCTTAAAATTCTGTGTCAATCACAGAAATTTATGATTTTAATTGTCATATGCAGAATATATAATTATTAAGCATGCTCCTTATCTTGGTTCATTTATCAAATTATATTTGATAAAGGACAAAGCATTTTGCCTAGTTGGAATGACCAGACAGAACTGTGCAATTTTTAAGTTGCTTTCAATTCAATTTTTATGTTTTGAAAATGTAAAATTACTTTTCAGTTGAGGTAAACAAGATAAATACAAATATCAGCCCTTAGGAGTTTCTGATGACAGAAGTGCTCCTTTTATTTTGAGAATTCACAATTTAAAGTCCTTCCCATGAGAAACAAATTTGTGTGTCCGCTCATCTTAGGTTTCACTGAAGACCTACAAGTTGCTTTGCATGTGACTTTCTGCTCACCTGAGAATTGTCTACTTGCCAACATTCTGAAAGGAAAGCGAGAACAAAAATTGAAAACAATATTCTATTATTTAAGTTGTTAAAACAGAGGACTGATGTACGATTAGAAGATGAATTCTGCCAAAATAATTTATTAAAATAGATTTTACTTATTGTGTCAAATGCAAGTTAATAACAAAAGAGATTTTCAACATTAATGTACAGATACCTAATTATTTGTACTATCTAAAGTTATACATTATCTTAGAACATAACACCAGATATTTGGAATACCATGTTCACTAAAATCCCTTTTAGTTGACTGCACTTTATTTAGACTAGACATGTATAGCTCATCCCTGGTTTTGATGCCAGACTTCAGGGGAAAGATGAAATCAAGCCCGGGAAGTCCTAGAACATTCTGCTTATCTCATTTATAGCAGTATTTCAGTGGTTATGGGTTATTCCTATGCGGTGTCCTAGTAACAAGAATTATTTTAAACCTAGTCCCTGCTCCCTAGCACCGAGGGAAGAAATGCTGCGAATCTCCTCCTTTTATCAGGCCACATTCCCAAATTAATACTATAGCCTTTGTGGAAAAAAATAGACACCAAGCCCAGAAACTTGTTATACCAACAATGAGAAGCTGAAATAGGTAAATCTTGAATCAAAATCTAAAGCTCCTCCCTCATTTTGTAAAACAGAATGCTGGGGTAAGACTGGCCTTTCAGTTCCTTACCAACATATTTAGAACTACTGTTTCTAGAGAGATGACCGGGCTGGGGATATAGCTCAGTGGAATAAGCGCTTGCCTAGTAAGTGCAGGGTCCTGAATTCGATCCCCAGTACCGCAAAAAAAAAAAAAAGAAAGAAAAAAAAAATCTAGAGAGATGACCTACTAAGTGGGAAAATGATATATAGTTAATGTGGGATTATTTTAAATACATAAAAATTTTCTACATTGATATATATGGCAAGCTCACCATGAAGACATTTTTCAAGTATTATTATGTTGGAATAGCCCCTTTATAATTTTCAAGTTCTATCAAGAAAACTATGAAGCAAAGAATTCTTTGTATTCAATGTGATTCAGTTATGAGTGCTTGCAACTGGGAGGCCATAGGAATTTTGCAAATTAGAACTTATTTTTTCCCACAGTCTTTAAGAGGGAATGCTGTTCTATGTTTTTATGAAAACAAGAAACACTATGACTTCTGTGTAAAGACATAAAAATTGAATAGGAAATTGCCATTACTAACAAGTTCAACAAGCTTCAAAGTGAAAGGATTTAGTACATTGAGGAGAAAATAGGCAAACCTTACTGAACTTTTTATGTTCACCCTCCATATTACTCAGAAACTCCAAAAAGAACATGGCTTGTTCACTTCCATCTTGACTGTATTACCTGTGTACAGTATCAAAATTCATTTATTACAAATGACATATGCTGACTGTTTACTCCTAAGAAATATTCTTTTCTAAAAAAAGTAATGATTGATACTCTGAAGGGAAAGTCTACATTTCTGAAATGAAAGCATACACTTATAATTCTCTAAGAGCATAATTCCTAATTCCATTCTTAAATAAATGTTACCATGGTATGTACACTATTCAAACTGATTATTGAATCACTCAGGATAATGTTCACATCTTGTACATGTGTGTGACATGCTGCTCACAAAGTGAAATGTTTTAACACTCTGTTAATAACTTTTATTTAATATCTTATTTTAAAAATTATTACACATGTTTTTTTCAAAAGTTTTAAGGAAGAAAATTGCTGTTGGCATATTTTAATTATTTTATGATGTTGCACCAAATAGCAATCTATATTAAAGTAAATAACTCACTATACCGAATGTACAGGGAGAAGTTCAGGGGAGATGAGTACTGCTTTTATTTTGTTCTTCATGTGACTATTGTGATTATTTTAGCTCTTTTGAAATAGTGACTGAAAATGAAAAACAGGTTGATCCTAATTGTAACATTTCCGTGTGAAGCTTCTGAAACCAAGGTGCTTTTAATGTAGGCAAAATCAGATAATTATGAAATTTAGAATACTGCTAGGGACTAAATGAGTAAAAGTGGCATTTAAGTGTTTGGCCCTTTAACGCAGAGTGCTTAGGAGATGAAAATATGTTCATGTCTTACCTCCCCTAGTGATAATTATCCGTGTGTTGTTGGATCAAATTTCTTGACTCTTGTGTAATTTAGCTCTGTCGGCATTAATCTCTTGGCTGTTCACACCAGGGGAACTAAGCGTCTCCGTAATAGTACAGAGGTTAGGTGGTTGTCACCCTAGTTGGGAAAAACAGTGAAAAAATTTACTATGATAAATGTCTGAACATTTATGATATAGTGAAATACTGGGTGGAAATAGATTTTTTTACTTCACATAGATTGTAGTGTTGAATTTGCTTGTTAAATATCCTTAGATTACTTTTCTCTTGTTTTCCAACTAATATTATTATTGCTCCCCTATGGTATTTGTAACAGGAAATAGCTATGAATCATAAAGTAAAAGAGAAATGCTTTTTATATTACAGATTTACATTTGCCTTTCAGTTTGTGATAAGTTACATTTATCGGGGCGCAGGGGCAGTCTGACAGGTGTGAAGGATAAGGAGGGGACATGAGCTCACTACTATAAGAAAATGAACTTTTTAATAAAGACATCATAGCACTGATAAGTAAAGTTCGGAGAACATAATTGTCTGCTATTATGTATCATTTTATTACCTTCATGTTGATCTTGATCTTTTATATATATAACAAACCATTACAAAGGAGGACTTCTTGTATAATGTACCTTTATTTGCAATGTTATCTTTATATCAAGGACTAGTTAGCAGGCAAAGGATTCATATTTCACTTAAATATGGATAAGATTCTTTTACAGAATCTGAAAACTTAAACACTATAGAGTGTTTCAGAATTTTTAATGAATGAATTGCATTTGTGCTACATTTTAATTAGTCAAACACACTTGTTAAACATGATCATGGGCTGAGACTTGAACTAGACTTGATGGCTGAAAACAGGGTGGTGAAGGGGTGCCTGTGGCCTGACAGAGGTGGTGTAACATCCTGGAGAGAGCAATAGTGCACTGTGTGCAAGGAATAGTTTAAGACTTAATGGAGGAGCACACCACTGTGTTATTAATGATAGGTGAATGGAAAGCTAAAATGTGCATCCTGCTGGCTTCCCAGAGTCTTGGTTTCCTTTGTTCCCATCAGGTAGTAAAGTCTACTTTCTGCTGCTCTCCTAGAGATGAAGGAACTTTCCCAATTCCTGGTCCATTTGCTGCAGTACTGCCATCTACTTTTCCCCTGTTAACTTAGTATTGAAGACTCGTCTTCTCAGAGGTGCCCTGTAAAACTTAAGGCTCTGTGCTAATGGTATATTTGTCTATTTAATTGTAGTCTCTCTCTACTTGGATCCTTCCCTAGTACATAATAAAATCTTACTAAATATTGTTGAGCAAACAAGAAAGACAAACCTAAAACTAAAGATGAAAATATTAAAGTGAATTTTATAGGCTGAGGAGGTCACTTTGAAAATCTGGTTTTGAAGGAAAGAAAGATAGTAATACATGGACAGCATGGAGGCTGTGACCACTGGACAGAAAGCATCAGGTCGCTTTGGGGTCTGGAACAGAATCAGTGCGCTTACTTTCTGAACAAATAGTCAATTCTCGAATGCCTGTTCTGTGCATGGAATGGTAATGTGAACCAAAAGGAGTTAGATTGGTGAGAATTTTGGTGGTTGATTTTGTAAAGAAGCTGACAGGCCAAACAGAAGAGGGTTGGAGATGCTACAGTAAGACATGAGGTCTGTGGTGTCTTTTAAGAAGCAAATCCTGTGATGAAATAAGCCGTTCTACTACTGGGTCAAAAGCAACCTTTCAAAGGTGCCCTACAAAGGCTTCATTTACTTTGTACTTAAATAGCACCAGAGGTTGAATTCATCCAGAAGAAGAAGCCTCTTTTAAGTGCAAATAATCATAATTTAAGCATTTATCCTTAATTATCAATTAAATTCTTGCAGGGTTTAGTTGATTGTTAAAGCAAAAGTGTAGATGGCAGAGTCAAAGGCCTTAAATGTGTCAGGGAGGACCGAGAATGCCCAGACAGCAAGCTTCCCTGCAAGTGGAGACGCGAAGCCTGTCAATGAGTGTTCCTAAAGCTTGCCTTGGCTGTTACTCAGAATCTTCCTGCTTGCTGGTTTGTACTGGAAAAGCAGTGGGTAGGGTGGTTAGTACTTGGGAGTGTTGTTAGAACCCCATTAGATCCTAAAGAAACGAGCAACTAAGGAATAGCCAACAAAAATGAATAAAAAAACAATACATTTGAACACATAATCAAGTGGACTTAATGGTGGAGATTACAGTGAAAGGAACATCAGAATAGAATGAGGACTCAACAGTGAGCTAAAATCTAAGTGTCAAATGTCAATGTCTATTTTACTCTATCTCTAATAAATTGAATATTTTCTAGCTTCCTTCTAACTACTGAACAGCCAAAGATCTTAGGGGAAGATAAATTTTGTTTCTGTGAACCATCCTTTCCTTACCTTTGGCCCAAATATTCCTCTCTGTATCTGTGAGTTCAGATGTAAAAGAAAAAGAAGTCAGTTTATCAATTATTTGGTTACCCTTTCTTAAATGTTTTAAGGCCTGTCTTCTGTCCTAATGTTCTTCTAAGACTTTGGTTTTACATGTAGGAACTGTAATCTCTTCTTTTCATTCGCTCTGCATTTTGAAGTCTTCAAACGTATGGCTGTTTTTTCTAGGAGAATCAATGATCTTGTCAGACATCAGGACAGGGTTCAACACAGTCCTTAGACAGCAACTGACGAGGTCCTGGTGGTATTGGCTTCCTCCTTCCGGTCACTCCAGTGAGAACCTAGCATCCTGCTTGAGTTTCCTAGTTTTTCTTAGTTTAAAAAAATGGATCAGTATTTTAGATGTATCTTTGACTAGAGATGAGAAAGAGGGTTAAATCTAAAGGCATGACAGGCAAGCTTAGTGACCAAGATGGCAAGTCGCAAATATAGATGGAAGATTGTTGGGATATAACGAAACATATGCTACCATTGAATTTCTTTGTAAATGGCAACTATAAAGAAAACTAGATTTTTTCCCTCTTTGACATGTTTCTCTTCCCATGAAAGGTATAAAATAGACAAGTTCACATAAATTATGACAGAAAAATACAATGTAATAGAAAAGCATAAACATGCAAATGAGAAACAAATTGAAGAGATGAAGTTATATCTGAGCACAGGGTAATGCAAATGAAATATTTATAATTCTTGGTTATTTCTCATCTCTTAGACACTAAAGCCAGGCATAGAAGCACAGAGTGAATGTGTACCTGTGTATATATATATATATATATATATATATATATATATATATAGTGTGTGTGTGTGTGTGTGTGTGTGTGTGTGAATACAGGATTCTTGCAATATCTGAGAAACTGTGTTTTCATTTCTGGTCACCACCTTAGCAAACTAATCAATGAGGCATGAACTGCTATCTGCAGTGAAAGAAATGAAAAATAAACCACAGATAATCCCTCAGTTAAAAGGTTATTCTGTGTGATAAAAGCTATTTTGTTAATTTATTTACTTACTGGTACAGTGAGATAAAGTGAAAGTACAATTAGGGAATTCTTGTTGAAAGGATTTTAAAGGGCAATGATGATTTCATATTTTACAATATTTGACTGACACTTACCCACATTTTTCATCTAAAATATTTTGTAGCACCTAAAATTCTATCTTTTTTTTAGCTTAGTTCCCTTTATATTTTAAATTTTGTCTGTCTGTATGTAATATAACTGATTATTCAGTAAAATAAAATTGTCTGAATATGTAACATCTTTTATTATGCTTCTTATTATATTGAGGTATGGTAATTTTTTAGGAAGGATATTCCTCTATTTTAGCATTTTCTATTAGCTAGATGCATAGAATATGTTTTTGAACATTATTATTTTTCTCCTCCTATGAATTCATGCAGCAAACATAGAGTTAATTTTCTACTTGCTACCTGAACTATTGAATTCTTGGAAAAAAAATATATTTATCACAGAGTTACTGCATTTATATACTTAGAAATGATATGTAAATTGTTCTATAACAGGATAAGGATTACATTATAGTCCCTAGCACTATGAAAGTAGAGGAAAGTTGGTAAGCAATGTGTACCTGGGGTGATTAGGGAAGAAGTTGAAGAGAACTGGTGTAGAGCTTTTCTCACATGGACAATTGAAGGAAAGCACATTCCAGGCTGAGGGATTAACATCTGTAAAGCATGGATATCTACAAATAATCAGGCACCAGCTACAGAACGAGGCTGGGAAAGTTAGGAGAGATTATGCCTGCGAAGAGTTGAGGTGTTAGACTCTGCAGAGCCTTGTACGCCCTGACGAGCAAACCAGTGGCTGGTAGAAGACTTTTAGGAGGCTCGGAAGGTGTTCTGATGTGCACGCTATCTGTAGATCAGCTACGTCAGTACAAACACACACAGGAATTAGAAAGGAAAGGACCCGGGCAAAGGAGCGCGAGATAAATGAAGAAGAAAATGAATTTGGAGGTGTATGACAGGTGAAGAACAGAATGAAGGGCTGCTGCCTGTTGCGTTGCAAAGGGAAAGAATATTAAATGGGAAGGAGACTTGGTATGATGTTTTGGGTTTGGCTCTGGGCTTTGATCCGTGGCGATTTATTATTAGAGGCATTAATACAATACAGGGTGACATCCAGGTTTAACATGGAAGATGAAAGTTTACACTTCCCATCTTAAGTTTGAAGTACTTGAGAAGTATCCGACATTTACTGTACCAGTGGAAAGGTAGATTTAGGACAAAAAAGGAAAAATGCATTTCTGAATTCTCAGAATTTTTTTAATCGTTGATGAATTAGACATCAGTATCTTTTTAAAAAAATTATCTTAAAAATAATAGAAGAAAGCATATTAACAGACATCCATTTACAAAACAGCATAAGAACAATACAAGCACAGACATCACTCTCATGTTCAGAGTTGGCATGCCCAAACTTATTGGTTTAACAACTAGAGTTTTTGTTACCTTTTCAGGAAAACAATGAAATAAAATTATTGTATAGGTCATCATTTGTCTCACTAGACTGAAAGTTGTGTTTTTATTTATATAGTTTCACATCTTCTTCTCACTGTAAATATTTTACTCTCTATTTACCAGTTGCTAGCTACCAAAATTAGCCATTTCCATACATGTGGACAGCTATTAAAATTTTTCTTATAATGTCTTTATGCAGAGAGGTCATATGAGGCAGGCAGAAGAACAGTCACATTGAGGAATGGAAGGAGACAATGGCGTAGGCAGGAAGCCACACTCAGAAGATGTGTCCCTGAGCGTGGTAGAAAATATGAAGTTCATCTTTTTCTTTTGCCTTCACTGTCCACATACTTCTTATGTAAAACCCTATGATAAGAGTTTCCTTGACTATTCTAGATTTTATAGTTTTACGTGCCACAGCCCTTCTGGAGAGCAAGCGGGGAGGGAAGATACAAGGTCCCTAAGGGTATGTGCCTCTCCTAGGCCAGATACCTAGTAAGCGAAGGCTTCTGTCCTTTGATCCATAGCAAAGTGACCTTTGTGTCTCTTGTTCACAGCCACTACGTTACAGTGGAACAAGCACAGGCTTTCAAGTTGGAGACGCCTGGGTCTAGCACAAAGATCTGAAGTGTGTGTTTTCTGTGGGGCCAGTCCCTGCAAGACTGCTCTTCCGAGGAGTGGCAACAACATCTGCCTGAAAAAGCTGTTGATGTTTACGTGAGATAGGTATTCTACTTAGTAAAATGTACTTGTCCAACATGTTGACTTTTCCTTTTTTTCTCAACAAAATCATAATCTTAAGGTTTTGCTTTCAAAACTGGAAGAAAAGGGAATCAGTGATCCACTATTAAGAATTCAGAGGTGAGGCCAACAGTTAGGCCAATAACCTCACGGCATCTATTTTTTTGGTTGTTGTTACCTTCATGATCTTTGCATGCTTTCTAGTTTAAAATTCATTTTAAAAATTCCCTTCTTACTCCCTAAATATTTTTTCTAAGTGTTGTCAATTGGTTTCTTTAAAACAAAACTAACATTTAACTTGCACTTTGAGTGATACGTTCATATTACTCCACTGAATATAAGTTTAAGAAATTGGATAAAGGTATCAACCCACATATTCATAAAGAATTTTTAATGTAGCTAGTACTTTTTTGTTTGTTTGTTTGTGTGTTTGTTTTTGTAGCTCATACTTTTGAACTGATCTCTTACCAAGGATATTTAGTGTGGCCATCTCTAAAATATCATTCCTGTGTACTAGTTCTTAAAATATGCTTATGTAAGATCTGTGCTACAAACCACACACCTGAAATACTCTTAACTAACAATTTATTTACTATGCCTATTATTTTATTAATCTTTAATCAATTATATTTTCATAATTTTATTGCCTATAGAAGAACATGAAGCCAAATTCTTTACCATGAGGATTTAGTAAAACAATTCAGTTAAATGTAAGATTACCTAAATATATAATGATACAAGTGACACATTATTGATACAGAGAGGAATTTTATTTTACATTATTTTATTTGTGAGATTAAGCCTTATCTATAAATAAACATCAGTATTGATGTAATTAAGACAACAATGACATTCTGCTGCAGTGTACAATTTAGGCCATATTTTATACACATTTGGAACATTGAATTAATGCCCGAGACAATAGAAAGACATTCTTTACTAGAAATAGCTCTCTTTTGCCTTGGCGTCACGGCAAAATGACATTAGGGAACATGTATGGCTGTGGTCGAACCTGATTGCTTTAGCAGCCCTCGGCTTGATCATATCGGCTTCCAGCTTGCCCTGCTGGGTCAACGTGGACCCAGGCCTTTAAAGAGAAAAGTTCAGGGAAAGTTCACTTCTATTGTCTTACCATGGTTACAAAACAGAAAGAGAAAAAAAAAGGCAGAAAAAAAGAGCAAATCTTGAGTTTGTGACCTGCTGCTGTCAGGAGCCCTCTCCTGGGTTCTTTCTCCTTTTATCAATTAAGCATTGGGAAAGAAAAAACCCAAAACTTGCAGCGGGCTATAAGCAATTAAAAGCCAAAGTACACGCTACTGTCATCTGTAGGTAATCTTCAGATTTAATGAATGAATAGTCTTTCCCACAAGCATTTAGATTAGTTTGATTTCACTCAAATATTTTTAAAATTACTTTTCTGTTGCTATATTAAAATTTGCAAGGCTGCTATGGTATGTGAGGTTCATTGATTTGGAGGGGTAAGAGAAAGAATTTATTAAAATAATTTATGTTTGATTAAGCATATCAAAATAAGCATTGTTTTCAAGGAGGACATGTAAACCAAAATATTTTTGTTTACAATTTTCATTTACTTAAACAACAAGAATTTTGGTATATACAGCACGGGGAGATTTTACTTAGAGCAACTTCTGGCTGCCTTTTACGGTGCTGGGGATTGGACGCAGGGACCTGTGCCGGCCAGGTATGTTCTGTACCCGTTAGCTATACCCCCAACCTGCGGGGTATCTTACGGCCAGAGGTGAAGCTTTAAAACAATTCAACATTTTGGCTATACACTAAACGTGTAGCACTTTTATTCCAAAAATATTTACTAAGTATTCTGAAGTAGGTGAATGTGATAGGATTTATACCACACTTTTTCCTTCCTGAGGCTACAGCGGTACCTCTAGAGCTATCCTTATTTAAAAAAATATTGATGATACTTATAATTTAGAACATTATATGTATAACTCAGAACAAATCATATCCAAATTCCTCCAGCTTTGTGCATATCTTTTTAAAAATATAAATTGATACTTAAGGAAAAAGAGACTTCAGGTGGGAATTCTAAGACAAAACTTTTTTCTTAAAAAACATGATTTACAAATAATATAGTCAAATAAATTAAAAGCATTTTATGTTAAACATTTCTTTTTACATAAAGAAATTACAGGTCACCTTAGAATTGCTGTAAGTGCACTGAAAACCCTGTAGTGCTTTCTATTTGTTGCGCATGCTGAGGCTCCTTTGCAGGTTGAAGTGCAAAGGGAAGGCACACAGACTCAAGATAACAGAGGGACATGAATCTTTGTAACTCCTTGGATGACACTATCTATGTTATGTGCACTTTTGTTTATTGATCCTGTGCTGTTTTGATTAACATAATTTGTTTTCCTTGAAGTCACCTGTGTCAAGCATAGAATTGAACTTTCATGTGATCCAGATGGGCTGTAGAGAAGGAAAAGGCAGAGGCTTATTAATCTGTTTTCATTAATCACAAACAACATAGAAAGTATCAAAATTATCTCTTATAATTGTATCACATAATTTTATGAATAAAAATATTTTTGTCCCTCTTCCCCTATATACTTACTTCCAATGTCACTGAAGTGACAGATTTTAAACAGTTTTCATGTAACTTACTCTTTTACCATCTGAAAGAAATGTTTTAAAAATAAATTAATCTGGTTATGTTTATAAATGATGATCTTAATCTGTGATCCACACACTTTCAGTGTGGCTTCTTCATGGTCAATTTGAGAAATGTTTTGTTTGTGGAATGCTCAACATTACTAATGAGCTTCTTGGAATGAAAAAGACCTCTGGAATAACTGAATCAGGCAGCTGATAGCAAGTAACTCAGGACTTATGAATTCAGAGGTCATCCAGTCCTTCACCTGCCTTCACACAAGACTCACCTCAACCACTGAAGATAAATGACTGCCTCTCAGATGTTAAAAATCTTTAAGAGAAGTGTCTGCAGAGACCTTCCCTGATAACCTATTCTAATGTTTAACGGCTCTAATGAGAGGAAGAACTACTTTTTCATCTCTCATCTACATCCCTCTTGTTGCAGTTTAAGGGTTGATACTTATTTTTAATGTTATTTGCCTGCTTTTTATTGCTGTGTATTCTGAATTTATTATTGACCAGATTTTCCCAGTGCATGAAGAGTTAGAAATAAATCTCATGCATTTTCAAGGATCATTCTGGCATATAACTACCTTTCTATCTATCTACCTACCTATCTATCTTAAATTCACTGGCCTTACAATCCTGTTTTCGGTCTCCCTGGGACCACTGTTTTCCATCAATAAAAGGGATGCAATTATTTACTTTTAAATAGAATAACGGACCCCAGCATTGTTTGACCATTCATTCTTCAGTCCACAAAAGAGCTCTAAGGTGAATGGGACAAGAAATGCTTACTTTTTCTCAAATTTACCCCAGAAATCCAACTTAAAGTTTCATCCAGACAGGAATTCCCCATAGACCATCAAGGTCCTGTAAGATTCTTAAGTAAATTGCTTACTCTGCAGAAATTACACTTCACTAATTCTATTTTTATATAAGAATCCATGAAGGAAGCATAATATATTAAAAACAACAAATTAATTTACCTATATAGGATTGGATTTGTCTGTCCCTCCATAGCCTAGGAATTGGTTCCAGGACCTGCTATGGGTACAGAATCTGAGATGGTCAAATCTCATATTAAATATTTGGTATTTGCATATAACCTATGTACAACTTATATGCATTCAATCTTTCTAGATCACTTATAATACTTAATACAAGATAAATGATATGTAAATAGTTGTTATAATTTACTGTTTAGAGAATAACAGAAAGAAAAATTTATATATGTTTATTTCAGATGTAACACTTTTTAAAATATTTGGTCAACAGTTGGTTGGCTCTATGGATAAAGAATTCATGGGTGGGAAATATGTGGATACTGAGGCCCAACTATATTTTACTGTTGAAAAGTACACTATTTTTAAGTTAGGAAATAGCATTTCTCCTTTCTCTTCCTCTTTAGATAATCATGATCCTAGACTGTATACTTTTATTAAAGAGCAGGGTATTTATTATCACATTTAAAGAAGAGATTCATAAAGTTTTAAAATATGTGTCTATATAGCTTGTGTATTTTATCTCATACATATTGTATAGCTTAATGTTCGGGCAACTTCATGTATTTTGGTGATGATTAACATAAAAATTGTATACATGTTAGTTAAATTTGGCTATGAATAAAAACATTGAAAAATATTTAGGCACTCTGAAGAAAATCATTGAAAAAAATATAAACAAAGCACTTTAAAATTATATAAAAAAGACATAAAATATTTAAAATACTTTAACTTATTTAAATGTCTTATAAACCATATACATTGTTAAAATTTACAACATGCTATTTAAATCTTTTAAAAGTATATTTTGTGATTAGTACACTTATTTATTATAGTCTTCATGTTATGGTTGTGTAACACTGATACATTCTTCAATTTTATAAATAGTATTGATGAAATTGCACAAAAGAAAAGGTAGCACTTTGATTTGGAAAACAGCAGCAAAAATCCATATAAATATTGCATTTCTTCCATTAAACATTTTAGCCTGAAGCAAAATTTACAATATCTCTTTAGATCTGTATTTGCAAACAAAAGAGATTATATTGATCTTTTCTTTGAAGCTCTTTTTCTCAAAAGGAGTCATTTTCATAGTTGGTAGCATTATATTCCTATTTCAAAGAAGCTAAATTGAGTACAGTAAAAATTAATAACTTAACTGCTTTAATTCAATCATGTCACACACATTTGAGTATTAGTCTTGAACTATATGATATATTAATTGATTGTTTTGGAACTATGAAAATACAAGAGTACCACACGGAAGAGACAGTTTGCATTATGTGTGGTGAATGGATCATGGATTAAGGTTTCAGGCTTTACTTCTCAGTATTTGGTTTTAGTTAAATTTGCTACTGCTATGCAAAAAATTATATTTTAATTTATAAGTGATTAGTAGCCTTTGAAAAGTTATTTGAGTTGTTCTCTAAGAACATTATCATTTTTACCTCTTAGTGTACCAGTGAATCTAATATGCTCTTTCAGGAATAAAAGACAGCAAGACTTATTTATTAAACACTGCACCCTCAAACATTTATTTGCATATGCAGCTCTTCATCTTCCTCTAACTTTCTCCTACATCTTGACCTCATTTTATTTTTATTTTTATTTTTATTTTTGGCGGTACTGGGGATCGAACTCAGGACCCTGCGCTTGCTAGCCTCATTTTATTTTTATTTTTATTTTTTTGGCGGTACTGGGGATCGAACTCAGGACCCTGCGCTTGCTAGGCAGGCGCTTATTCCACTGAGCTATATCCCCAGCCCTTGACCTCATTTTAAATCTAGATGTCTACATTGTTTTCTAGCAAAGGTCCCACTCTCCACTCTTTTTGCACTGCTTTATACTTATATCAATTTATATTATTTTTCTTTTTCTTGCTGAAAGTTACGTTTTCTATAAATAAAACCTAATTTTCTAGCTTGGTTCTTAAGGTCCTTGAAATTCTGATTACAAAAAGTTTTATCTTCCCTAGATTTAAAATCCTAATTAGTATTACTATGCAAATTTTATTTTGTGTTTGTTGGAGATTTCTTCCTGTGGAATTTCTCTCCTCTTTCCACTTGCCAAATTCCAACTCTTCTCTATGTCCCAAGTCAGACCTCAGGCTTTCTGAACCCTTAGAACTACGCTGCCCCGCCACTGTCTATGGTCTGCCTTTGGCTTCTAGCAATCCAGATGCATGTTCACACTCACTGTGATGTGAAAATATGGGGCCCCCTTTTAAAGAAAAAAATTGGTAAGAATTCACGATGGTGACAATAGAACATTAAATCCAGCAGAAAGATCTCCCAGCATGTCTGGTGCAAATGCATGTTTTTCAAGCTCTGCTGAAATTAAAGAATTGTTACACGGACATACTGACAAACGTCCACAATTCCAGCATTACAGAGGCTGAGACTGGACTGCAGAATGAGAGCTTATTTCTAAAACACAAAACAATGAGGGGGAGGAGATAGAAAATTACTAGATACACATAGATCTCTTTTCTATAAAAAATTTTAACAAATGAGTCATAAAAATATTATGTTCATACTTGTAAACCAATCAGTTTTATTTTTGCATCAAGCCACAATGTAAGGAGAATGTCGGGTACCCAAGTACAATAAGCACATCACAGATTTTTGTTAAATTTTAGGCACTGAAGACAAAATTGCAAACAAATTGAGAAATTATGTCTTATCCTTCTGCTTATTTCAAACCTGAGTATTTACAAATATAATATCTTTATAGGGCTTTTAATTAAGTGATGTGTTTTTAAAAATATCTTAGTTATGGTAAAAACAAATAAATCATCTGGTAGATTTAAATTAATAGTAACTCAAATTTAAGAAGGATTCATAATATATTGAAGTCTAATTTTCCCCTATTTGGTTTCCCGATCATTTACAACAAACAGTGTAAAATATCACTTAAATACTCTGCAGGACCGCAGGCTCACATAGGATGACATCCCTAGCAGGCCCAAGGATCCAAGTTCTAGTTCCCACACCATGCAAAACAAAACAAAATAAAATAAAGCAAAAATAAATCTCTGTAGTGATGTAGGGTTACATTCTCAGATCTGTATGTTTACCTTAAAAGTATCCCATTTGAATTTTTATGTGACTTGAAACTGGATGATAAAGTTAGGAAATATGATGGGAAAGCTATCTCACCCACTAGATTCCTGACTGACCAGAAAAATACAAAAATAAATATATGACATCGTCTGAGAGTCCTAAAGAATAACAATACAAATTAAAGATCAGTTGTTGAGGGAGGTGAGAGGAGTGTGAAAGAGATAGGAATTACAAAGCACATTTAGAAAATTCATTATGAACTGTAAGATAATTACAGATTGCTAATGAAGAAGACTTTGTGACATGCTGAAAGATTGCACTTGATATACTTGGTTCTAAAAAGGGGGGAGCACATTTGGCTATTTAACAGCTGAAATAGTTTTTCCTGTTTTGTTGTCTAAGGTTTGGAGGAGTTAGTTGGGTATTTAACACAATGCCTATATGCCTGTGCATTCATTTGTAAGCCTGGACTGTGTGAATTCAATAAAGAATTCAAATCCACATAAAGTTTTGTCAATAAATTAATTTTTAATGATGTTTAATGGTTTTTTAATGATGTTTAAACCACTGTAAGCCATACACTTCAGCAGTCCCAATCTACTCAATATTAGCAAATTTTCATTTGAAAGTAAGTTTGTTTCTTCAAATGAACCACAGTGTGCCAAGAGATGTAGCCAATGGCATTATATAAGGGTAGTATTTTCTTGTTTCTGATCCTGGACTTTATTCTTATTTCCCACCTAGAGTCATTGGATAAATGTAGGTCAAATCTCAATGCAAACTATTCTTAGTACGGAAACCTAACCCAAGATTTGAAACAATTTACCTTGACAATAGTGAAGTAGTGCTTCTTAGCTATTTGATAAATTTGGGTCTTTCTTCGACTCTATGCACTACTCAGTATTATCTTCAAACATAATTGTTTATTCCTGTTTATGTTCTCAATTCAAAACCGTAATAAATGCAAACTAACAGTATTTTAATCGTTTTCTCAGAGAAATTATTGCACTGATTTAAAAAAGAGAGTGTACCTGTAGTAAATACATTTTCATTTTAAATATATTTAAAAATTAAAGTTTGTGTATGTCTATCCTTTTTTATTGACAAAGAAATTAAATGTCTTCCTTAAGTGCTTAGAAAGTTAGTTTTTACACTGTTTTATACTCAGTAAATTGTGGTATTATATTTATTTTCCAACTGTATTCAACTTTTCTCCCCTCATACTTGGGCAGATGGTCTTGGATGATTTGTCAGTAATTTACTACAATCTGTAGTCAGTCAATGTTCCTTAGAACATCCAAGTCTTCACATGTAAACTTCATGTAACCCATACTACATTCCAAATCCACCATCCTCCCCAGTCCTGAAGATGAATTAGGTGAGAAGAGCGTGTTTGCTCTGATTACAGATCTGATTCCTGAGCTACCCACAGGCGTGGGTGGTGTTGAGGCTTTTTTTTTTTTTTTAAATATGTTATTTTCCTCCAGCAGCGGAGCTCTGGTCTGTGCAATCCCAGACATTTTAGGCAGTTAAACAAATATTCATAATGTCTATGATGCAGCATGTATAGTCAGCTTCAGCTGTAGAGACAAACAGCCAGATCTCAGCAGCTTGTGACATTCATTTCTAGCTCACATTTCTTGTGGTTCATCAGTCAAGGATGACTCTGCTGAGCTTGGTAGTGGTCAATTGATTTGGATGTTCTCACAGAAGAGATCAGCTCAGGAAGGGACATAGACATATGTCAGCACTCAGACCGCTGCTCCAATGTGGCATATGTTACCTCTGTTCTCATGTCATTGGTCACAGCAAGTCCAGTAGTAAACCTGAAATAATAGGTAAGGAAACCGGTATTGAAGAAATGTATTTTTCTCAGACAACAGGGAAGATGACAAGGGCAGGGAGAGAGAAACTAATTGGGAATAATTAATAGCATATGTTAGGATGAATTTATTAAATAAGTACTATTCTGTGACTCTGTTAACATACTATAAGTTAGAAAATTAGGTTCTTATTTAGAAATTAATTTTTGAAAGGAGACTATTTTAAACATGATTAAGTTTTAACCAACTCCTGTTCTAAAATATAGAATGAGATGGCAATACGTATGTTAGATTATAGGTTCTTAAACAGATATTTGAAAATCCAGCCATACATACTCTTAATTAGTTCTTGAGTAAGAGAAGCAAGGCACTTTCATATAATTCTCTTAGAACCTCTTGAAATGTTATGGTCTAATAATTTTTTGTCTTGTGCAAAATTCTTGGGAATTGATTAAATTGACTTTGGAAGGGGTTTAATTTTTTCTCACTAATTTTAAAGAAGTAATTTATGGTTTAGTCCTTTAAAATAAAATTAACTCTCCATTTGGCAGCATCATTTATGCTGTTGTCAGCACCACCGTTTCCTAAGATAATTATTATCATGTGTTTCAGGAAAGATGTTAGGGTGTATTTCAATGCTTTTATTTTTTAATCAGCATTGTTCCTTGTCTCAGTAAATCTCCATTATTATGCAAGTTCAACGCTACCTTTTGCATGCAATATATCCTGCTCCAATATAGAGGAAAAATAAATTTAAAGTAATTGCTTTCAGAAGTTTATTGTTTTATAGGACTATTGTAAGTAAATAGGATGCAAAGCACTTGTTAATGTTTGCTTGCTAAGCTTGCTGAAGGTAGATGTTTATATAAGCCCAGAATTATTCTTTCTTCCCTGTTTCCTAGTACTATAGCTAATCAAGAAACTAATTCATTGGTAGCAAACTTTTGAAAATGATTTCATGAGAAATGTTTCAAGTATACTGTATGATTTTCATTTTAATTTACTTCCACAGAGTAAAGTTTATATGAAAATGATGTGCAATTTAGAGCCCATTTAAATTGCAAAGTTATTTTCCATTTTTCAAAATTCTTTAGATGTAAATAATTTGAGTCTAACACATGCGTTTTTGCGCTTTGCATTTTAAAAACAGGATGCTGTACCATAGAATGGCAAGACACTAGATTTTAACAGGTTTCTTCCCACTTATATGATAAAGGCGTTCTTGTGAGAGGCTGAGGATGTAGCTCTGTAGCACAGTGTGTGCTCTGAGAAGCCTTGGATTCGATCCTGGGCCCTAAAATGAGACCCTGAACCCCATGAAGAAGAGAAGAAGTAGAAAATTGGAACTGAAGTTGCACATGCACCTCTACAGGTGCATATGGCATTTATATAATTTCAAGGTTGACTATTGAGCTACAAGAGATCTAGGATGCAGGATACCACCTCAGACTGTGACTTTGGTGTGGAAATTAAACTTTTCTGTGATGTTGTAGGAGTTTAGGCTCCTATGCTTAAAAGCAAGAGATCTTTGACAGGTTCCTTAAATGAAAGGACACCTACTAATCTCTGCCTCTATACATGCTACAAATGAAATGATTTCATTTTTTTGTAGCTGAATAGTATTCTATTGTGTATATCGCACATTTCATTTACCCAGTCATCATTAAGGGACACTTAGCTTGTTTCTTTTCTCAGCTATTGCAGCAGTGTTGCAGTGAACTTGCGAGTGCTGATGTCTCTTCCACATGCTAGTGCTATTTCCTTTGAATATATACTAATTACTGGGATTGCTGTGTCATATCTAGCTCTGTTCTTTAATTTCCTAGTTTGTTTCTCCACACACACTTCATTGTCTCACGGGTTTTTAGTTCTGTCTTTCTACTGCACAGAAACCCTGTACTTATTTCTACTCCATCATTGTATTGTGTGTCTCACATTTCTTCTCTCCAAATCCTCATTATTCTCTTTAACTATGTCATGTCAATGAACTCGGTGTTTTTTGGATTTGAACTCTGATGTTTAGTAATTCCAACTTACCTATTTGAACAAGAGATCACTAACTACAACATACATTCTAGTAGGATAAGAATGATTACATTATCCTTACCTATACTGAAGTAAAACTAAATGACCAAAATGTTAACTTTTGGTACAAAGATACATCTAAAATTATGGCTATTAATTATAAATGTTATCAAGCATTATTTGAAATTATGAAATCTCAAGTCTAAACGTGTATTTACCTAAGGCTTTTTCAGAATATACATTGTTTTAATTTTAGTGTATTGCTGTATGTGTGTAGGATACAGTGTTCATTCCTTCTGTGGCGTTGGTACCTGCACATCACACAACTCCACTTTCTTTTGTGCCACGACTTTCCCTTCCCTTCCCTTCTTCTTCTCCCGTCTCCCTCTTTCATGTATGTGTGTGGTACATACTGTTTCCCTTCCTTACAGAGCATGGGCACATGTTACAGAGCACATCCCGATTCCGCTTCTCATCCCGCATTCTCCTCTCCCCGCCTCTCCCCCATCCCATGATCCTCTTCACCTTTGAGAACAGCTGTCTCCCTGCGTCTTGTTATGTGCTCTTGTTTTGCTCTTTCTTATTTTTCCTTTGAGACCATAATGTTAAGTAAGCTAAATCAGACACAAACCTTAAATATCACATGGTTTCTTTTGTATGATGATATTGTTTAAGAGATTTAATTTTTATTGACCTCTTTCATGAATATACAACTACTTACGAAAAATCTGTTCAAATGTTTCTAGTAAGCAGTATCTCCATCTTGCGTATCAGTTAGCAGTTTTTAGTATATTTTATTTCCACATGAATACATATGTTTATTCTGCAGATCATGATTATCTATTACAGATTTTCAGATGAAATTAATGAAGATATTGTAGCAAATCTCACTTTAAATATTAAGTGAAATTCCAGTCCTGTGTTTTTGAATACATGTCAGAAAAATTAATAAGAAATAGTTCCCTATATTTAAAATTCAAGTATTTTACCTTTAACTATTAAAAGCTAATTTACTCTGAACTTCTCTTAAACAACTAAAAGTTAATATGAAATGAGGGTTATGACAGATTTGTAAACATCAAATTTCATTATTTTTTTGTTGTGAATATGATGTTTGCCTTATTATGCCCAAGAAAGTAACTGTGCAAACATCTTCCTTTCCACATTATCAGAATATTAGTGTCTTTCTGCACAGGACTGGGCCAGGTACTCACAGTGCTAACCTAGATGTGGCGCATCTCCAGTGTAGCCAAGTAATTTAAGGTAGCTTATTTTTTGACATTTCTTAGCTTGCTTTTTATAGCAGAGGCCAATTTTATTTCTTTGCTTTTTCTTTTTCTGTGTTCTCAGTTTGGTGGTCTATTCTGCTTACTTCAGCACATCAGGAGCATTCCAATGTGTGCTCAATTGTGTGTGTGTGTGAGTGTGTATGTGAGTGTGTGTGTGTGTGTGTGTGTGTGTGTGTGTGTGCATGCTTTTCACAGATATTCAGAATGCATTAGTTTGGCAGGTCAAGCACACAGTGAATAAACACCAATAGAAAAGTTGGAGTTAAGACTAAGAACATCTAATTAATTATTTCATTCAGAACAAATTCAAAATTATAGGTAAATAAGAGGAGTACTGCTTTTAAATTTTTTTGAAAACAAAATTTTGATAGAATGAAGCTGGCAGTATTACATGTTTAGTAGTAAAGTTTTGATTGGAGAGCTAATAGAAGTTTTAATACTCTGTATTTCTAATTCATTCCTATGAGTAAGACAGGTACACACATTCAAGGAATCCCTTCAAGTATCTCTGCAAGCCTTATGAAATGATTTGTGAATGGTGAAAACTAGAAAAATTCCCCATACTAATTCAAAATATCTTCTACAGAGAGATTGTATCTCTGTCCTTTAAGATCTTGTTCAGATTGACAGCTTATGTACTAAGAGGGTTTGTTCATAAACTACTCACACACCACCCACCCTAGGTGTAGGACATCCTGTTCATGAACCTAGTAAAGGGGGCGGAGCTGCTGTTCTGAAGAGATCATGTTTTACAGGACATGCATTGCTCCTCATCACTCAAACAGGACACCTCGGGATTTAATAAAATTCATTGTTCAGCTCTTAAGAAGCAAGCCATGTGTTTGGCAAATGGAAAGGTAGTTTTTTGAAATGTCAGGCTAAATGTTAACAAAAAATGAAATAAAGTTGAAAAATTGTCTGACCGCTTCAGGGTGTAAGTGAGGGTGGGAACCCTTTCATGCAGTGAGCAGTCTTTATGTCAACATTCACTTTTTAGCATGTTTATTTTTTTTTTCAATTTTTTGACATAATGTTTGAGGCAAAAATATTTGTTTGCAACCTTACCTCTTGTTCACACATAGGACTTTTGGACCCTAAATTGTTCTAGAGTTTTTCAATTTAGGAAGGCAAAGAGGCAAGTCACATGTTTTAATCAATGCAGTCCGAATGGTACGCTTCTGCTATTCAGATATCTAGAATCTGTTTCTAATTATTTATATTTGTTTACACTATGTATCTAAAGTAAAATACCCTCCTGTACATATACAATTTACTTCTAACCCATTCAGCACTTTGTTGGTTTTTCTTATAGTTTGACAAATAATTTTATTTACACTGAATGTCCCTTGGAATACTCTAACAACTTACTTGTTCTTAGTTAAGCACACATACACACACACACACACACACACACACACACACACCATTCATAGGTAAATATTTATAATATTTGAAAAAACAACCAAGAACGGTAATATATCATTGAATCTACAGCCTATAATAAGTGGGATCATGTATAACATATAAATCTATACCAGGGCATATTTTTCTATCCTTTCCATCTAACTTTCTGAAATATATAAAGAGTTACTCAAATTTTGGCCTAAAACACACCATTACTTATGCAATCCAACACAATTCTATAAAAATTTCAGGGTTTATTTTTGCAGATTCTCTTTTCCATTCTTATTTCCTCTAAAAGAACTAATAATTTTTCAATATAGAATTGTTGATCTAATGAGTATTCATAGTTTAAATTTTCATATGACTAATTGTACCTTGAGAAATATTATATATATTTTTCTCTACTCTTGTTGTATCAGTATAATATTAGCTTTGTTCATGTAATGGATATGATGTGATGTTTTGATTTAATGTTTTTGGTTTGTTTATGAGACAGAGTCTTGCTATGGATTTCACGCTGGCCTTGAACTCATCACAGTCCTCCTGCCTCAGCCTCCCAAGTGCTGAGAATACAGGTGTGAGCTATCATACCTGGCTTGATTTAATTTTTAATTCCTTATTTATTAATGAGTTTATAAATCTTTCACTGTTTATTAGTTACAAATTTGTGTTATTTTTCTATTTATACTCATTTTCCATACAATATTTTATTCTCATTGTCTATCAACTAAGAGAAATATTTCTGTTTTGCCTTTCTTAATTTTTAACTTTTGCAACCTTAGTTTTCCTAAAAATGTTTTAAATTTATACATAGATAACTGTGCTAATCATTTTCTTAATAGTTTCTAACATTAACATCATGTCTTTAAAGTCCTCTTTTACTCCTAGGATAATTTTCCTTAAATTCTTTATAATTTTTAAAAATTATACTTATAATCATTTGTAATTTTCAAATATGAATTACTTAATCTACACATTTTAGTACAGAAGATGAGCAGGTGCTTCAACTTTGTAATAGCTAGTGTATTAGCTCTCATCACCACAACAAAATACCTGAGGCAATTATCCTATAAAGAAAAAAAGGTTATTTTAACCCAAATTCTGGAAATTCCAGTTTATACTCATATGGATGAGGTGTTTAGGCATATGGCACTGTGATGGGAAGGTATCATGGAGAATATTGCTCAGCTCAGGAGCTGCAAAGCAGCAGAGAAAGAGAGGTTGGTGTCCAGTAATCTAAGACCTCCCACTGGGTTCCATTTCCTGAAGCTTCAACCACTCCAAAAAGCATCACCTTGGAGGGCCAAACTGTAGCACAGGGCCATTAGAGGCCACTCATCTGAACCATAGATATTAACTGATGCAGCGCCATTTTCAGTGGTAGAGCTTTCCAGTAGTATTAAAGTCTAGGGGCTTTCATATATACACATGCATTAGGAGAGAATCTGTAACAATTTATAGTACATGTCCTGTCTTACTCCAAAGTTGTTTTTGATAATCCAGAACCTCAAATCAAATGATTGCAAATCTATAATCTATTAGGTAGGTGTGAATTAAAATTTTAAGGACATGTGTCCTGAAAAATCTTTTCAAACTAAGTTAAAAGGTGTACATATTTGGGTATGGAATATGTTGGTTGATTATTTCAAGCTCTATGGATTGTCCCAGCTTAAAAATTTATATTCTCTTTACAGCCACAGCATTATGAAGAGACAAGACAGATCAAAAGTATTCAGTCAGTGGTAAGGAGACTGCAAAGGAGGCAATAACTCAGGAAGCTTCCACTTCATCATCATTATCAAATTGGCACCATACACAACACTCTGACATGTTATAGTCCCAGGCTTTCAGGTACTTAAATAATTACTAAGACAATGTGGATTCAGATGGCCATACATCAGCAATGAGCATCTGTTCCTTCCTTTGACTATTCATTCATTTTTTAAAATTTAATAGATATTTATTGAGCTCCTACTTTGTGCCAAACAATTTTTCACATGCAGAAGATACACCAGTACACAAAACATTTTAAATCCCTTCCATCTTGGAATTGGCAAGGACAGATACTTATTAGTAAATAAATAAATACATAATATTTATGAACAAAGCTTAGGATACAAATGAAGTAGGTTAGAGAGGGTGGCTGCAGGGCAGACCCAGTGTAATTTTGCAGTTATTGGAGGGGATGAAGGCATGGGGATAGCTTACGGAGGGCCATTCTTGGTTCACAGGAAACAAAGCAGCCTATTTTAGTTTTAAAATAGTAAATATATTCAGAGTTGTGCAGTAGAAATGTAATTTTAAAAGTGAACTCTGAAAATCTTCCAGGTATTGCTATTTAATTTCGATACAAATTTCTAAATGGCTGAGGCATTTTTAGGACTAGCATGACCATTCGGTATGAACTTTTACTCAGAGAGACTTGGTTGCCTTCAACTCCCCAGCTTTAGCAGTCTGTAGCCTGTATAAGTAATTACTCTCTCACCAAGAACCATTCCATTCATCTGCGATGTATGCACATTGGTAGTAACTGTGTTGTAAAATTATTAAGACTATTAAGTCACATAATGCATGCCAATGAATTTGTCATATGGTAATGTTTGCATAGTACATTGAGATATAGAGCTCATGATTTTTAATCTCAATCTTGACAATAATAGCTCAGCTAAACTTCATGGCAACCTTTGGAAACCCTACAAAATTGTGAGACAATGTCCTTCACACTATGGCTTCCTAATGTAACAAGTTGTATCTTCTCTTTCTTTGAAGACCTCAGTCTAGTTACCCTGTATGTGTGCGTCATCTTTTATAGCGCAAACTGCGGCTTCCAAGGTCATCATTATTGGTTTAATGAGTCATCTCTGCTAAACACAAATGATTTGCTGCTCTTTGTACTAGAGTGTTCAAAGGGTTTCATAAGAAACATAGCTGATCACTTGAAAGATCTTGCATTATAGCTGGGATCAAAATATACATAAGAAACATACCTGTTCTGCTCAAGGGCTTCACTTATGCTCTAGAAATGGATCTTTCCTTTTGAGGCTGTAACACACCCATCATTCCAGGATATGCCACAGTTTTCCTGCAATGAGTCCCCGAACTGTGGCTTAGTCTTGCCTTCGCTCTATTCAAATCATACTTACATTGGAAGACGCATATCTTCCCCTTCCTTATATTATGGAAGTGTATTCTTTTATTGTTCCTTCTATATCGCTTGTTTAGTAGTGACATAATTCTATAGTCTAACATTGGAAAAAGTTGCACTTTGTAGTCATTTTCATAGTATTTAGGGTCTGCCTTAAATTCCAGGGGCTACCTGGCATGTCTGTATATACTCACCATGGAGGAAACAAGAATACACGTGTAGCTGGTATTTAGGTCTGTAGCCCTTGAAAGTAGTTTGATGGTCTGAGATTAAGGCAGATTTTTTTCAATATTAGATAGCATAGCAATGAGCAGTGAGATAAACAAATTGACTATAAAATGGAATTCTACATTCTGTTTAAAAAACTAAAAGATGATAACAATAATTTACCCTGGAATTTTCTTTAATGTAATGCTTGGCATGAAGTTTCATCAAGAAACTGCTTGTGTTGAAATAATTATAAGAAAATCTATTCTTTTACACATTAGCATTGCGTGTAACATCCCTTTGCCTCAATTACCATAGTTTTAAAGTGAAAATAATAATATCTTTAACTCACACATTTCTTGAAATTAAATGAAAAATATACATAAAGTGCTCAAAAGAATCACTGTTGTCTGTAAATATGTCAGGTCTACATATCAGCTATCTTATGTTCATCAATTTAAGCCATACTATTAAGATAATTTTTTATTATTTTAGGGTATGATTAAGATAGGAAGAAAGTAAAGAAATAAGGAAGGATTAAAAAAAGAGGGGAAGAAATATGAATCAGCATAATGATTGGGATTTTAGATGTAACCTCTGTTTGTTATTTTAAGGAAAACAAAAATCCATGATGAAACAATGTCTATTCAAAGGTAAAAAGGCAATGGGCAGTGTCTTCTCCAAATCTGTGATACAGGAAGTTTACATCCTAATCTCTTATAATAGCTAAGGTTAGCATTAAAAGGCCATTCATTAAATAAAACACTTTCATAAATTATTAAGTAGAATTCAATTAATTTGAAGCATATTAATAGCAATGTTTGATGTTTAAGTAACATCCGTGTTATGCAAAGAATAGCCTGTTATTAAATACATATATGCTGAAAGCAGCATGACTCCTTGTGTCTCCGTGTCATCCTTTCCTTGCTTCATAGGCCTAGACAGCTCAGAGGAGGAGCCCAAATTTGTGGCAGGGGCGGAGGGGCTCTAAATTTTGCAGCTGGTACCTGAATCTCTGTATTTCAAGGTTACATTTCTTGACAGCTCTCTATGTGTTGTGTTCAGGAGGGGAATGGAAGATGTGTTTGTTACTTAGGAGGCTTCTCAAACAAATTAGCTATGTACATTTTCTCCAGAGATAGTGTATAGATAACTTGTCAGTGGAGGGCAAAAACATACTGTTTAGGTGGAGTGGGCCATCTTGTCTTCGCATTCTGAAGTAAGAAGACAAGGTTTTCTGAGTTCTGATTTAATAGGTTCCTTCTTTAACTGTCATTGGAAACCACATCTGTGTGGATTAATAGTTTAATACAAACAAAACTATTGTTCTACTCTTGTGATTTTTATGTGAAGACATTTATATCAAATTGCTGTTTATATTCAGACAATTATCATGCATTGATGATTACGATTGCTTTAGTACAGAAAGACTGGTGCACACATATATTTTCACCTCCTTAATATTGCTGTGCTGTAACTTCACAAATATATTCTCCTGAAGTTCAAAAAATATGGTAACAATCATGATTTTGGTTGATACCATCAATACAGAAAAATGAAAATAAACCCAGTGGATTAATTGCTCAGCTTTCTTTTCATGGGTAAAAACCCCTGCTACAGTTAAATATTGAAAAAATATAGGTTATTCATGGTTAGATTAAATTTTCATCTGTAAAATTGATTATATAGTACCAAATTGCAGTCTTTATAAGTTCTCCTAAAATTAAGTCTCAACAAAAATACTTTTAAAGTAAGTAAACAGTTCAGAATATCCTATAGGTGTCTGCAAAAAACAAATAGTTGTCTATTATATGTGTAACACTTTCTTCAGTGTTACAAAGAGAGACATAATAGGGAGAGACACAATCTGATGTATCAAGCTATTAAAGAGTGGCTATGTACTAGGTCAATGTTTCCTTCCTTAGCACTCATTCTTCTGTAGTGAAGAACTCCTGGTTTTTCCCACTCATCCTTCTTGAAAAATCCCTACAATGGCGTCCCCATCTCACTCGGTGGGTCTTTTTCCCAAAATAGGCTGAAAATCCAGCACAGCATCTTACTGATATTTTTAATATTACCTTAAAGCCAGACAGATTAACAGGTTCATTAATGTTTGCTGAATTAATAAACAAGCTACAATGGTGTCATGTTGTGGTGCTTAAGGGTCTGGCTACTGGAGCCAGATTGCCTTGGTTCACAGTCTGACTTGTTTTTCACTTACTGGATACCTAGCAAGTCATTTTCCTTTTGGAGTCTCAGTGTCACTGTCAGTGAAATAAAGATAACCATAGCATTTATCACAAAGTTTTGTTCTGAGTATTAAATGGGAGCACATCATGAACTTAGTAAATCATGAACTTTGTAGCATGCTGGTAGCTCAACAACAAAACATGACTCCAATTATTTTATTATGTTATCCACTGTTTCAAAAAATGGAAACATTTGAGAAGAGGGCCTTCCCTGTTCTGGAAATGGAATATACTTCAAAGGAGAGTTTGATATTGTTTTTGTTTTGGGATGGAAATAATCTATGGTTATTGGGGCAAAATCAAAGATCTGCAAAATCAGACCAACCTTAAATCACAGGCACTACATAGTTAGGAACTGGATCTTGCAGGTCCCGTTGAAATTAAAGGGCAAGTACTTGCTTTTGGTGTAAACAAAATACAACCAACAGTAATTGGTAAGAGCATTTAGTCATTTGAAATTCAATGTAAAAAATTACATGGAAAGGAATTTTCATTGTGATTATGGAGTCCAGTAATTGTATAAATTATTACTTTATATGCTACATGTTTTTAGTTGGATTATTTTTAATTTTTTGTCTTTTTTTTGAGAGATGGTCTTGCCATGTACTGCAGGCTGGCCTTGAACTCAATTATGTAGCTCAGGCCGGCCTCAAAACTCACAGTGATCTTCCTGCCTCAGCTTCCTGAGTGCTGGGTATAACTTAATATTAAATATATAAATTTGATACAGTATGGTTTGAGGATGGAAACTGTTAAGAGAAGGAAGGCAACATGTATTAACTTTTCCCTAAACTTCAAAAAAATAATCTATAACTGATTTTGATTATTTCAGGATTTGTTCTTTACAAAATTCTCGTAAGCTTTTGAGCAGAGACATTTCTTTATAGGCAGACTCGTCTTTGTTCTGGAAAAACTAAGAGAAGCAAAGAGGAAAAGTATAAGGTGATTGAAAGGTTTAAAATATTTAGCTCACCAGCTAAACATGTCCCTAAGTGCCTACAGAGGCAGGATGAGCTCTGGGTAGAATATACGTGTGGGTGTCAACTATGTGCTACAAATAGGTAAAAAGACCAAGGATTGCATATTCATGTCTCTTTAATTAAATTTTTAAATGACATTGTTATTTATTTTGGTCTTATAAAACATTCATAGAATAGATTTTTTCTGATAAATCACTTGGAACACTTCTAAGGGTCGCTTAGCACTGAGGCAAAGGTAAGAGTGCATCAAGGTGTTGATTTGTTAGAAGTGAAATTTAAGAAATGTGTGGACTGAGTGAAAGGATCTTAAACTAACACCATTGCATTAACTCCAAGGTGAACATAAGCAATATATTTGACTTGCTCTTCTTTTATAGATTCTGAAGAAAGAGTTTTAGAGGCTGGATTATTCCAAGTATATAAGCTATAAAAAAGACATCCTAGTGTTTTAGGCTATCATGAATTGATAACACTTAACATACAAATGCTTAAGAGTGGCTCAGTTGCACTGATGTTGCTCAGGGTTTTCCTGTGGAGGAAGATCCTCATATCTTTCTAAAGTTTTACACATATATATGTATGTATGTGTGTATGTGTGTAATTACTTATACACAGGCTTCTTGCTCAATCGCCATGATTTCCAGGCTGGGCTTGAGCTTGGAATCCTCCTGTTTCAGCCTCCCAGAATGCTGGGATTAGGGCCATCATGATTCCTGACTGCAGTCCAATACATTCTATTTCTCATTTTGGGGTAATTTTTTCTTCTTTATTACAAAGTAGCTTTAACTGAGAAGAACTTCAGATATTTTTCTCTTTGGCTTTGGAGACAGGTTTAGTGTTACATAGATTTCCTGTACTATTTCAGGCCTATATTAACCTATGAGTTCTGAGGTTGGGGAAAACAATAATTTCTTCTCACCAGAGGAACTAATTTCAGTTTCTGTTTAGTTTTTCATTAGTGATGATTTCAGTTTATTGATGTTAGCCTTGTAGTTTGGGTAATTATCAACTCTTGTATTTCTTTGACTTGAAAGTCAAAATATTTCTAGTTAGATGACTACATGCTTTATAAGCCTTTCTTGGAGAGGTAATTATTTCTAACATTGTCCTGTATTCATTTTTAAATCACAGAAGTTGGTTAATCAGGTGTGCAGTGATATTTGCAGATAATTATAACCCAAATCCTCAGGGTCTGTTGGTCACTATAGGGATGTAAGTGTAAAAACAAACTCGCATTCTGTCATCTAGTAGCATATGTGAATTACTGGGTTTCTGTTCTCTGGAGAATAATTCTCATGTGGTTGTTCTCCTATGCCATGAAACACATGGAACAGAGATCAATAATGTTTAAAGAGAAGTTATCCTCCTAATTTGAAATGAAGTCATAATGTCTGGGAGAATGCATTCATTTTGAGTACAAGTCTCTAACTAAACTCCCTAGAAGTAATGGGGCTTTTGGTGAGCTCAGTTTAATAAAAGTTGATTCTTAAAGATATTTAATTCCTATTGGCATCGTGAAAGCTCTGAGTGCTTGGCCCTCAAAACAAAATACTAAAAGTTTTGAGAATTTGTCAAATTCTTCCACAAATCATACATATGTTAATAGGTTTAACTTTGCATTTCTCAAAGGAGTTTGAGGACAGATCCTTTTTACTAAAGGCTGTTTTCCACAGAACATTGTTAGTTTGTTTATTTGCATGTTGCCTGATTCATCTTTGAATTATGTGCCATGGAAATATGCAACAGGACATAACACTTTCTGCTCAGGGTCTCTGCCTCTGTCCCCTGGAGATATCTCACCTGTCTGCCTCAGGGAAGTCTCCATTTTGGTCACTGAAAAGTCAACTGTCTGATGCTAGGCAAATTGATGCAAGCCTATAATCCCATCATTCCTGGAAGCTGAGGCAGGAGGATCACAAGTTCCTCTGGCCCAACCAGAGGTATGTAGTAGGACTTAGAAAGGGCAAATCCATTCTTACAGATTAAGGACGCAAGCTTCTTTCTTTCCTAAAAACTTGCTTGTGACCCAGGGCTCACCTCAGTGTTCATTTGCCCTACATTCTTCTGCTGTCCCGTCACCCACATACTACCCCTAAATTCCATCTTGCTCCTCCAAGAAGGGTTCCTGTCCATATTTTTCCACCCGTAATGTCTGGGCCAGTGCTCATACACAGTGTTTCTCTTCTCTTGGATAAATGAATGAATGGCAAGTGTTGGATGAAACCCTTCTTTCCTTTCTCCAAACAGGTGGATTTGGACCCAAACTTTCTTATGGGCAGCTACTTTTACATTTGTCTTTTTGCAGCCATCACATTTTCCCCTAGATTTTGCTTGTTTCTCTGTCTGAGCATGGAAGGAGAACTGAATTTAATTTCTCAAAAGATTGAACAGCATAGGAAATGGCATCTTTGGAGAAGTTTGAAGGTTCTAATATCTCTCTGACAGTTCAAATGCATCTTACTCTTTTAGTGCATTTATTTCCTTGTTAATTTCTAATGCATATGTCTTTTAAAAGTTGGATTTTGACTTTAGTATAAACAAACATGATATATAAATTACAAAGTATTGGTCAACCTTATCAGTCATTGGAGAGAGATTCAGAAATTAGTAGAAGATTGAGTGATGTAAAGACAGGACCAGCTAGGATGATCTGTCTAAAAAAGAAACCCTTTTATTCAGATCTGAAAGGATGAGTCTGCTTAAATACGGCTTTGGACATCTGTAAACCTCTTTGGAATTTACTAAGGCTATATCAAAGGCTATACTGTAGCTAATATGTGAAGCTGAAAATTTTTTGAAAATCTTAAGTTGTATTTTCATTCTAATGAATTATTCAAATGAGATCTTTTTGATTAGAGAAGTTCCACTTTCCCTGGTCTTCTGGGAGAGAATGTGGTCACTGCTGTAGTTAAAGCTGAGGTGAATGTTGCTATCACTGAGACCATTGGACATTCTAACAGAAATGCTTTCCTAAATGTTTCACTTCCTTGCTTTCCAGGAATAACCCACTTTGAAAAAAGCATATCAAGCATGTTAAAAATCTTATGGTGTTTAGAAAATGTAGGCAACTTGATTAAGATTATATCTTCTAAAGAATTAATAGAGCAAATATTACAGCTAGATCTGTCCAGCAAATATTATAGCAATAATATATGTGCTTCCAGGCACAGCATCAAGCACATTTTTAAAATGCTCCCTAAAGCTTGGACAGAAATGTAAATATTCAAGTATTTTACAGCTATTTTATCTTTGATAGAGTCTTGTGGAAATTGGAGACCTTTTAGTAGTTGGTGACCAAGTTTTCAATTAGGATAAAATGTCCCATCTGTCCATAGAGGAATCTAATGAAGGAAGGGGGAAGTCTTACTAAGGTTTCCTGGTTCCTCTCAGCTAAGAAGCTGTACATCACTTTAGAGAGAAATCCCGTAAGTCTTGTTGGGAAGAAGGGAAGCAATTTGATTTGTCTTTCTGAATCTTTTCTTTAGTTCCTTCCATTCTTTGCATGGGTTCTCAAAATTATGCTCTCACCCAAATGTAAAGTAATCCCCTGTAGGAGGTTAGTTGATGGCTTTAGGTTATTGCCATCACCTAGGGTATTTGCATTTTAATAGACGGTTTTGAAAGAACTTCAAGCTTGGACTCAAAAGCAATAAATCTCGATTGGTGGAATTTGAGGCAAGGTGATAGATTGGGCAGGAGATATCTGTGATGAAAGGAGCCCACTGGGTCTATTCTAATCACAGCATGCACTAAAGTGTTCCTACTTTGTAGCCTAACTTCTGCTTCCAGAGTAAAAGCTGTTAGGACAACTCCTGTGGCCTGGATAATGAAGTCCTCCTGAACAGTTTCATTTTCTTTCCAGGTAAAGCAAGTTAAAGAGCTGAAAATTCAAGGCTTTTAACTTCATTTTTCCTTTTCCACTTCCTCTGTGACATTTTACTAGAGATCACCCCAAAGCTTATTTTTCCCCAGTGGCAGAGGAGATGGGATATATGTGGCGATGTATGTTTAACATTATCTTTAGATTCAAGCTTTTGAACTTTGTATCTTACTTTTTTATATCCCGGTAGCTTTCTGAACTTTCCCTCGAAGTGATAAAATAGGCTGCTTGTGGAATTCAGATGAAAAGGCTTCACAAACAGTTTCAAATTTATTTAAATAAATATAGTGATCCAGGCACTAAGTTTAAGGAGACACACACATATGCACTTTCTGCCATGTGATATTAAAACAGACTAGAGAAACAGATCACTGCAATCTCGCCAGAGTCACAAAAGAGTTGCTCACTGTTTATCATAATGCTTGGCAAGAGCACCAGAACTTGAAGTGGTTAGTAAGAATGATTGACCTTTACTGAGGAAAAATGGGGATGAGGCTAGTTTGGTGTAGGAATGGTGGGGAAGTAGATAGTTTTTATAAATAGGAGAACAAAGCAACTCAGAAAGCTGTTAAGAAATTTAAAAGGGTGAAATATAAGTGATAAATTTAAGAATAAAGGAATTGGAGAAGTGGGCTTGGGCCCTTTTACATAGCCTGATATATGCCAAAGAGTATAAATTTTTTAAAAAATCTATTGATTCATCACATGTAAAATAATGATCAGATTTGCATTTTAGAGAAACCCTTCTGGAATCAGTACAGAGTTGTCTACATTCTGGACTTAAGCTGTAGAGTGGGACAAGTTTGGATGTGGATGTTGGGAGACACTGGAAATCTACAAGAGTACAACATATAGGAAATGAGGGACTGGCCTCTATGCAGGGGAGCTAAAAAGGAGAGCAGATTAAAGAAAGGCCCTCATGGAGATGATATTTGAGTGTGGAAGAGAAGGAAAGGACAGTGCTGAGTCCTGGATTTTTGGCTCAGTTAAGTAGGTACCATTTTGCTGAAACAGGGAAAGAGGAATAGGATTTAATGGGGCGGATGCTGATTTCAGATTTGGACAAGCTGAGCCTTAGATTAGTATAGAATGTCTAAGCAGGTATGTCTAGTAAGAGAGGCATCAATCTGTCTGAATCTCAAGAGGAAGCTCTGGACTATAGATGAATAGTCAGCCACTAGCCTTAGCACCTCAGTGATGACAACCAAAGAGATCACTCAGGAAGAGCAGAGATTATCAGAGGACTGTTGATTGATCCTGGTAAATAATAAGAATTAAAAAGGCAACTGAAGCAGAATAATAATAAAGAAGAAGTAGCTATACAGATACTTCATTGTAAGCAGCAACGTATCCCCAATGGTTAAAAAAGCAGACAAGAATTTGCAATCTTCTTGCTTTTCCTAAAGCCTGGAAAATCGGACCCCACTAAGTCTACCGTCTCAATCTCTGCCCTTCTTTCTATTGACTTGTTCCAGGTTATTTGAAGTATTCTATATGCACTCACACAGTTGCAATCTTTCATTCCTGTTTTGTGTTGTCACTGAAGTGTATTTTGCTACTATAGTTTTCCACAGCTGTTGCATTCTCTGAATTTTCTTCTAATGCTTCCTCTGCCATTTTCTTCCTTGAATATGGAAGAATCATCATCCTGCCCAAGTTCCAATCAGTAAACAGAGTGCAGTTTTCTTATAATAAGTATACAGAGTTGCACATTACTGTTTGCATTGTAGCTATTTATGCACCAGATTCTTTCTCTTTGGAAAGAGTGTCAGCTCCTGAAGACTTAAGAACTCACTTGCCCAAATTAGCATCCTTAGAGCACTGCTTTAAAACAGCAGGTGCTGCATGGTTATTTGTTCAATGACCACGTATATTACTTATATAAAGTAAAAGAAATAGACAGTTGGAATGTTTGGGTAAAGGATCTCAGCTGAAGCAAACATGGAAATCCTTCATCTTCGTGGACGATGTATCTGACAGTTTTGATATATCTGTGTACATATTGACTAAATAAATGATGAGAGGACATTTATTTCAGAAAGGCACATTTATAACATAGAGGCCCAAAGTGGAAATATAGTGGTAGGAATGTTTCAAAAATTACTGATATGTTCTTGACATTATTTTCAAGCAAAAGTAATGAATAGTTGTCTCTTCTTCACCTACTTTGATGATTTTAAAAGAAAAAAAAAAGAATCTTGTGTAAATGCCACCTAAAAGACAAGTACTGTAAAATACTATTATTTAGTGCAACACTATTATTTATCCCAAAAGTAGATGTAAGATGCTATGTTGGCAGTTTCTCAAAATATCCTAGAAATAGTCCCAAGCCTTTCCAATTTATTTTATACATTAGAAGTAAGGCAACTTAATGGAGTTATTTGCTTAAATAGAATATGGGTTAAATGATAACTTGACTTATCTTTTAAATGACAAAAAATAAAGAAATTGGAAGACCTTTTCACACATTAGATATGTATTGTCATTTATCATCTAGATATCAGGCTAGCAGTGCGAAGTAATAAAACATATCATCGAAAAATGTGCTATAGGTCTGAATCCCTCTTTCATTCCACCTCCCAGCTAACTGTAGTACTAAATCAAACAAGCAGAACATTTCCTTAGGCAGCCATTGCCTTTTAATTTCCTGAAGAACCTTAAAATATCATTCATTACAAGTACTACACATATTTGGTTTTTAAAAGTCTCATAAATCAATAGCAGGCTGACTGTAATAATTATTACAAGTTAGTGCATAATTTTCGTGCTGAAGGCTGCATGCAGAACTTTAGCATATGCAAACGAGGCAATTCAAACTGTGTATAGATATTAATATGAAGAAGCAGGTAACGAGGTGCAGCCTATGAATTATGCATCAGGAGTGGCTGATCTTCAATGAGGAAAATGAATTCAGCATGTAATCTAATTAGTGATGGAAGTCTATTACATCTAACTGCAAAAGCAACCGTCCTTGAAACAAATTTATTTACAGTCCATGTTCCCACTTGAAACAACTTTGAAATGATGTGTAAGACAACAGCTTAATTGTAAAATTTTTTGTTTGTTTGTTTCAGTTCTAGACCTGGAAGGCCTCCTAAGAGGACTCAGAGTGTCACCTCCCCTGAGAACTCTCATATCATGCCACATTCTGTCCCTGGCCTCATGTCTCCAGGAATAATTCCACCAACAGGTAAGAGTGCTGCTCATTTATGCCCCAAATATTAAGTCAGCCAATACCATGGATTTTACACATGCCCACTATTCCATTCATGTTTATATGCATCAATTATGTTTTGCACACCTGAAGACAATGTTACTGGTGATAGTTTATTTCAGAACTCTGTTGTGATTATTATCACTGCTTTATTAAAATAAAATGAAAGATGCTTAGGTTTACACAGTACTAGATGTCATTTTAATTAATCCTCCCACAATATCAAAAAGTAAATTATTATCCCTTTTCTTTTTAAAGAGTAGATGTTCAGTACCATTAGTGATGTGACTTTCTCGAGGTCAGTCAGCTGAGAGCTCCCAGTGCCGGTGGTTCAGACTCAGGTGTCAGGCTCCTCATCCGGTAATCTGGTAAAAACTCGCACATGAGAGGCAACCATCGAAGTAGAAGGCAATACATAGGTGAAAGAGAAATACCTGTTTTTCTCAAGCAAATTTCTATTACGGCCAGTGGAAGGAAGTTCATATAATCACATAACGGCCACACTATAAACAACTTTATGTGCACTGTGGAAAAAAAACCTCATTTGATTTCTGCCTCCTGCATGTGTTCATTAATTCTTTTATTTACTTATATGTATTTGCCCATTTCCAGGAAATGAGACAGATTCATAAGTAAATTCAAATAATGATATTCTTATGCAATATAATATTTGTATTAATCCTTATTCTCATGGAAACTTATTGGGGAGATGAACATATAAAGTAGAAATATCATATAACACACAGTACAGCTGCTACGGTGGAACGCTGGAAAGATGAGAAGAGAAAAACTTTGTCTCTGGCTTCTCATATCGCTGCTTTCATTTTCTTTGTAACCTTGTCTTTTTCTACACTCTGTTATAATCACAGGTCATCTGATTTCATATTCCAAATGTGGATGAAAGTTCTTTCAATTACTATTTCTGACACATATTTATTTTTGTGTCAGTATCTGAAGATTTCATTCACCTCTGTGAATATTTATCAACTATTAGTTGAGTTTTAAGATCTTTGTTCCCATTATAGATTTAATACTTTTTTCATGAATATACCACAGAGTCTTAATAGCGAATAATTGAAACTTTCTCAATGTGAACTTCCATGCTAACTTTGTGGATGGAAGTTTGAGATTCAGGGTACTGAAATTAGTAACTGAGAATGACCCAATTCCACATCAATATCATTTTCACTTGTTAAGCCATCCATGTGTCTCAAGTTATGCAATCCTGTTTCTGAAATTCTGATTCAAAATTGGGAATTTGTGAAAGAAATTGATATCATTTTGTTAAGCTTTGACGATATATGATTAACTATATGATAACATTTCCACCTTTGAAATGTTGTTTTGATTACTACATAAGAAAATATTTTATGTTACACATTAAAATCTTATTTTCCATATATTTTTTAGCATTGAAAGACTTAAGTGTGAGAGAGACCTGAATCTTTGACTTAATTAAATTGAAGTTAACTATGTTTTAAAATTTTAAATGACCATGTTAGTAACTAATTTGTATTTGGTAAGCTTGTTTTGACTATCAAATGTTACCTAATCACAGTAACCTTAAAGGAAAAATACATTCTAGATTGTAGTCATATTAAAATGGGGAAGAACTGGTTCCAAATTGTCCCAATAGTAATGTTTTGAGTATAAGTCATAGCAATAGGGAACTAAGACGGTGCTATCAAAATCTAAATGTAGCAACTCCATATGTAAGTAACATTATCAATTAACTTTGGAGTAAAGTTTCTAAATAAAACAAGTTCATATACTAAAACCCCAAATCAAAATATTAGATTATTTTTAAAAATCTTTCTGAAATATATTAACCATTTTTCCTCAGTAAATAGACACTCGAGATCTTTGCAACTCAACCTGGTCTTGCAGTTATTTTAAAGTAGGACCATTTTATGTGTTTCTTCTGCCATGTCCTCTTCTCAGACCTGCTTTTGTGTCTTTCTTCTTTCCAATGTATTGAATCCAGGGAACGGGACTTCTGTCAGGCTTCTCGAGCATTATATTGAGAAAGACCTTAAGAAGTTATATTCTAGAGAAGAAGGAGGAAGTGGGTTCATGAGGAGAATGTTGGATTGTACAGGGGATCTTGGACAAGTCCATGAATGGTTTAATAGGGCCTGTGAGCTCACTGCTGCTTCATTCAGTTCACTGACGTCTGTCTTTCAGACAATGGTCCAAACATTTGAGGTTATCAGAGTAGAGCTGTTTCATCTGCATGATGCTCTTTCAATGTATTCAGTGTAACCATCCTTTTCATTTTTTATGTACTGAGGATCAAACTCTGTACCTCGCACTTGCCGGGCAGACACCGTTCCATTAAGCTATATCCCCGGCCCTAATTTCCCTTTTACATAAAACTTTTTAAGATAGAGAAGTTTAGATTTTAGGAAATACACAATGCCTCCCTACATGGGGGACATCTTATTCGTTATCTTATTAATTCGAAATCTAATAGTCATAAAACATTCTTATACATCTCCAGAACTATGATACTGTTCTCCCAGAAAATAACTTTCAGTATTAGAGGAGTGGCATTAAATATAAATATATACACTTCATAGCCTGTGTTTCTTTTTGTTTTGTATTTCTTACTTTCATTAAAAAATATGTCATTTTTTCTTTCCAAGATGAAGAAAATAAAGTGTGTTTTTAAAAAAACTTTATGAAAAGATACACATCTGTATTTTTGACAAGAAGCACACTACTTTGCTAATATTTCTGCTAAGTTTTGAGCTGTGAATTTGAATATTAAAACATTATTTCTAAGAGTCTGCGGTTGTACGAAAACCTTAAAAAGACACAAATTCATGTTTTTAAAGTAGCCAAAATAGAGAAACCTATAAACCTCAAAATAAAAAACAAAGGTGCAAATAATAGTCCTAAATTTCAAACACTAAAATTTTAATTGTAGCTTATTTATGACTCTTGCATTGTATGTTTGTAACCTTAGTAGTCATAACACTTAAAAAGAATAAAAGGATGCACATTTACCTTAAAAGTTTCCTAATTTTGTCCTGTGAAGGGAATGCTGATTAATTGTCATTAATTCGTAACTATCCACTGATTTGTTCCTGGCCCTTCTCTTATTTTTTACTTTCTATAATTGAGCATTAGAATTATCTTGCTGGAAATGTCTGTTTTCTCAACAAGATTGTCTTTATTTTATAAAAAGGCATTTTTCATTTTGAATATTATAGATTTAGGTACTTATAACTTAACAAAACAAAACAGAACAGACCAGTGAGATTGCTTCTGGAGCTTTTGTTTGCTGTCTTGGTTGCTCCGTAGGCCTGCGTGTAACTTTAGAAGGGGGCGTGGGTGGATGGTGGTAATTTCCAGAAGTTATGGTTGTCACCAGATGCCATAGCAACCAGAAGTTGAAGTTAATGAAAGAAGGAAGGCTCTTTGTAGAGTCGCACAAGGCAAATACCTCCTGCCGTGGTCACTACATTTATTTTGACTGAGCACTTGTCACAAATCATTTTTGATAATAAACACCAGTTTGGAAAAAATTCATCCTAGCAACAGCACTCCAACAACATTAGTACTTTTTATAGAATTATGTATATTGTATAGTTAGGAAAAGATATTTATGAATTCAGAATATTTCCTTCTTATGCCAGGAGTGTGATTTAGGTACTATATTTGGTCAATTTCTCTTTTCTTACATTCAGGTCAGAATGCAAACTCATCTTGAAATACAATTTTACATCAATATTGAGAAATAACTTCCTGAATCCTAAATACTTCATTTGACATCAAAAGAAAGTTACCCTGTACTGTCTTTGTTTCAAATACACTCAGATCAAATGAATGATTTATAGTTTTTCTTTGTGGATTGATCTTTTCTCTTACTTTGACTTTGTTGACACATAACCAAAATGCATTTAAAGAAAGAAATTGCTTGTGCACACACGCACAAACACACACACATGCACATGTGCACACTGTCTAAAAAGAATTTATGCATTGCAAATTTATCATTTTGGAAAAAAGAAGAGGACAATATTAATCCAAAGTTAATAATTTTGAAACATTTCTATTTAAAAAGTTTAAAAGAGAGCATTCTTATATATATCGATGAAAATACAAGTGTATTTTCCAAGTTTATGTTCATTTTTCCAGCTAAATATCTATAACCATCAACAACATCCAAAATACCCCTGTTGTAATATTAAAACTTTTAATATTGTAAGTGCTTTAAACATTCCACTTTCTCAAGAGAAAATTGATAGCTTAAAACTGTGCCTCATATGTTGAGAAATTTATTATAAATCTATGTATTCCATGGGGGAACTTACAAATTAGGATGATAGAAAGATTCACAAGCAAACCAGCCACATATATAATGATCACCTTCACTCATCTTAATAATGTACTGAATGCCTTACTCAAAGCATAAATATGAAATAAATGGTTTAAGCCATTCCTCTTTATACTTATGTTATTAATGGGAGTTTTTCATTTGCATCTAGTGAGGTTTGAACACTGGACACTTGCAGAGCAGCGCATTCAACCTATTGATTACATAAATTGTATTTCCTTTTAAAGAGTTTTGCTAAAGAGAAAAATAAAATAATATCACTTCTTTTTCCCTTTTATGGAAGGTCAAACAAAGTGCTAGACTTCATCATGTTTCTTATTAACTTTTAAAATTTATATTGAACACTTATTTTTTGAGGCTGGTGTAACAAGCCACAAACTGGGTGGCAGAACAATAGGAAATTTTTCTATCACAAGTTTGGAGTTCAGAAGTCTGAAATCAGTGTAGAAATCATGATGAAATCATGGTGTCAGTAGGGCCACAGGTCCTCTGAAATCTCTAAGGGAGAATTCATCTGTGGTGCTTTAAGCTTCTGGAATCTGCTAACATTCCTTTTCCTCTGATTGTGTCATTCTAACTTTTCTCTGTGGTAGTGTTGCCTTTTCCTTGTGTGCTTGTGTATGTGTGTGTGTGTGTGTTTGGGTGTTCAGTGTATAAAACTACCTTCGGCCTCTCTCATAAGGGTGCTTGTGATTCTGTTAGGGTATATTGGAAAGATCATTGGCTTAATCAAATCTGCAAAAGAAATCCTGCCGCACATCAAGGAGCACTCCTAGGTTCCTTGGATTAGGGTGTGGACATAACTTGGGGGGCTAACATCAGCCTACCATACCCAGGGAGTCACTGGAATACATGCTGTAAGAAGTCCAAGTGTGGTATTGTAGACTTGCTTCTAAAAGTAGCCTCTGGGAAGTTTTGGTCAGTTTCATCACTGTGGTATACCAGTATGTTGAATATTGCCTGGCAGGGAACAGACACTCAAAAAAATATTTGCTCAATGGGTATGGCTAATGAATATTTAGCAGAGGATCTCTAAGAGAAATTGTACCTTGCATTTACAGATATAAACAGCAGTTTGTTCGTGCAGCTTCTAAAGTTCTAATAAGTATATGTAGACTCCGGGAGAAAGATTTAGAGTCTAGATCCCCAAAGATGTATATTAACTATATGGAAGGCACTATTTCTATGTTCATACATTATAATATCTACATTTAAGCATTATTTTTAACAGTTGTTTAATTTTATATCTGCAGATTTATGCTCCTATTATGCAACATTTTAAAAAATAACATGGCATAATTGGTTTCTATAATTCTCAAATATATATAATTATATATTATAATATATAATCCTTAAGGATTAGACTCTTTATCATGCCTATTGCATCATGATTTAAAACTAATGTACTACATATTTGAATAAAACATAGCTCTGAATTTAATTGAATGTAAATAAAATTTTGGCATGAGGAACTATGTGACGTATATTTTTATATGTAATGTTCATGACAATGTAGAACTGCCACCAAGCCAACTATGCCATGACTCTGATACTAGGAGAGAATTCTCAACATTTTTTTTGAGCTCTTAGAGTGAATATCTGTTATTTTCAGATTTAATTAAATAACTATATATTAGACTTCTGGACAGGCCTCTCATCTATTTAACTTAGAAGAAAAGAGCAGACCTTTCTTCTCTAATTTATTTCTTTCCTCCAACTTCCTACTGTCCTGTTATCTCATGTGCCTACACTGGACTGTGCTGAAATTACAGTCTGCTTCCATTTCTCTCTCAGTAGCTTTGCAGTAATGAAGTTGCTAATGTCTTTCATTGTCTGATTGCAAAGTATTGGTTGCTTCCCATTTGGTAATCCGATGCCTCCTTTGACAAGAGTTTATTCACTTCAGGAAAATCAAACTGAACTTTTAGAGTTAACTCTTGATTCTGACAGAGAATGTTGTGAAGATTAGCTGGAGTTTTCTGGATTATCCTTTTATTAGTGAGATACTTAGTGCTAATCCTTTCGTTTCACAATGTCTCCTGTTGTCTTTTATTGCATCATGTAACTTTTTGACCAGTAGGAGGTGATGATATTACTGTCCTTGTTCCTTTTTAACCTACAGAAGTCATAACCAGAAATATTTACTTAGGGAATATATATTTATTTAGGGAAGATGTCCTCTATTTTTTTGGTACCAGAAATCAATCTCAGTATCTCATGCTTGCCAGGTAGGTGCTGCACCACTGAGCTAAATTGCCAGCCCTACTTTACTGTAAAAATTTCTAAAAGATGTTATAGAACGAAAGTTAACTAAAACAAGATAAACTGTAAGATTTGTTTAGTCTCTCTTTTTGGTAGACTTTCCTCTCTGAGACCCCAGAGGTTCAACAACTTCTCTCAATCACATGCTTTAGGTTTATTATGAAGGATTTAACCACACAATATTGGAATTTTTTTCTTTCTATATACTTCTTAAGAATCCGCTCCATGACTTTAGCCAGCTTTTGTAAAGAAGCAGGATTTCTAATTGGAGAGTATGGCTGGTAAAAGGTGAAAAGATCATGGTATTCATAAAATTATGCATTTAGTGTCCTGAAACATTTAGTGCTGTATATATGGACTTATTTGAGATCTGATTTGAAAGTATTCCATATAAAAAACATTGAAATACCATATTTGGTTCCACCATCATAGAAAGCAATGTTGGAAGAACTTTGGGAAGTGATATTATAATCCTAAGCATAAGGGTAGGGATAGCAATCCACCTAAAGAGTGACAGAAGTGTCATTTTACTCCGCACTGCCAGTGGCACTTGGGATGCTCTTTCATGTTCTCCAACAGCTTTTGGTATGACATTTAAACACTGGTAAGCAAGTGTGAACATCGATGAGAAAGTAGCATCACCTGTTCTCTTCTGAGGCCCGGAGTCTGAGAGATTGAAGGAAGCAACGTGATGTGGCACAGTACCTGCTTAGTATGTGCAAGGCGTGAGTCTCCCTTCCCATATTCTCAGCACTGGCATGAAAGGGTACAGTGTTACACAGAGAATTCTCTGAGAGTGAAAGGCATTGCTAATAAAACTTTAATTGCTCCTTCTGACCAGAATGTTCAAGAGGAAACTAGTGTGAGAAGTTGTTAACCATAATTTTTACAATAAATTTATTTTTATGAGCTATATTATATATGACATAGAAGTTACTTTAAAAAATTATTTCCCTTCCTGACTACCAGCCCTTCATTTCTCCTGTTAATAATCATAGTTGTTAGGAAAGTTTGAAAGGTATTTTGCATTAAGAAAGAGATAGGTTGGGTAATATCATCTTGTTCCCTTCTAATTATAAAATTTGATGACTCTATTTTGTTTTACTTAGAGTTTTCTTCCGTACTGAGCATAGTGCCTTACCAGGTAAGGCAGCATTTTATGTTATTACATGGTTGTTTGTGATGGTTTTTAAAATTAATTTTTATATGTATTTTAGGGGGGATTGAACTCAGTTACCTTTGCACTGAGCTACATCTCTAGGCTTTTTTTTTTTTAATTTTGAAACAAGATCTCATTAAGTTGTGCAGTTTGGCCTTAGACTTGAGATATTCCTGTCTCAGCCTCCCAAAGTGCTGGGTTTAACTACTATGCCTGGCTTTCAAAATTACTTTTGATGTAGATGCTTCATATTTTAAACAATCATACTCCTTTTTACTATACTGGTTTTCCTGGATGGAATATTTAGCATACAGATTTAATTGTTTTTGTCTAATTAAAAGAGACTTCAAAATTATTTTTTCTTCTGTTCCCTCTGCCCCTTTGTGAGCACTCCAGAAGGGTCCATAGCCATAAAGTTCATAGGAGGAAATGGGCTTTTCTGACACTTAGCTGTGACAGCACTTGCAAGGAGACAAGGAACAAAATAACATTTAAACCAGAAAACCACAATCAGGTGTTATAATAGAATGGCATAAAAGCTTAAAGTGACTTAAATGAAAACTTTCAAACTTTACTATAATTAGTTTTATTTGACTTTCCAACTGCAAAACTAAAGTTCCGAGACAGGCACCAGATCTTTGAAAGGCAGGGGTTATTATTGCTACCTTTCCATGCTCCAGATTTAAAAATAAAGTTGGTCACATTTTAATACCTGTAGCCACGATATAAAAAGTCTTAGTGTGGCCAGTCATTCCTGTTCACAAAGACGTGCTCTATAGACATTCCAAATAGAAAGAATTACACGAAGTTTTGATGATTATTTACTTTTCAGAGCTTTATGACAGTATTTTTATATAAACTAGTGTTTGTGGGCAAAATACACTTCATGGATATAGAACATCACTGCTACTGTTATATGTTCAAACTGTGACATATTCCCTCCAGAAATATACATATTACAAATGGTACTAAGCCTTGAAAATGGAGATTGCTTTCAACTGATTGCATCTGTATGCTGAGCTACTTAATTGTTGGAAATGGATTGACATATAGTAAAGCAAACAATGGAGCTGGTTTTCAAAATGATAAAACTGTAGCCTAATTCAATAAATTGAATCGGATTATACAAACGCTTTTGCACTTCATTAAGGAAGTAGTCAGTATAATTAATGTGAGAGCTTTTTATCATGCTCACTTGTTGATATATGGCTACAGATATACACAGTAGACTAAGCTATTCAAAGACCTTTATGGTATTTCACATGTACAATTAAAGTTGCCGCAAACTTGACTGTTAGAGAAGATGACCATGGATATCTTTTGTTAACTTTGCAGTTCAATGAATTGGTTATGACTCAGCTCTTCTTATTTTTCAAACAAAATAGTGTTGAGATCTAAGTCCCAGCTTAGAACTGAAAGGTCTGCTTTCATTTTCTTCTTCACCATTTGCTAGCTAAGTGAGCTTGAGTAATAATATTTGGGACCTTTTGTTTGCTCATCACGGGCAAGCGCTGGTGTGTGATGCATTGCACTAGGGCAGAGGGAGGAAATGCCAGCAGCCCCATCCAAAGTTCCACTATCGTGTAGTAATGGGTGCAACTTTCTCAGCTCTCATGTATTACTTTCCTACATCAAGTTGCCTTTGGAAATACCTCCGTGGTCATTTATAATCCATCGTAAGATCTGCCTTATCTCTTAGTTGATAGCATTTTGTGAAGAATTGCATCCAGAAAGTTTTTTGGAAACTGGCAGTTACATAGTAAGATATCTGACGTTGAATTTCATTATCATGATTTTTAAAGCAGGCATGTTGCCTTGTTTTACATCGAATACATGTTACTTCTCTATGTCAGCACATCAGGTTTTCCCCACATTTACGGGAGAAGGTTGTAATAATTTCATTATTATTTTGAAATTGGTTTTATGCTTTACAATTAGCCTGAAAAAGTTTTCTTCAGATATAAACTCCTTCACATGTCAGGGATTATTTTTTACCTTTATATATGGATTTTATGACTCATATTTAATACACTGAAATGTATCTTCTGTTGAATCCCATGATAGAAAATATTCTTCTCAGATAAAGCATATTCTCATGAATTTTCATTTAAGAAATGCAGCAATCATGCACAGTTTTTAAAATACATATTTTCTAATTGTCTATACTTGTTTCCTGGAATGTGAGGCTGTGACTTGAGGAAACACAGTATTGAGTTATGAGGCTGAGAGGAGATGTGATACTTTGCTTTCTCTGGAGGGTTTGCAAATGTAACTTACCTGCAGGTAGACTTGGAAATGTGATGCTACAAGATTCTCTTTAAAGAGGTAAAATGATCAGTACTTCAGTCAATAAACTATACAATCCCTTCATTACAGCATTATAGCCTAGAAGTTAATTTTGAAACTATTCTTTATCCTATTAAAACATCTATTTTCTAAGTGTGAGCTAACATTTAGAAGATTTCAAAAACGCTTCCTTTTATTAGGATATCTCATTCATCTGTTAAAGCAGTAAATCCTTCCCTTGTATTCTCTGTTATGTGACTCAGTCAAATCCCTCCAGGAAATAAATTAGAGAAAACATTTATGTAGAATTACATCGTAGTATGTTGATGCAAATGAATATAATATATTGATATTTGGAATTTGTTTGGGCATGTGATGCAGCTCATCATCCCTACCTTAAGTTACTTATTGAATAAATTAAAGGTACAATTCCAAGGAAAACCTTTCACCATATGACCTGTCCATATGAGTTGTCTTTTTGATTTATAATGGCAATTGCTTTCTCAGCATGAATTTCATGACATAATAATATTCTATGAATTTTTGAAATTATAGTGAGTTCCACATCAATCATGTATAATAAAATTCTATATGTATCAGTGAGAGATGATGACTAGAATGTAGAACTTTTAGAAATATGGACTTCCTCCCAAAGCCAGTATGGTTATTTTAATTAAAGGAGAGGTTGCTTCTTTTGATTTTTCCTTAAATTGTTCATAAAAATGGTCAGCATCACGACTATTATTAGCATACCATCTCATCATCTCAATGGCAATCTGACACATTTTTCCTAAAATGTGTTGAAAGTAGACACTCAGCCCATTTTCCCTAGGTCACTGTTGTTCTTGGCTTTAAGTCAAAGAAACTGATTGCTTCTGAGATTCCTACACATTAATGTCTTACATTTCACAATACAGTTAAACGTAGGACTAACAGAATCTGCTCATGTTTCATTTTTCTATAAAAATCAGACAGTTAAAAAGTAAGATCTTAGTTGTATATAGAATCGTGTGCAGTTTCTCTTTATAAAATATTACTGAAAATCACTTTTTATAGTCCTTCATGAGTAACTGTTTCATCTAATTCTATGTGGAAACAAAAACCTTTACATAGAGTTCTTTCTCAGCAGCTACCTCACTTTTCATTTAATCTTAGTTATATTCTTAAAATGGTGCATCAACTAGTGTGTGTGTCTTTGTTTCTCTGACAAATTTTTATTGATGGTCATGTAATGGACATATCTTTTCATTAATGGTCATTAAATTTTCAAGTGATTTTTTGTGTTCTTATAATTTAGCATTTTACAGGATGATAAACACAATGACTATAAAGGGAACATTTTTAAAGAAAGTATTGTTTTAAATTTGTTCAGATTTACAGTCCTCATCTTGTGCTTTGAAAGAGGCATTGTGTGGTAGCTCACACCTGTATGTCCACCTGCTCCAAAGGTTGACACAACACGGCTCCAAGTTCAAGCCTAGCCTAGACAATCCAGTTAGAACTCATCTTAAAATTTAAAATTTAAACAAAAATGGAAGTATGTGTAGCTCAGTGCTCCCAGAGTTAAATCTCCAGTACTGCATGTAAATAAGAAACAACCAAGCAAGGGAGTGTATAGGAAGTAAGTAAAGGAAACTTTTACAAGTAAAAATACTTAAAATTTGCCTCAAAAGGTTTGCATGCATTTATACATAATATTTCTCATATGTCTCTTCTGCAGCTATTCTGTTCTTACAATGTACACTCACTAAGACTGTTTATAACTACTACACAGTGGATAGAAAAAATAATTTATGAGATACATGTATATTTTATTTAAAAATTAAACTTTATATATGACATTAATATCACTGCCTATATTTTTCACTACTATATTCTTGTTTGTTATTGTACTATGTGGAAAGCATTGTTAAATTAAATATAATTTAATTAATCAGCAGAACAAATTGGTTAAAATAAGAGAGCCAAAATACTCATCAAGTAACCTTCACATGGTAAGAACTTTACAAATACCTAATACCTAATTTACGTCTCAAGACAACTCAAAAGATATATTGTTTATCTTATTTTAGAGATGACTAAATTAAATACCCATAATTTAAGTAACTTATTTAAGTTAAATCAAAGGCAAAACTGAGCATTAAACTCAGGGCTAAACAACTAGAAATCTTGTTTTCATTGTACCATCTGTGGCATTTCCAAGGAACTCATTAACCTCTTTAGGTGGCAAACTTATTTTGAGCAGAATCGACATAGGATGTGATAAAACAAAGATATTTATTTTAATGAGAGTCAATTTTTGATAGATTATTTCAAATTATCGTGAATGTGATTAATCTTAATATGAAAAACTCAACACAACTTCATATACTGGACAGTTAAGTAAAATTCTTATATTGTACATATTCCAGTCATTGCTATACACTATCATATTTCTGTGATGATATTGTAATTCTCTCTTAATGCTGGTAGAAATCTTAAGGATTATTTTTAAATATTTCTATCTGAAGACGTTTTTCATGTGTGGCCTCATGATGTTGAAGTCTTAGCTCACAGAAGGACAGCATGAGAAATGTTAAAATCCATATTTCAAAATTTGTAGTAATCTTAATTCCTTAATAGCACATTACATTTGACTTAATTCTAACTTGATTATCACTTTAGAGAGTGTATGTAGAAAAGCCTATTTACCTTTTCTTTTTACATTGTACTTTATGCAGTGATGTAGTGCTAATTAACTGACAAATGTTTAATGCTATTATAAGTATTTCTGAATTTTAAAATAGTTAAATGCAGAATTATGTTATTAGTAAGCCATAAGCATAGTGTATTTTCTCCTAAATAATTAATAATTTCTTGACTTTTATTAATCACTCACTCATGTCTTCATCTGCGCTATTCCTCGTTAGTAGCAAATCTCTGTTATTATTATCTGTGCAATTGATATATTACCTTTTTGAAGCAATAAAGCAATTGGCAAATATTTTTGATCCAAGAATTATAAATAATACTGTATAATATCAAATACTAAATTATTTGATATAACTTGCAAAATAGTTATAGACATATTTCAAATATTTAATTTTAAATCATAATTATAATGTTTTGAAAAATACATGATCATCACTCATAATACCACTGTCATTTATTGCCTTTTAGTAATAAATGAGTTCATGCTCATCTACTTATGAAATATGTACCAAGTTATCCTATATTCTTTCCCTTTTCAAATGTGGCAAATCATTAGTTTATAAATATACACTACCCATCTCTCAACTATACCAAAGGAAGTCCAGTGAATTCCATAACTTTATGACTAGAATCATTCCACTTCTACACTGTGTCTGTAGTCAAAATAGTTTAATTTTTAACCATTTTCCTATCAAGGCCTCAATGAACAGGAAATGTAATTCAGCTGTCCTTGGCTATTAAATACTCCAAACTCTACATTATTTTGTCACTCTGCCTTATTCTACTTTACAAAGAAACAGGTTGTTTCTGAAATACACATGCTTAGTCTTCGTAGAAAAATGGACCTATAACATTTTTTATTTTATATTGAATCTCAAAATCCAAATGAGAGATTTGAATATTAGGACCTTGACTTGACTCACCTCTGCTTAATTTTGACAGTTATCTTAAAGTGAATTTAGTGTTTAATGAAATTTTCTGGACTGACAACTCAAGACCTGAAGGGAACAATTCTAGTCGTGAGAAAGTAATTTTCTGGCCTAATTACACCTTTGGCCTCACTACAAAGTCTGTCAACAAAAATGCCAGGTTTGATCATGATTTTTTTTGACATGTATTCACCAATCTACTTCACACAGGAGAATATTTTTACAATAGCATTTGGTATTTGCAACCTAACTAAGGTTTTACATCTGGGAATAAAACCTCAACATACCGTTTTCAGTTCATGATTACTTAAATGTTTTTTAAATTTGAAAAGCTATGTGGGTGTGTGAATATTGATGAACTTTACACAGCGTACTCTGAAAGTCTGCCTGTCGTAGTTTTAGATGAGGTGGCCGTATGAATTAGATCAAATAGCAGCCAATGAATAATGAGTTTTTTCAATAAAAGATTGGAGACTATACACTAGTTATTATTTATTAATTTATTGTGCTGAGAATCTCAAACCCAGACCTCACATAGAATAGGCGATTTCTCTACCACTAATCTACACCCCTAGCCTTAGTATCTATTTCTTGTTTATATTCACTCTTAAAACCCAGAGGAATTAGAGAATTTAATAGTTGGCCGTATATAATATTAGTCTCTTCTTTTAGGAGTTCTTTAATTAAGTTCAGCTACTAACTATTTCTGTGATACTGGTAATTCCCTTAAATTTCTGAATGTGAGTTTTACTATATATGAATGCTTCAGTAGCTGTTAACCTTTGACTTCTTTCTCCAGTCACCACTCAACTACAAGATCGAGATTTGTTGTACTAAGGATGTGTTTATATTCTTCATGTAAGTCCAGGCTACCTGTCCCCAACCCGAATTAGCTACCCTCTGAATCAATCTTTTTTGTTTTATCCTCTTCTGCTATCCTCCTATTTTATTAAAACATTTTAAATACCAAGGTTGTTGTTGAAACCTGTGTTTAGCAGAAGTTAAGGTCTATTTACAGAAAGTAACAAAACATAACTGATTGATACTGTTGAAATATTGTCTCTACTCTCCTATTGTAATTTTGCCTTTCTACTTGTATTTTTTAATATAAAAAGTACATCATACCACAACAATATATATGCACCCATGTTTATAGCAAAACAATTTGTAATAGCTAAATCATGGGAACAACCCAAATGTCCATCCACTGAGGACTGGATAAAAAAGATGTGGTATTTTTATACGATGTAATATTACTCAGCTACAAAGAAAGATAAACTTAAGGTTTTTAATAGATAAACGGATGCATCTAGAGACCATACTCAGAGGTGAAATAAATCAGACCCGCATGTGTAAACATCATATTGTCTCCCTAGTGTAAGAACTGAAAGAGTAAATAAGAGCCAAAGGTAGAATAGGTACAGTGAAAGGGAAAGAAACTGCTCAAAAGGGAAGAACTGTGCTTGGAGAAAGGGGAAAACAAGGAAGGGGAAAAAGACATGTATATATACACAAGATAGGTAAGATAATTGTACTGCTACTTTCCATTGATTCATTGAAAGGAGCAGTTAGTGTTTATATTATTTGATCAATTTTGCATGCCTGTATCTGCTAATCTGAGCAACTACTTTGAAGATAACAATATGCAATAACCATTAATTTCCTATCATCTTGTTTTGAAATTCTGTATCATTTTATTGTTTCTCTCTTTAAAATAAAAAAATGTTAAATATGAGCACATGTACACACACAACCACACACACCTTTAATTTCAAAGTAAATAAAGGATTTGTAGCTATCAAATAAAATACCTTACTGTTGCAGGTAATGTGAACCAAATATTTTTATATTTATTTTCATAAAATAGATTCATAACTATTTCCCAAAAGTCGTTTGTAAAATATAAACTTTAGAAGGCATCATTTACTCTCTCCAGAAGCATTTATCTTGAATTACAAATTCCTTGACGAAAATGGCATTTTATCTTTGCTTAAAATGGATATGCTTCAAGGAGACCTTTTTTCCTTAAAACTCTTCTCTTGATATCTTATTTTGGGCACATATTGTCTACCAAGTCTACACATCTTTGCAGTACTGTATAGAAACAGTGCCATTGTTGAATTCGTTGTTTGAAACTCACATACATATATCTGATTCTATCATATTTAGATTTATCAATTTGTCTCATATGATGTTCATATTGAGTGGTATTCTATGTCATTCTACTGTATAGAAAGTGCTATAACATTTCAGGTGTAAGTAATATTCTTTTCTGATGAGATTTTAATAATGTCATTTGACAGATGTAAGCAATGAGAGAATAAAAATTGTAATTTGCCTAACGGAAAATGAAAATATAGAAAATCCCAGTCATATTTATCTCAAAAATTAGGATGAGAATTTGCATCCATGGAGAACAACTGCATGCCCTGCCCAGCCCTGCGGATGCCCTTACGGACCCTTGGCTGTCTCATACCCCCAAAGCACTTGCTTATCTTGTTCCTAGTGACAACAGCACGGCTTTGACTTCTGTTACAATTCTTGTTCAAACTGATGCCTGAAATATTTTGAAATGGTTCAACCTCTCTCCACTCTCTCTCTGCTTCTCTCTTTATATGTAGTCTCTCTATCATATACACATATTTCTGATTTGAAATATCAACAGGTTCTGTGTTCAGAACTCTCGTATATAATTATGACACTTCTAACATTAAGCAGGTGACTGGATTAAATATAAGCCAGGCATAAAATGCCCTGCATGTAGCGACATAGTGAATCAAGCAAATTATCAAAGAGCGGAGCTCATTTTGTGCTCTGGGCAATTTCGACTGCCAGCATTTATACATCAAAACTTCACTCAATGTACGATTGATTTTATTTTATTTTGTTTATTTCTTTTCCCTACAGCAAGCTGTGTTAGTTTTGTAAAATGCTGCCTGCATCATTAGGTTGCTAAGAAATTATAGTTGTTTCAGTCATGGTTGACCAAAATATTGTTCTCCTCTTATAGACCATGGATATTGGCTCTTAGATGGGTACCGCTGAGCTGAAATTGTGTAATGCCAGTGACTCAAATACACACCACACAACACAGAGAGCAGAAGTATCAGTGCTGTGAGACATGTGCACATCTGAAGAATAATGATGTAAAATCAAGCAGTCGGTGTCCATTAAATATATTTTCCAGTTCAGAGAAAGAGGTTCAGATTAAAAGTTTTAAAAAGTCCAGTCTTTGGCAGGAATTCATCCCTGTGTAAGATGATACATGTCTTCTTCTCACAACTGCTTTTTATGTTGCTTTAAAACATGTAAAAAAAAAAAATCCCCAACAGAGGAGCCTGAAAGGAATGTCAGCTCTATGGTTATGTAAATCGAATTGAGGGCTTTACAGCAGGTTTAAGATTTTTATAACTCAGAAGTTGTTAACAGCCAGCTGGTTTGTATCTGTTTTTTATGGTTATTCTTGTCATATGCACCTCCACAATTTTTAATTATACTTTATGGTGTGTGTTTTCCTCCTCTTGAATCCCTTAGCCGCTCTTTGCTTCACAGGATATTTTCCAGTGGGAAGGGAACAAGCACAGAGGTGGGACTCCATCACTGGAAATACAGTTGTGTAATTACTTGCCACTAACAGCTCTATAGTGTGAAATTCAAGCAGTTTTCTATTGCAAATGCATAGCCTTCCATTAGAGCATTAGAATTGTTTAATATGACAATATCAGCCTCTAAGTTTGTGAGCTTCACCCGTGCACCCACTCTCTTCTAGTAAGCTTAAAAAAAAAAACACCATGCCATGCTTTGTATTATATATTTTAAAAAATTCAAATGCAGAACTAACCCAGCTTCCTCCTTTTGTTTCTCTGTCTCTTTTTGTATTTGTTATGCAAATTAATTACCGCTTTAGTTGAGTTATAAGTGCATGCCTTGGTTCCTAATTTTGATTATAGAAAATGAACATAATAATTTACATCATAATAATTTAACATATTCTGTTTAGAAGGCTTTGCTTATAGACACAAAGGTGAGAATGAACCTTCGTGGGAGTTTTTGATACTGAAAAACTGAAAACCTGGACTAATATTTATCTTTTCTCTACTAAAGAGGATAAAGAAATGCTTTAAATTCTAGAAGTGTTTTTAATTAAAACATATCTTTATCAAGGAATGATATAGTATATGTACATGTTTCACGGAGACATTTTTAGAAATCCTAAACCTTTAAAATCATACACTTTTTTCGCTAGTAGTTTTTACAAAATGAAAATATGAGAACAAGATCTGTTCTTCAAACTACAGAGCTTCAAGTTTTTGGAATACAAAGATGTACATTTAGATTTTTAAAAAACTCAGTTTAGAATATATTGCTTTTATATTTCTGACATGCTAAAATACATCAAGTAAAAGAGGTTGAAATTAGTAACTGTGATTTAATAGTCATTATATGAATACATACTGAACTTTGACTATTTGAATTGCAAGTCAATTGTGACTTTTCCTAAGAAATACTTGATGGATAATATACAATGAAAATGATAAATATACTCTACTATGGCATCACACAAGCTAATTTATGTGAGCTAATTTTATTATTTAGACAGGATAAATCAAAATAGTCATCAAAAATATATTCCAACATTATGCCTTTTAGTGACATTTATCATAGTTACATCAATTTTTTTCAGTGCTGGGGTTAAAACTCAAACTATGCAATGATAAGGAATATAGCCTATTTAAGATCCCAGATTTAATGATCAGAAATATTTATTTGGAATCACTGAGTACTTTTGTCTTAGTGGTAAGGGGTTTCATAAAAAATAATCGTTTTTCTCCTAGAGTGGTTATCAAAGCACATTTTTTGTGAACTTCCTTCACAGGTATTAAATGCTTAAGTGTGTTCTTAAAACTAAACTAAGCTCATGAGTTAGACTTGATGTTAAATATTTTCAGATTTGATGTTACATACATTTTGTTCTGTGTGTGTGTGCGTGTGTGCGTGTGTAGGTCAAATGAACACCTGTGGAAACAGGAAAAAGGGAAAGAAAACATTTTTTATTACAGATATGCTGAAGGCACTGTCAGAGGAGGCATTCTATACTGCCTCTCAGTGACTTTTCATCAGAATCTTTTATATGTTTGCATTCAGTCCCTTGTAATAACATGAGGACTCTGACTGCTAATTTGACTTGGTATCTCAAAGGTTCATAGATAAGAAATATAGAGACAGTGTCTGATCCATCTTCTGATTTGAGATTTCATCCTGTCAGCTGTAAGAATATAGTTAGTTTTCTTTTTTTTATAGTTAGTTTTCATAAATATTTGGAAATAAGAAATTTTTTGATGTTAGGAAAAGCTAATTTATCAGCATTAAAGAGTTAAACGGTGATTTATGTAAAAGAACTAACATTTATAGTTTATAAATCCAACTGTATTTGGGATGGAGAAATAAAGGAGAAAAGTTTTGAGAAAGAAAACAAGGTTGGTTACAGAAAAATCAACAAAATGTGTTCAAGATTAGGATAAGATAAACCAAACAGAGAAGATTTAGACTAGTTTTTTAAGACAAGTGGCTTCAAAAAAAGTGGTACAGTTAACAATTTTCCCAACTTTAAGGAGTCATCTACTAACAAGTAGAAGTTTTGATTAGATATGTTTTTTTGTAGTCTGAAATAAATTTGTAAATTGATGGTTAAAATTAAGGAAAATAGATCTGTGAATTTTGCCTGGTTCTGACACTACTTGTTTGAATTGAACAAAAGTATATTTAGGGCATATTATGAAGAAGAATACAGAGCAAACACAAAATTTACAAGGAACGACACAGGCCTATGAAGTCACACTCATTCCTGATATAAAGTAGCCTGCCAGTTGGCCAAAGATAATGTAGAACTACAGTGAATCCAATGAGAAGAAGAAGAAAGCAAGGACAATATGTTTCCAAATAAAGACCATATATTAGGAAAGATATTATCCATGTCAACCTGCTATGCTTTAATGCAAGTTTTACCAAGTAATGTCTTGAATATATATATGCTTGGGATCACACTGGCAGACAGATTATATTCATAGGGTAATTAACTGATTGACAACAACGCTAACAGAATGATATGGCATAGCATCATGGTACGTGTGTCAGATGAGTGGAACAGTCATTGAGGCCTAAGAAGTTCAGGAATTCTGATCATAGTTAAAGTCAAGTGTTTCATGCAGAAAACTGAACAAACAAATTTCTTTCAATTATTTCAAACGAACAATACGAAAACTTCCAAGTTTGAAATTTAACCTTTAAATTAAATAAAGGTTAGTAGAGGTCATTACACATGCGCGCGCACACACACACACACACACACATACACACACACACACACACACAGAATAGATGCTGACATCTGGATCCAGGAAGAATCGAATGCCATACACGGTGGAAAGTAAGAGCTGTTCTTTAAATGGGGATGGGCCTCCAATTTTTCCTCTGTCGTCTTCACTCTTTCAACAGCATTCCTCTTCCGCTGTTCTATATTTCCCTCCCAAATAAATGTTATATTTTTATATTATCAGATTTTTTTGTTTCACTTACCTATCTTGCCTTTACAGTATATGTATTTGTAATCATTTTGTGCTATAATGACCAGAACTTAAGCATTTTGGACTCAGGCTAAGGCAAATTTAATGTTGTGAAATACATCTTTTACAAAAACCTAAGTTCATAGCACATTTCTGTAAGCTTCTATATTACATCTGCTCTTGGGGATCAACCTGACACTTCCCTGGCACCCTTTTTTGAGTACGATAGTTGATGTGAACTTTGGAAACATGTTAGATCTGAACTGTGATTGCTGCATTCATTAGTTTTTTAATTGTACACTGTTCTCATCTGGAAGAGTGTGTGCATTTATACATATACCCATCTATACCATAGATGTAACACAATTAGTGTCAAATGACTTATATAATTTTCAGGAAACACTATGTATAAAACCTTTTGGCTCTCCTGGCAAGAACATGTAAGGCTTGCTCCCAGCAGATTTCAGGTACACAGCATAGCATCGCTAAGTATGATCACAGTAGCTCTTCATGCTTTCTGAAAACTCAATGTCATTTGTCAGTCATGAGATTTAAAAAAAAATAACTAAGACAATAGCATTTAAATGGCAGTACCTACTGCAGAAATATATTTACTTTCAAGACAGCACTCTCTTGGTGTGTATGGGTAGATAAATGGAAAGTTTATATACAGAGAGAGAAACGGTCGACCTTAGGCTTTGTTTTTGCAGCCTTAATGTTCCAATATTTCAAGTGCATCAGGCAGGCAATGTGCTACAAGGAAAAGCTTTAAGAAGGGAAGGCAGCCGTCCTAGCGGCGTGATAACTGCAGGTGTCAGGTGTAGCCATTACCGTAGGTAAAAGCCTGTGGGAATCACCAGAGCTGAGGCTGCCTTCGCTCTCCATCTGCAGAGCGGAATAGCCTTCTGAGATAAGAGGGAAGGACAGATTAGGGAGCAGCGCTGGCGCTGAACTCCCTGACAGTCATGTTTCATGCAGGCTTATGTTGTTTTGGTTGTTCTTTTGTTGGAGTTTACTTTTAGTTCCTTGGTAAATGCAGTGTGTTGTGTTTAGAAGCAGCTGATGTTTGTAGGGGCTGGAATGAGTGTTTTTCCTTGGGAGTAAATTTTGAAGCGTGTGTTTCTCTGGAGCACGGAGTTAAGGGCTGGATTTATTGCACTAGTTTCTCCATAAGCCTTGGTTAACAGAGGTGAAATTTTAAATCAGATGAACCATATGAAATTGTCACTTTATAGGTCACCACTGGCCAAATACCAGCAATTTCATACCTTTCAAGCAAATGTATGATTTGGTTAAGCTTATCAGCCTGGACTTGTGATATGTGGAAAGATGGAATCTCATTTATTTTCAGCTGAGAAAATATTTGGAGACATATTTGGCCATTTGAACAATCCCCTTCAATTATAAACTATGCTGGCTGTCTCAATTTACTTTCTAGATGACTGAATTTTTTCTCTTGGCATTGCCATTTTCTAGTCAATACCTGAGGGCTTACTCAACGGAGGGCCACAACAGAAAAAAAAGAAAGGTTAGAAATTGAAAATCTAGTCATGGCCTCTACTTTCATGAACTCAGTGTGACTTAAAGAACAGGCACATAAATAATTGAAGCATAATTCAGGAATAGGTAACAATTGAGATTTCTTCAAATTGTAAGACAAGTCAGAGGATGGCATAATCAGATGCAATCTTCCTAGGAAGTGATGACCTATGTTGGTGTTTAAATTATGCACAAAAAAGATGTCCTTGACAAAGACAATGTCCACCAGAAGAACATGGCACTAAAATGAAAGGTAGTTATTTGGAGTTCTACATAAAGTGGGTTGAGAGCAGTTACTGTGCAGTGATGTACCTGGAAAGGGAGAGAAGGGACAGATTATCAAAGTCTTAGCATTGCTGTGAATCCAGCATCAAACTTCTGCTGTAGGCAGTGCCAAAATAGCAGAATCAAGGATGACTATAGCACTTAATCTTGTGATCTAGAAAGGGAAGAGTTCATCTTCAGGAGGAGTGAATGGAAGAGAAAGAGGTCAGCAATTTTGAAAGCATGGACAGAGATAAGATCTGTCTCAGAATTCAGTGTTATTTTGTAACCAGACAATCCTACTCTTCCATGTATATGGCCTAGGGTCTTGCTGGTTCTGAGGGGACCAGTCTGTGATGTCTTCTGCAATCTTTGCAGTCTTGTGTGTTTGCTAGGTGCCTATGAATTATAAAGCAGAAATAGTAATACATACTGGCAATGATGACTGGTAGTTAGGTAGTTCCTCTTAATTTCAGGGAAGAACTCATTGAATGTTCATTAATTTCCTGGAGTTTCTAGTATATACCAAAAGTAACTCTAGGACTAGAATAAAAGAGTAAGACATAATGCCTGTCTTGTAAGCATACCTCATAGCTATCTTTCCAAACATAAATATCTGTAAATATATAGGTACATTTGTATCTTTCTCATATATATATATATATATATATATATATATATATGAGAGCTAACACAAGTACAATTTGCACTTTCATAAAATTATATTTAAAATATCTTCATAATATATTCAGAATCATAGGATGCACATTTATTTCAAACCTAAAAAATGTAAATACGAATGATTCCAAACAATGCCAAAACCTTAACCACGCATTATTTGCACAGAAGATACTCTTTTGAAGGGTCTCTCATTTCTACTTCTGATTCTTTCTCTTTCTTCTGCCATCAGTCATCCCCGTTCCTTTTGTATCTTCCATCTCCGTTGCCAATATCTTCTCTCTTTCTATCAATACATTCAAGCTTTCTCATTACTGGAGCAAATGTTTGCCTTGGGAAAATTGGTTGTGTCCCTTTCGCTGTGGCAAGAGTAATGTACATTTGTTTGTTTTTTTCATTGTCCCTGAGTCCTGCATATCCAGATTTTGTGTCATCTTTCTGGTAACACTGTTCTCTGATCCTCCCGGCTCATTCCTAAGTCCCCTCCCTATATTAGGCCATGTAATGTGTGTGTGTTGGGGGGTGGGTGTGTTTAGGGTGAGAAGGTGGTGGTGGGCCCTAACAGCTCCCTAAAACATAGGCTGCTAAAATCTACTCTTAGGCAGTTGTATCTCTCCTCAAATGCAACAGGCCTAAAATGAAATCTTTCAACTTGCTTTTCCCTCTGTTCTTATTCTCTTTTCTAATACTGAATTGGTTTATCACATAAATAAGCTCCACTCCAGACACTAACAAATATTTTTAAATCCTCTTTTTCATAGCTACTGTTTTCAGAGAGCAAATGATCTAATTAAGTGACCTGACACCCTCCCTCCTTTTCGTTCCTGCCTCTCTGGCCCCCTTGCTACGTACTCCTAACCCATGCTCGGCCAGGGGCACTGAAGCCTCTCTCTCCCTCAGTCTCCTACAGTTCACCCTGATGGTGTGTGACTGTGCGTGTTCGCTCACACCCATTCATTTCCTATTGCTGCTGTGATAAATTATCATAAACATACTGGCTTAAGACAACACAAATATATGATTTTAAATTCCAAAGGCCAGAAGTCTGAAATGAATCTTCAAAAGTAAAGTGTTGACAGAGCTGAGTTCCTTCTGGACCCTCCTGGGGGGCACCCTTCCCGCGCCTTTTCCATCCTCGGGAGGCCACCCACGTTTCCTGGCCGCGCGGCCCACCATTCATCATCCAAGCACCACTCTGGACCCCACTCCTGTCAGCACCGTTCTCTGTTCTGACTTTGGCCTTCATGCTGACCTCTTCTAAAGACTTCTGTGATGATCCTGGGCCCACTGGGCTGACCCAGGATAATCTTCCCCTTTTAAGACCATTGACTCTATCACATCTGCGAAGTCTCTCTTGCAAGATATGCAAGATGACATATTCACAGCTTCCAGGAATTACGACACCTTTTCTTTGGGAGTGAGTAAATGAATCTGTCTCAGATCAAAAGGTAATCTTCAGTACAGTTTAAAAGTAGGCACTCTGATGTCCATTTTCCTAATGCTGAGGCTGAGGCTTAGGGGTGCAAATCAAGTGAAGTTTGCGTTCGCAGTGCAAACTGGGCTCTACTGCACTGCTTTTTTCTGTGTACCTCTTACTGGGGAAAATTGTGCTAAGCACTGCATTAGATGTCAGGATGTATATTTCGAACAGTAACATTGTGGAGGTATGACTTCAGTGAGTCAGGTTGTATAAAATGCTCAGGGCCATATCCTCTATGTTGCTATAAGGGGGTCCACATCCATACAGGCTAGGGAAGACGCGTTAGGGGTGAACTGGTGTGGTTAGGAGTCAGCACTGCTTGAGCCATGAGACTTCCCTTATCCAGTGCCATGGATGTTCACCCTAGCGTTTCTTTCGAGGTTTATGTTCACTAGTGTCCTGCATCATTGACTCAAGCACTGTGCTCCAGTGCATGTCCAACATGTTCCCAGTTCTTTATTTTTATGCTGAAATATTCTTTTTCTTCATTGTATCCATCAAATTTATACCTGTATCTCAGAATTTTTTCCAATATTATTACTAATCTAAATTTTTCATATATCCCATAGTCTGAATTAATTTTTGAGATCCAGAGATGTAATATTAGCACTGTACATGTCTAGTACAACTAAGATCTTACTGGCAATTGTGTATTGTAGATAATTGTGTATGTCCCTATTTCTTCATTTAAAGTTATTCTTTTTTCCCTCTCTTCTTTCCAGTGTTCTTTTCCTGTTATATCTATTTTTCTCCTTTTTCCCCTGCTTCACTCTTTCATTTTCTGCTTTTCTTTTCTATCATACCTGTCTTCAACACACACTAAGCATCTACTCTGTATAAATGGCCTATTTTTGTGTGCAAATGTACACAGACAGGCAAGGTACAATTTTTTTTCTCTTTGAGTTTATAGTTTTCAGGGCAGGGCATATACTTATTCTGGTATAACTTTTAGTCTCTGGACCATAATGTGTCATACATTTTCATTTTATTTGAATACTATGAACATTGAAATTTAAGGGGGAGCTGCCTCAGTCATAGCTTAATCATAGATATTTGAAAGACCTACAGCAACAGCTCTACAATATAATCAATAAATATTTGATTTGACTGCCTACTTTTTCCTTTTCCTTGCAGTTGCTGTAGAGTGTGTACTTTCAGTATAGTGATTACGGAACTGTAGTTTGCATCTAGAAATAAAGCAGATTGTGTAACAGTCAGTTCAATGACCTTTTAAAATGTTTGCTAATATTAAAAATTTAAACAATTGCCAGTGAGTTTTATCTCACTTGTAATGAATTACTTTTCATAAGTCAATGCTAGAATCCTCTGTTTGTGTGTGTCCTAGTAAGCTTTAAAATTTGAATTAGGAAAAAATAATTTGTCACATGAATTACTAACATTAAATAATTCTTAAAAATTTATTATGATGAAAGTACACTATCAATTTTTTATTATTATGTGAATAAATGTATGTGGTGAAAGAGCATATGGAGTTGTCCAGTTTTATCAGAATACCATTGTAAGTGGTATGATCAAAAATGATAGGGTGGGGCTGGGGATGTAGCTCAGTGGCATAAGTGCCTGCCTGGAAAGCACAGGTCCTGAGTTTGATCAGTAGTACCACAAACAAACAAACAAAAGCCCCAAAACGATAGGGTGGTTCATTAAAAGAAACAATTATTACAGCAAAAAAATCTACCAGCATTTCTCCCTTTTACAACGCTGCCCCGTGCTTCAAACACACTTACCCATCACCCTTGCCGCTGTCTGAAGCAGTTCTGGACGTCCTCTTTTGTGGCTATCTTTAGTTACGGAACCTCGGCTGTCTTGTCTTGAATTCATTCAGTGGGTTTGCTTTCTATGGTCTTTTTGCCTTTGGGTAAGTGCCGTAAGTTTCATGGCTTCAGAGTCCCAGACAGAGGTAAGAAGGACACACTACAGTGTTTGCACAAGCCCACCTTTCACCTGGACGGCACTGAGCAGTGGTATTCACCAGATTTTTTCACCACATTTTGCAAAGAGACTTTCAGAAGTGCTTAGAAGGTGGCAAGAGGGATGGGTTCAGTGCATTGGAAAGAAGGGGGGCTACTTTGAGGGGAACGAATGGCAATGTGTCTTACTGTGATAGCTTTTAAAAGTTAAACTCTCACTATATATTTCAATCACACCTGAAATATTTCTTACAATGAAACATCCTTGAAGTTAATGCCCATGCAAGGTAAATGTGTGATGTAATGATAATGTACATCTTTTGGATTTTTGCAATAATAATTTTCCTTTGATTAGAACATGAATTAAAATTCAGTTTGTATCACCTGGAAAAGCTGGTTACTATATGGTGTGGAATTATGAACAATGGTGTCTTTCAGTGTCAGAAGACAGCAGCCACAGTCCTCATATGTACAGCTCTTCTCTAGTGCTGTGCATAGGGGAGGTTGGCAAATGTAACCCTGTATTTAATTTTCACAGACAACCTCACATAGAGCTGCTATCATGGGCTCCATTTTCCAGACAGTTAAGCGACTTGTCAAATACCCCTTCGACAAATAAGTCATGGTTCCAATTTTTATGTAAAAGTTTTAAAACCAATCCAGAGTTTATCTACTTAAGTACTTATAATAACAAAATTCCACATGTGAAACACATCTAATAACAAAATTCCTTCTGTTACCTACTGAGTTCTCTTCTGGATTCTAGAAGATAAAAGTGAAAGAGAAGATCAATGGGACTGAGGGCAGGACTTTGTCTCTGCAACTGTTTTAATAAGTAGTGTCAGCTCCATATCATACTAATGCAAAACACACACACACACACACACACACACACACACACACACACACGAAATACAAAAAGAAAGGGCCTGCTTTGAGAAGATCATAGCAAAAGGAAAGAAGGGCTCACTTACTCTGGAACACACAGGTACCCAAACTGTGACAAACCTATGTCACTTAATGCTCTCCTCAGTTCTTAAGACTCAAGGCATCTGATCTTCATTTGTAAAGCTTGGAAGAGTTACCTGGAGAAGACAGAAATTAGACCCTACAAACAGAAGCCATATACGTGATGGCTGAGAGGGGTTTGGGACTTTGGTTTCATACAACATCACATTTGTTCTTTGTTCTGTGCCACATATCTCCTATTGGTCACAGCAAAGTGTTTAAAATGGGTGTTTTAAAAATTTTTCTTTGATGAGAGTAAAGATGGAAGTGAAGAAGTGATCAAACAATATTGAAAGGACAATAAACATATATACTCTTAAAGCTACTCTTGCTTTCCCTGCTTTTCATATTAGCGGGGCCCTTCTTACACACACTTTCTGCTTTCTCTTGAGCTCTGTGGTTAACATTTACCTACACTGGTCAGCACACTGATAGGATGAGTCAGGAGGACTGCAAGTTTGAACCCACCTTGGAAAACTCAGTGCCTTAGCAGGAACGTGCCTCAAAACAAACAAAACAAACATTTAAAAAGCCTAGGATGTTATTCAGGTTAAAAAAAAAAACAAAACTCCAAGTTCATTTGCCAGTCTTGCAAGGGAAAAAACAAAGAAAGACATGTTTGAGACAAATAGAAAAATAATTGTACCGTTATATCAAAACATTGGGGAATGTTATCTCAGATTTGAGCCATTCCACTGTCCCCAGAAATGTATAACGTCTCTCTGACACAGATAAACAGTAACCCCACCAGCTCATGGGGGTCTATATTCCTTTGTCTTACATATATTGATTGCCTAGTAATCCTAGAAGGGCATTATCCTATTATACACTCTGTAGACATACCGTTGTATTACTCATTGTACAGATATCTCCACCTAGAAGAGGCAGAGGAAAATCAGAGCATGCTTTTCTTCCTGGTAGCTCTAAATGTAAAAATCAAGGTCATTATATAATTTTATGATACTTTTTGTCCAAAGATCTTGACTTTCATTATGAGAAGTAAAATACTGCCTGAGAAAAACAACAATATTATCACCTCATCTGGGAGCTACATGTTATGTGTTGTGTAGTGTGGGTAAGATTAAAATGTTGGGAGGTTTGATATAAAAAGTAATCTGGCTTATTTTTGAGGTTATTAACTCTTTTATTAGTCAGTGGCAAGCTTATAATATTCAGTGGTAGAAAATTTTAAGAGCTAGCAAATCACCCCTTGTCATCTGTCCTTTCTAACAGAATCTCGATTTTGTCTTATCTTTAAGAGTATACTTACATGTCCATGCTCTATGCCAGGTGTGAGTCATGGTGGTCCTGTTCTTGTGGCTTATAACTGGTGGAACATGCTCAGGAGGTAGGGTTATGGCTAGTGAAATATCAGGAGAGGGTCTTTTGGACATCACCTAGGAAGCATTTCTTAGAGGGATGAAAAGAAATATAGGATAAATAAGTGCAATTTAAAAAAAATTGCTTGAATGACCAAATTATGGAGTCAACTTGTTAATATAACTGTATCTACCACCAGCTAGCAGACAGAAAATAGTACAAAAGTTGGATCCAAAGCCACAGTTTTTCTACTAATTTAACTACATACTTTTGGAACCTCTCTGTACGAAGTCTGCTTTGTTTTCAGGGTAAAATTATTTAGTATTTAAGAGTTTCTCTTAGTTGCTTTCTCTGGCATACCTAGCTCCACAATTATGTTTTACACTTTAATGATAAAATATGTCAAGACTTCACATTTGTGACAATGTTCTATTCAGTTGTCATCCACATGTCATTTTTATTAATATGTTTACAAAGTGATTTGATGGTGTCAGGTGACAGACACCAAAAAAACCCTCATTTTCATTCTTTAAATGTCGTGAGCATAGTGTCCAAACACACAGCTGTACTTCACCTATAGTGTCAGGAAAGGGGAGTGGTGTCCATACACATTTTTCTTTATTCATTTTAACTGATTTTTGACTCCTCAGTTTCCATAAGGTGTCTGCATACTGGTGGATAGTACTGGTACCTTTGCTTCTTGAAACCCTCGGGATGCACAGTAAAATGAAGATTTTATGCAGTAGTCTTAAGTTTAATTGATATATTTATTGCTGCAAATGCAGATGTATAAATGGTTCCTGCCTCACTGAAATGTTCAAATGTTCTTGCTATCATCACAAATTAGGTATATGGCATAAAACAAAGTAAGTAGAGAGGCTTTTGTCACTAAGTGTGTGTAGATGTATATATATGTGAATCCCTTGTCATATATTTTCAATGTGTATTTGAACATTTTGAGTTTTCCACATAACTAAACTTTACCTGATATATGGATTGACTGTAAAAATGATTAAAAATGATGCAACTATTGTTTACATTTCTATCTCTAAAGGCAAAAAGTTGGAGAAGTGGGTGACCTCAGAAGCTCTAAGCTTTCTTTGGGACATGTATGAGTCAGGGTGATTGCCAGCACAGGACTGTTTTCTTACTAACATTTTAGTGGCTGAAGAAATTGGTTTGATGTGACTCTCACTGCTTGGAAAAAAAGCTACTGCAGAAGTTGAAATCTGTTTTTGGTTCTCTTAAGTAAGTGAGAAAGGACATATAATAGTCAAGTCGCAGATGCTTTTCTTGAAGGACTTTCAGGCCACAGTTCAGTGTCTGAGTTTGTTGCTTGTTTCCAAACTTGAATTTCTTGAGTTTCTGAGACATAGGATTCTGTTAGGCCACCAGGCTAGCACACTGATGTTTAGATATTATTTCAATCAGAGAACTGTGTTCCATTACCCTAGGATTGATGTGAAGCTGTGGATTAGGTTAAAAAACCAACAAAAGCTCCTGGTGGTTGAAAGATTATAAGTATTTTGCTACATTACTGCATTGCAGGCATGAGCACGTTCTTTCAGTATTTTAGAGTTTCACAATGCTACAATTAATTAATTGTGTCTATCTAGCTAAAACACTATTCCGAGTAACTGCCTGCACTTTTACTGAATCCTTTGAATTCCCTTGATCTTTCTTTTTTCTTATCCTCCCTGTGTACTGTAGCACAACTTTCCCAAACCCATAAAACTTTGATTAATGGAACAAAGAATTAGACTTGAGATACCTGCTTTTGTTATTCTCCCATGCTTCTCTGACCTTCAGGTCACTCTCTAAATGTACCTTAGCCTTTTTTTCCCCTACAGAATCATAAATGGAACAATAAAATTTTAAACTATGTCCACCTTTGCCATAACTAAATACTATTAAATATATATGCACATACACATAGAGGGCTTCTTTTCTAGAAATTTGTTGGCATTTTTTCACTTTTCTTTCCCTTTCCCTTTAGGATTCTGACCATATTCATGTACACTAAGTGGCAGAAAATAAAGTTGAGACTGTAATACAGCTCATTAATTATAGCATGCTTGCCTAGTATGTCCAAGGTCCTGGGTTCAACATGCTCCACCACCACAAAAGGAAAAGGAAAAAACAAAGGGACTGAAAATATCACATAGTTAATCACTCTTTAGCAGTACCTTCTCCTCACAAATTTGAAGGAGCACTTCATGAATTTGAGTCTGAAATCTTTTTAATTAATGAAAGCTAATTGTTTCAGTTTGCTTCAGAGTCTGATACTAAAGTTTAACTATGTTTTTGGGAACCTTAAATTTAGGTCCTCAGTGTTGTATGCAGAGAATTTTTTTCCACTCAGTTGAGTTAGGCTGCCTTAATCTCTGTACTCTCTTTTTTTTTTCCAGAAGTTTCTGGGATACACTTGGCAAATCTAGCAAAGAGCCACAGTGAGTGCTCTAAATGTGATTCTTCCTTGACCCCAGAACTTATTGCCCCAGCAGTGGGGAGTGGATTTCAAAATAGGGACACTCGTCTTGCTCCCCGCTGGTGTGGCTGTTGGAAGCAGCCATCATGTTCAGATTGGAAGGTGGCCAAGATAGCATCCTGAGACATGCTCAGGGCAAGAAGCCCCCCCAATGCTGCTAGGTAGGAAGGAGGCTGGGTGCATCCTGAGCGCATTGGGACTTGGCGGTGGAGTTTGGCAGAGGTGCCCTGTGAGGAATAAAGAGCTAACCCTCCTTTCTGTTGGACACTCTCTGACGCAGGGTGCAAACCAGTGCTTCATCCTTTTCAAACAGCTAATGTACACTACGGGTGATATGAAGATACACAGTGTGTGGATTGAGACCTTATGAGTAGGGCTGTGACTACCACCCTCAATACAGGGCCTGCTGAGAAAAAGGGCTTTAGTTTGGGAGAATTCATTCATTTTCTTGTGTAGGAAACAGTGATTGAAAATGACACAGACCACGTTGGTTGAGAGTATCAATTAGAAAGATGTAATCGTTTTTAATTGTGCATCAATAAGATGAAGCATTTTGCTACTAGTGTTTTTGTTTCTGATAATACAAGGATTTATGCATTAAAATGGATCAGACAGTACCTCTCTTATTTACAATGGTTTTAATCAGTATTAAAAGTACAATGGACAGTGCAATGGTAAGATTATAGGGCAGCGTGTTTTGCTAAGCAGGAGACTACAATTTAAGGAGTTAGCTTTGTGGGGAAGAAAACATACCTTCTTCCTCCCTTTTGTAGTTTTACATTGCACTAGAGAGATTGTTCACTAAGATTCTACACCTAAAGAATGTATTTTTTGTATTGTTCAAAGCTGACCTCTGCTTTAAGAAAAGTTTATCTGCACTTTTTCATCTGTTTAGAAACATACATTTTTGGTTAAGAGATCGAAGACAATCTCTCTTTGTCTTTTTTTCCTGAGCTAGGGAGGTTGAGATAAAAAAGAATGACTGCTTTAAAAGTCACACATGGCTGTAATTTAAGATCTTTTCCCTCTCATTGTCCGTAACAGTTGAAAGAAACCTTCAATGAAAGTTTATTAACTAGGCCAATGCCTGAGGCAATAAAGGTTCATTTATTACCAGTTTCTTGGCTGTTTTTCTTCTTCTATTTTTCGGTTAAACTCATAGCGTAAGATAATACTTCACAAAATTAAACCTTTGACCTTCTGTAGAGTTAAGTCTCCTTTGATTAGATAAAGTAACAATTTATGGTCCAGCATGAGGTTGCACATGAAATGAATAATGCAAAGACTCTGTGTGGACTGAGAATCTATTGCTTTTGAAAAGATGAATGCTGTTTAAAGGCGGGGGGTGCCTGCTTCAGTGTGTTGTCTCTATTCAGAATGCACTTTGGTGATATTTCCCAAAGCTTTACTTCAAAGGTAAAAATTATGTTTGAATTTTCTAATTCTTACATGAAATATATATAGTAAAAGTATTTCAAAAAGCTTTTGAAACTCTTGAGACTGTTATATGTGTAATTACGCTACATATTCTAGATATTCTGAAGAGCTGAATTGTAAAATTAAATAAATGCATGAAGAAGTTGGTCATGGATTTTGCAAATGCCTTTACAAGTGATAGGATAACTAGAATACTGTCATTGTCATAGTGCTATGTGCCACTGTTAATATGGCTTAAATTAAAATAGTACAGAAATTTAAAAGAACATAAAGATATGCAACACTAAAAACAGTAATTAAAACATCATGCTGCTTCTTAATTGTTAAAACAATCCAGAAGAGTTCACATTTTGAATATTATGATCCTTCACGGATAATAATTAATGTTTTAAATTGTGTTTTGCTTAAGTCACATAAATTTGAAATATCATACCTGTCAAAAGAATGATTAGATATGAAATTTCCAGGTATATTTTTCTATTTTTAACTATTGTTTGAAACATTGAGAAAAGTCTCGAACAGATCACTTAGAACACTTTATCAGAGTTGCCTAATTATTATCCAAGAGATAGAAGCACTCGCAGAATCAGAAGTGCTGTTTGCTGCTGTCCTCAGCTCGGTGCAGTAGAGAGATAAGTACACAGAACAGGTCCTGTGTTTTTACAAAGCTGTTGTAATTAGCTGGTTGTTTAAATCACTAATTGATATGCAGGAGCTGAATTCTTGAGAGAAGTGTTTTAGTTTTAGTTTGGTTCTTTTTCAATTAGCTTAAATTATTTAAGGTGAATAAATCTGCTGCAGTGATTTAGTTTCTTTTAATAGAAGCTCCTGATACAACATAAATTAGGTCAAGAGAAGCCTTTGCATCAGGATAACCATAGACATTGCTCCTAAAATGAAGGGATGTCAGGGAAACTGTGGATGTGCCATGACTTACCGCAGTTTGGAAACAAAGTAAAAATTCATACCAAAAAACTCAGAAGTGTCACTTTTCTTGTCATGTTATGAATTAATCATTCTTTTTTGAAATGTTTTCTGGGGTAAAAAAGTAGTAACTAATATAATACCAACCATTGCTAATTCTTGCCTGACACCCACTTATTCTCTTACATGAACTGGGTTAAACATAATAATGAAACTTTATCAGAGAAATGGTTTTAAACTTGATCAACATTTGTTCTTGAAAAATAAAGTGTATGTTCACCTCATAATCTCAGTAATTTGTTTAATCACTGCAAGGAGGTAAGTAATTTGACTATGATTACAAAAATGTGCCGACACATAGAGTTTATTTGCTTTAACATCCCACTTTCTAGGATAAGCTGAGACTGTGGACCACAGCCCATGCTTCTTTTCCTTCCCCGACGTGTGATGATAATCTGTTTTCCTGAATTAATCAGGATTATTCATTTCCATGTTCCAACTTGAGAACTGTAACCAAAAGCCTACTTTTCTGAAAACTATCTCCATTCAATCTTTTCTTGTAACTAAATGGGGAAACGTCCACATCATAGTCTGATTCTGTTGATTAATTGATGTTAATAAACATGCAAAAATCGAAAGACAAATTGAAAACTGCATTCCACAGGCACTGACTGCCCATGCTTACTGTTACTCAGCGGATTCAGGATGTGTACACTTTTCCCACCTTACTCAGACTGTTACATCTATTTAGAAAGAACACATATACACACACCAGTATCTATGAATACATTTACGAGCCTTTTCCTTAAAAATTTTCCATTAATATGTAGAAAACACTTCTGGCCACCTCTTTCCCAGCAGTACCCCATCTCACTGGGTAATTTTCTCTAAATAAAGCTTAAATGTAAAAGCAGTCACTTTTCTTCTTTCTCCATTTCTTTCTCTTTCTGTTCTTCCTTCCTCTCCCCTGTTTTCTTCCTTTCTCATTTCTTCTTTCTTCCTTTCTTCTTTCCTTCTGTCTTTCCACCCTTCCTTCAGTCCCTCCCTCCCTCCCTCCTTCCTTCCTTGCTTGCTTCTTTCCACCTTCCATCCTCTTCTCCCAAGCAACTGTGTACTACTTGGATTCAAGAAAAAGAAAAAAACAAAACTAGATAAAATTTAAAGATTCATTAATGTATCAAAGGATTTAGAAGTGGATTTACATGATATTGAGAAAAGGAGAATATTTAGAGAGATTATTTTTAAAGTAATATGCCAATGAACTTCTTCTTTTGCAGGAAATTAAACTTATCACACTATCTCCTTTTTCACTTCTACTGTTTGAACTGTCACTAACATATTAACAAGTAGCCTCTTTCAAATATTTGTTTAGAATGTCACACTCTGTTAGTCGCTCTCATACTAGTGAAAGCTACTTGCCCGGGGTCAATTCATTGAGTAACTTGATTTGAGGGTAGCACAAATGGTAAGAGGTACTTGGCTCTAGACAAAATGGTGACATAATGTCTTTTTTTTTCCTTAGGAAATGAAAATAATGCTTTAAAGGAGGTAGTCAAATTTGACCTATGCCTATTTGCTTATAGTTAGAATTTGTTCCATATTGCCCACAAACAGGGAACAATTTATTCGCTTTTCTTTTCTTTGTTTATTAACTTTGTGTTATATGTAGGAACCCAGTATAGACCTAGGGAAGGATTACAAATTTTATATTTTACCTGAACTAGCACAAATTAGAAGTATAGTGCATGGAAATTAATGACCATTGTTTCTGTGTATTCTAATACATACAACTCAGTCACAGATGAACGTCTAGATTACACTTTAAGTGATATATTTCTAACTTGCATTTGTGACATCATCTTAGAGTCTGTAACCTTGACTTCTTAGGTAATTCATGCATTATTGGAGCAAAAGGAATTCACTCTTTTGAGCAACTACATAGTTTACGGTTCTGTAACTTTTACATTTGTGTCAGACTAATCAAATGCTGCACTGGAGTTAGATCTTTAGTTAATGGTGGGACTTTATAAAGGTGACTAACCTCGTTGCCCCTAACTTTCAGCAGCAGCAAAATGGGAGAATCACATTCAGCGAAATATTTCTATTCCTTGTGTGTTATAAGTTTAAACCCCAAATAATAGCTTACAATTATTTTTCTCTCTTATTAGTACACAGTAATAGATCCATTCATTATGGGGAATTGGTACATATACATGTGACATGTTGTTTCTTTTGACTTCCTTTTCTAATGTAATATCAAAGGTAGAATGAAAGATATATACTGAAGACCTTGTGCTAATTTCAAGTTTACATAAGTTAGCTGATATTTTATTTAAAACTAAATTATAGTAATTTTTAAATTTCCATTGGTTTGTTGCAGCCTGTTTCTATGAGTCAGTGATCAGCAGGTGAATGTTTCAGAGCTTTGATGGTGCTCAGTGATTTGCATATGGCCAAGTGTCATCCCCTGGGTGTTTTTTCCCTTCAGTTTCACTGTGGCTGCAACCGTTTCACTGAAGAAAAGTGAGATTTTCAGTTATCCAGTTAAAGAATGCTAAATCTGATCTCTATTTTATTTGTAAGTCATTATCAGTATGATATGGATAGTATATTTCTCATTGCATGCTTTTCCAAATTAGTAGCGGCTTTTGGTTGTTGCTGTTGTTAATCCAAATAGTTCTGAATTCTAATTTAATCAATTGAAAAACTGAATACTGGTATAGGGAGTGTTTCCATTAGACACATCAAGGATCAATTTTCTTTTTCTCTGCAGAATACAAATGGGTTCCAAAGGGCAAGAAAAGTCAGTCTAGTGGACATTAAGAGATAAATTCACACTGAAAATCTTCAGCATAACCAGATTCACAATCAAGTTGCTTATTCCAGTTGGTTATCATTTATTTATTTGAAACGTTTTGAAAAATAGTACCTCTGGAAATTAGTGTCAATATTTGGATGCTGGTATTTATATAAGGACAGAAAGAAAATGGGGAGGGGGAAAGTACTGGTGTTTTCAAATTGCTGCAGTGAGCCAAGAGTTCTAAGACTTCAAGTGATTTGAATTGAGCTGTAATTCAAACTCATACGGAGCTTACAATGCACCTTCAACACAGTTTTGCAAAGAGTGTATAGGAACTGTCAGGAGCAGAAAGATTACTTCACAGTAATGACTGTTGAAGTGAACGATGCTTTTTGATGTTTTACTTTCTGAATTGAACTGTTAGACAAGATTAATTGCACACAGTGAGAGTTTTAAATGAATGACTATGTAAGGCATTAAGTTTCTCTGTATGCTGCTTGGTGGAAAATAGCTGCAAGGTTTAAATGAATAAATGTATTTAATGCACAAGATGTCTGGGCTAATTTTAAAATTCTTTCACCAGCATTCCAAAAACCCACTTTATTCATCTGTCTTGGTTGTATTGCTCTGGTGGAAGTAATTTAATATTCCTGTTTTCCAGTAATCTTCTGTTTGAATAGAAGTAAACAATAGGTTTCATAAATTAAAAATACACTCTTCTGAACATGCTTATAAGATTAAAAAAAACAAGGCTGTAAACATTTATGACTGAAACAAACTAGATTGTTCAAATACTGCCACGATGTATCATGTATATCAATATGGCACTGATATCAGTTAGAATGCAAACAAGGTTTTAAATGATGAGCCCCTTCATTTCAGCTGGAGAATCCGCTTCACACCATCTGCCTATCAGATGGTTAGGAACCAGGACTGCGTATTAATGCCACATGTTCGATTTTCCTGCTTCTTGTAATGGTTAGATTCATATTGCTAATAGCTGTGCATGAGCACTGTCGATGAAATTTCTGTGACGGTGGAGTGATGAGATATTTATAAGCCGCCTGTCTCCCTGAATAATCAGTAGGAAGGGTGCCAGACATAAACAACTTATCAATTACAGAACATTAATAATAATAACAACCATTGAGTCTAATCTCCTGTGTTTAAACTTCTTTCTTCTAAATTCCAGTAAAGTAGCATAGACTACTGAAGAGTCTGTAATATTGGTTTGAATACTTACGTCTCACAGATATTACCCCTCTCATTCAACCGTTAGGTTTTGGGAAACACATTTTATATGGAATGCAGTGTAAAAGTAGACAACATATCAAACATTTGGAAGTCATCTTGACGTCTTTGAAACCAAAGATCAAAGATTGGACCTTTCAAGTTAATGAGCAAACAAACAGATCAGAGAAAGAATTTGACAGCAATATGTCTCTTTTATTGATATTTATAATCTATAGTTGTAATCTTCTATTTATAACCAAGGGCAATAACTTATTTGAAATAAATAGAATGAGGATACTTTTCCTTTTTAAAAAGAGTGATCAAGATTGCTTAATGGCATTCGAAGAACTTAAAGGCTACTTTAATAAAAGTTGAAAGCAGAAGAAATGTGGTCTTTGCAAAGTGAAGTAATCCTCTTAAATGGCAACAATGTCTTTCTACCTTCCAAAATATAAATCTATGGATTGGTTTTAGGACTTTGAGTTTGAAATAGCAAAGGCTTTATATCAAAGCACGTGATGAAGATTTAGTGCTTTTTTGATAAATTTATTCACTGTAGACAGATCATTCAAGTGATTTACGGGAAACCTGGTTTTTAATATCCATTTGTTAAATGGCTAAATTCTCACTCCGTGCATTAAATAACTTTTGTTATATTTGCATTTTTTTAGTAACAGAATAAAGGTGAAATTGCACATAAGGACATGATGGACCCTATGACTTACTTTATGATATTTGCTGTCATATGTGGGAGGTGTAGCAAGTTTCCAGGCTGTTCCATGTATTATTTTACCTTAATTCTTTCCAACACGGCCATGAGGTCAGAACTGCTATCCATAGTTTCAGAGATGAGAATTTTCAAACCTACAGCACTGTATAATTTTCTGTGCTATTCCAGATACATTGTATGCATGTAGCCCGAAGTGAGTGTGGTTGCTTGGTGGTGCTTTTGTCAACCCTGTCACACTTCTTCCTTATAGAATAGTGAATTTAGATGACTAGCAACTTCCGTATTGGTTATTAATTCAACAGGAGATTTAGCAGATTGTAACAGAACATAAAAAGGTGAAATGAAATGATTAGGCAGGTTAAAAATTTTAACAATAACCTGTTTAGAAAATGATATAGAATTTTCCCTGAAGAATTAAAGCAGAATACACCCCACAGCAATGTTTCCATTAATTACAGGATAATATGACATTATGTTTCTAAATTCTTTGTGAAAATCTGTTACTTCTTTTAAACTTCAAATGACATTTGTGGTGATCAGTGAGGAAGGAAAAAGAAAGCTAAGCCTCTTTACATTACATAAGGGTTGTAGGGTGTCATCCGATGCTTGATGGGTAGTCCCTTTCTTGAAGAACAATTGATGGGCCGTGATACATCAGGCCTTGTGTGAAGAAAAGCTTGCTTTTAAATCAAAAATATTTTGAATTTTTTCTCTGATAAAGTGAAAATGATTTTTAATAACATTAAATTTTCCCATAGCTGATGATAAATTGGATTTAGAAATTCTTTTAAAATAACATGACAACGTGCTACATTTGACTTAGTTCATGGTAAGTCTTGTGTATGACATACTATAAGTCTTGGGTAGTGTAAGAGTAGGTTTAATGAAGCAAAATAGATGAATTAGTAACTTCTTAGATCAAGAGAATATTTGTTCATCCATTTGTTCATCACAGTTGCCACCTGTCTACGCTCCCATTAGTTATACTGATGATTGGCATGCGAAGATTTCGCCTTATCCATTGGTTGTGAGGCTCACTTCTCTTAGATTATTTGATGACAACTTGAATCGCATTTTGTAAACAGATTACTGCTAACAATTTTAACCTACCTAATCATTTATGTTACTTGCATTTTTAAGTATTCCATTAAAGTCCTCTAAAGTTTACAAGCTTCCTATTGATTCATAAGCATATTCATGTTTGATAGTCACTACAATGATCTCCTTGCTTAATAAGCTTTCATTAAGCAAAGAACATACCATGGAAATATTTTTCTCTTTTCTTTTTAAATTTTCTTTTCTTTTTTCTCTTCTCTTCTCTTTTCTTCTCTCCTCCTCTTTTCTCTCCTCTCCTCTCCTTTCTTTTCCTTTTCTTTCTTTCTCTTTCCCTCTTTCTTTTCTCTTCTTTCTTTTTTCTTTTCTTTATTTTTTTTAAAATGTTTTTCCTCCAACAAAGGAAAGTTTCTGAAAAAAATCCCTTATACTTCAAGAAACACTGATTTGCTTATTTTTGGGGCAAAAGTGGGCTGCTGTAATTAGGAAGAGTGAAAAGCAATGGTAAATTGCTATGTAAGGCATTTAAAGGTGGGGTAAAGAAGTAGGGGAGAGCAAAAATTCTCTGAAAGTATGAGGTGAGAGGAAAATACAAGTGAGAACAGGGTGCCCAAAGAATTTAAAGGCTAAGACAATTCTCATGGGTCTCTAGTAGTCATACCACTGAACAATTCTTGGTTGCATAGAAAATGTTATACTTTGAAGTTTTTAAATGTAGTATAGACCAAGGACTTACATAATTTTTTAAAATACATTTTCTTTTATCTCTTTTAAGGCAATTTCATTAGGGGACAACATATACAAGGGGACCTTATCAAGGCTAGTACATAGATAGATTATAAAGTAAGTTTTTACTATAGACAGCAAGTTGGAGATCTGACAATTATATGAGAGGCTGGAAAGGGCCAGTACCAGTCCATAATGAACTGCAATAATTACACAGGGGAGTGGACCTTTTGGGATCATCTTTAGCCCTAGACAAGAGGTGCCTATGAAAAGTCAGGCTTTATATTAAATTGATGACACTTGCTACTGCTAGTACATTTCCATTTATTGAACCATAAAAACAACGGGTCAAATTGTTTTTCATTGGCATTATCAAAATAAAAACTATATTTGTCCTGCAGCTCTCATGTAATCTAGTTTGAGAAGTATTTTTTCATTCAGTGACAATTCATGCCAACACTGTAGGAAACACTGAGAATTCATATACTAAAAAAACATATTTCTTCCCTTTTAGTGCTGTCAGCTGGGGAAGTTAGCCATAATCCCATCCTCTTAGGTCCACACCCACTTTCCCCAAAAAATCAGCAGAAGAAGAGATAAAGCAGCTGCTTTGCTCTTCTCAGACTGTGTATTAAAATGACCCACGGAACAGTAGAATTAACTGAAAGCGATGCTGATTCTGAGACACAGCTAGGGATGGCCAACGCCCATCAGGCGGGAAAGACAGCTGCAGCTGGCCAATCACAAACTACACCTGAGGGCCGGCTTGCTGGGAAGTCAGGCATGGCTTTTGAGAAGAGTAAACTTTGAGACCGTTCTTAGAAGACTGGGAACCTTTTCTGCATTGCACAGTAAAGAGTCAGGGATTTGAGCTTGCTTCTCTGCTTCTCTAAAGCGTTCCTAGGCACAAGGCTTAAGCAGGCCAGGAATAGCGGACTTCAGAATGCCTTCAGAAAGTAGCAACAACACTGGCAAGAACTGTTTGGAAATAATGAAAAGGAAGTGAAAGAAAACCTGCGTACCTGGGGCACAGAAGGGGAACAAATGGTTCTCCTGACAGTCAAGGAAGTGAGCACTAAGAGTCCTGACTACCATGTGAATCACTCCGATGACCCTGAGGGCAGGAACTGAATGTCATAAGCAGATCTGCATTTTCATAAGGACATGCTGACCACTGCTGGAACAAGAAGGGACTGGAAATGAGGGGAGCAGAGGTGGTCAAAGAGTTCATTGCAGGATGCAGGGTAAAGAAAGGAAGTTGCCATGGCAGAGGGCAGTGAAAATCGAAATCATTTGAAAGTGCAAGACATTGAAAAATTAAAATAAAACCCTTACCGAATAGCCAGGGAAATCAGTGAAACTAAAATCATCAACTGTTGCTTATGTCAAAACTTTCTTCCTGTGTTCACCAAAAATGAGGTTAAAAATGGATATTAAAAAGTACTGTAGTTACACTATGTGCACATACCAAGTACTATGTCCATATGAATATATGTGACACATATCAATTTCAACTGCATAAGAAATGGAAAACTTATAAATGCCATCAAACAGGAAGTTAAAAGAGTGTTGGGAGTTAATACAACTACTAAATAATGAAGTTACAAGCCATAGATGTAAGAGTAAGGGCTAAGATAGTCCTCTAATGACTGATATAATTTTTGTAGCTCAGGGAGCTGTGTCAGCAGACAGACATTCTGCAGAAATCCTACACAGGTTTTGATTTTGCTGCTTAAGGACTGGAATGTATGGCATGTGCTCTTTTCACCAAATGTGATGTGGAATTTTTCACACAGTTTATTTCCTTTGATCCTAATATTTTTCCTTTGGGATCAGACAACTTGTGATTAGAAGACAATTTCACAGCTTGTCCACAGTTGAATCGTGCATACTTTATTTGCATATCACTTAATTTGATTTTACAATATGATAATGTCAATCATATCCTAAACTGTAGGTTTATTAATATTATTTGAACACAATGAGAAAGATTCACCTGCAGCGTACACCAAAGACAAGGTCTGAGAAGTGTTATAAATCACAGAGGGGTCACTGTCAGGTAACCAAGGGAGAGAATAAAGGAGATGATCACGTTGGTGCCATGGCAATACCAAGTAAGAGATATTTTCTGGGAAACACACAGAGAATTTTAGGTGAACAGGAAAGAAAATGTTCTGAAACATCTTTGAAGGAAATGAGTAATTGGGGAAAAATTCAGTCATAGGAAGATGAGAGAATCAGTTCAAGTTGAGACTTAAAAGGCAGTGAATGTTCAGTCCAAAACCCACATGGATTCTTTGAATTTAGATCAGTGCCTTTTAAGGAGTGCCTACCAGTTTCCCATGCAAAGGTCTAATCTGTAGGTCTTGCTGAGTCAGAGTGAAAGAGATCAGAGCCTCTTCACGCAGACCCAAAGAGAAGGTGCAGTCTTCCCCTGCTCTCTGAAAACATAGCAGACATTTGCACTGAGAAAGGCTTCCTTACAATTCCTTGGGCTGCAGTGCGTTTGCTGTAGTAACTAGAAGTCTGATTAGTGGGGAGGGAAAAAAAAGAGGGGCACTCAGTCTCTCATCCACCAACTGGGAATAAATCACACAGATAAATTCACAGGGGTCGGGAGCACCGTTGTCAGAAATACTAAAGCAGCTATAGCAAAAAGAGTAGACGTGGAAGGTAGGGAGGGGATATGCACACTTTCACAGGTTTCACATTCTGGGATTAGAACAGTTCATTCCTATATTCCAGTGTCTGTTATTTTCCAGCTGAGGAATGGCAGGCTGGAGTGAATGGACTTGGTAAAAGTTGAAACACTGAATGAAGACAAACCGCTTTTCTGCTCAGAAAGCTTGCTGGTTATTATATGCATGTTTAAAAAAAGACTAGAGCGACCAATAGCATTGGGTTACTAAGGTGATTAATCTTTTTCATAATGTACATCAGTACTTAAATTGCACAAGCAGAAGCAAACTATCTGCTGTTATATTTATTTTTCCTCATACCGAAGTTGCTAAAATGTGCAGCAAAACACAGTCCCTCCCCGGGAGAAGCTCCCCATCTAGTGAGAAGAGTGGATGGATGATGGACATCTACAGTGCTAGAACAGAAGCACAAACGTGGTCCAGGAGAGAAGTAGCCTGCTTGGGGGAAAGGAGGTTACACTCCTGAGCATGAGTGGGGTTTCTTCGGAGTTTAAAAGTCAGCAAAGTAAGCCATGCAGCAAGAGCCTCCTGGACAAAGGCAATGGCGTGCAGGAAAGAGGAAGCTCGAAGAGGCAGGTTATTTATGTGCACGGGTGACATGTTTGATGCAGCTTGCGTGTGGTGTGAGACAGTACGAAGGAAACGGTGGGTGCTGAAGCTGGCCCTTGGGGGTTAAGCCAGCAATTCAGATTCTCCCCTCTTTTTTAGGCAGCTGTGGGGGATTTGGACCAAGAACGGCTTGGTCAGACTGGTTTCTCTGAGAGACAACTGTGGCTGGATCTCCATCACTGTAATTCTGTGCATCAATTTTGCTTCTGCCAATACTTAATTTGAGAGTTTAGGAGTCCTCTTCTCTCTTTCTCAGTGTTAAATGACATCGGTCAGTTGGCAGGAATGTGCTCTCAAAGTGTTGTATAAAGAAATCAGATGATCTAATAGATGCTGTTTGTTAGTTATAAAAAGTACATGGATGATTACATGACAAATCTGAACTTGAATTACCTCATTTTTAACTTATTCTTTTAAGGTCTTACAGCAGCAGCTGCAGCAGCTGCTGCCGCTACCAATGCAGCGATTGCCGAAGCAATGAAGGTGAAAAAAATCAAATTAGAAGCTATGAGTAACTATCACGCCAGTAATAACCAACACGGAGCTGATTCCGAAAACGGAGACCTGAATTCGAGTGTTGGTAAGTTTTACGTCCGCTGAAACCAATTTTGACCCCTCTGCTGTGGAGCTACTTACTTTTCCACAGCTACACTCTTTCTACCCATTGAAGTTAGGACTAGCACAGGAACATAGAGTATTGTGAAGATATAACCACTCTAATCTCATGTGCTCTGCTTACATGGTTAGCAATATTAATTTTTTATAGGATCAACTAGGTAAGTATTCAATTAGCATATTCTATAATATAGATAAATATTAATCAGAATTCTAAAATATCAAGTGCAGTTAAAACAACAGAAAAGTATATAAAAATAAAACCCAATGATTTATTTTTTATTCTTTTAATGGATTTGTTATCAGGTAAGAAATTTACCACTATCAACAGCAACGCACATGCAGCAGTTCCCCAGCTGTGGAAGCTATGTCCCAAGATCTCAGTGGATGCTAGAAAACATGGACAGTAGTAAATTTTGTGTATATTATGTTGCATATATAGCTATGGTAAAGTTTAATTGGTAAATTATAAACAATAAGAGATTAGCAATTACTTAAGATGGGACAATTATGACAGTGTATTATGATAAGCTATTTAAGTCATGAATTGCTTCTCTCTGGAGTTTTCCATTTAAAATTTTCAAACCATTGCTACTGAAGGTAACTCAAATTATTAGAAAGCAAACCATAAAGGAGGACTACTGTACATCTATTTAATGTACTCCCATGTACAAGAAAGTAATTCTTTCTATATACACCCATTACCATTGTCTCTGCCATTAAGAATACAATTTTAATTTCTCATATTTTTTCTTTCCTTCTCTATGGGCAAGAAAAGATGAAAATTTAACTCTCACAGTCAAACCAAATAAAACTGTTTTACTGTGCAGAATATTCATTTGGGTAATTTGTTTTGTCAAAAACAGTTTCAAGTGTGGATTATCTGTTTTATTAATAAAATCTATAGCACCTGGAAGTCAATATGCTAAAACGTTTTTATTTGGTTACTATACTGTATCATTTCCCTTTAAAATACATAAATCATACTCGAAATGTAAGTTAATACTGAAAATTTGGATCTATAAGATGTGTACTGGGTGCCATATTCAACATATGCTGATGAAGGACACAGGTAACTCATGATAGCCCAGTTAATTATCTTCTCCATGCAGCATTTTAACAGATTATTTCCTAAGTTAACAACAAGCTATTTACTTTCAGTCATTCGTCCCATTCATAATCATGGGTACAGTATATGAAAAAATACTATGCCTCTCAGTGATAGTCACTTTCACATCCGTTCTCTGGAAACATACACCAGTCGTGAATATAAAGATGAGAAGTGCTTTTGGAATCTACACACACAGCACAGAAAGCCACTGCTTCCGTGAAACTGAAGGACAGCTTTTACTGTAAATTGGGAAAAAGTGAAACTGTTCACTGGAACCTCATAAGGTACCTTGAAAGAGACTGGCAGCAATGGTTTGAATTGATTGAAAGTATTGGTGGCAATGTTTGGAAATGTGAAAAGACATGGAAGAAGGTCTAAAGAGATGGTTCAAAAACTGAAAAAAAGACTGAAAAAGAAATCAGTGCTCATATTTCTAAGTGCTATTAGAGAAAACACCAGGAAGACCAGATTATTTATTTCATGATTTGTATATGTAAATTGAGACTTTTTCATTAAACCAGTATTAAAGTAAAATGAAAGAATTATAATACTGCTTTTAGAGCTGTTAAGTGTATATTGCTTTAAAATAAAAGTCAGTTACTTTGGCAACACTGAGCAATATTGAACATTTTTAAAAATAAGTTACTGGCCACTATAAACTATATATTGTCCCAAAATGTAACCTGGATTGTTCTCAAAATTTTTGATAGTTGGTATTTTGAGGAGAGATTCTTAAAACAGGCAACACAATAACATTTAAAACAAAATATATTAAAACATGTTGCCTCAGAATTTTTCTGAGCAATAGAACAGTGATCACTTTTGGAGAAAGCAGAAGTCACAAAGTGAGGAGAATATAACTCATAATTAAGCACTAATACGCATTAAGTATTTGATGGTTTGCAGTAACATTTTGCTGTGGTTAAATTATAGCTTACTTTAATGCACTGGTTCTTAGGCTGTCTGAGTGGCTTAAAATAAAATATTCTGAATTTCACAGTGTATTACTGTTGGAAGATATACTTTTTCTTCCAATAAATTTGGAAGTTCATAGTAGGTAGTTTATGCTGCTTTTTAGCTTTGGCATTGACTACCAATCTTCAGTGTGGACCAGGAACAGAAATTTACTTACATTTTCCCAGCAAGATTTTATATTTTGCGGGGCCACCATCATTGTCACCGCTGATTCCTACGGCATGTAGCTCATTCTATTGTACACGGGATTTGGACAAACAAACGATTACCGTTTTCATTCTATTTTCACATGCTCCCGTCTTCTCCAAGTTGGCAGTTTATATTATTCTTCCCAAGGACCTCTACCCCTACTTGTCCATCTAGAGAGCAGGGAAAATCAGCTTGGGAAGGGAAGAAGTCGCTGGGAAGCGTAGAGAGGAGTGAGAGCGGGACTCACATAGATCAATGCAGTCCCTGAATTAACTGGGTTTTATGGTCCCAGTCTTCTCTGGTTCTGAGGACAGTGCCTGCCTCTGGGTAAGTATTCAGTGATTATTTGCACTGTGTCTTTGGAAAATTATGTAAACTTTCTGAGCCTAACATTCCACATTTGGAAAAATGGTTGAGGTAATAATGTCTACATCACGAGATTTTAAGTGCATGTTTGGTGCTTATTGCATTGTTAAGTTGGCATTTCGGCACTGCTTTTGGTATTACTGTATCTTTAAGCCTACTCTCCTGAAAACTGCCTTCTTCCTCCTTTTACTGCCATAAACTGCTTCCTCCTGTTCTCTCTGGTAGGTATTAGTTGTTACACTGTGAGGAAATTTGAGGGTAGCAGTTACATCGTTTCAATTTTTTATACATTTGATTTTAGTGCATTCTAAGAATACAAAAGTAATTTAAAAGAGGCCCAGAAATCAAGGTGGATACAGTCTATGGATGCAATGGCTAGAGAAACAGGCAGCTCTAACAGAAAGTGCAGTATCCTCCAGGAGAATCAGTTACCATGAAGGAGTAAGGAATTGATATTAAAGAATATGAATTCCGGAATAATTTCAAGAATCTAGCATGCATATATGTCCAAATACAAACTCACTGCTCTCGTGAATCAATTTGTTCTTTGAAGTTACTTGAGTAAGATATTGTTGCTACTCAGTCTTGGCCAAATCTATTGACATTTTGGAAGTCAATTGAGTCCTCTTTTTACCTCCTGTACTCATCTGGCACCCAAGGGCTATTAAATACTTTAGGTTTTCTTTAGTGGGAGCACTTCCACTGCCCCCACTTGGTTGTAAATAAATCCATCCAGCCCCAGAAAACAGATTTTGTTTTTGCTTGGTTTGGTTCAGTTTGGTTTGGTTTCGCTTGGCTTGGTGGGGTGACGGTGTAAGTTTGTTATAGATGACCCTTTGCACTTCTTAGTATGAATCTTAAAAATTAGCTGAAAAAAAAGCTGTTTAAAGAAATATTTGACACCGACAAACAATTATTTTTGTCCCCCAGTTTTGCTTGGTAACCTTGAGCTCACAGAATGATCACTTTCAGGGTGAAGTGAGGACCCCCGCATAGGTCTAAGTGAGGCATCAGCATGCTGAGTAAAATATATGGCCGTGTCGCCATTCTCCCTCGTCCACAATCAATTGGATTCTTTTAGTTTAATATTTACTTGCTAAGATGAGATGCTAGTCTGCATGGTGATAAACAGTCTGCTCCTGGCATCTGAAGGTGACCTGTCAGTTCATATGGACAAATCTCCTGCTTACTGAAATGTACAAAATAAATCATTAAAGCAGGCAGGTGCTCATTCCCAGATTTAAATCACCATAGATTTATGATTTGAATTAATGCTTCATTTGGCCATAGAAATAGATGCTGAGACAAATGATATGCACTGGTTGGGGTTTCCATACTGTAGCCATCCTGATATTGATTACTGAGATGTCTTAGCAATCTCTTGTTTATATCAAGTACTATCTTGTGACAGACTGGCTGATATGAGCTACACTGCAGATAAGAAGGAAAAATGTCCTAGATGCTTTTTAGTGGCAACCCTACCCACAACATACAGGCCAGATAAATTGCTATTTTTTGCTTTAAGGACTGATCTGCATAACCAGTTTAAGAAATGCTGCTTGGAAATTGGAACAGGGATATTAGAAAAGAAGAATTTAAAACTAGTGAACCCAAGGTCAATTTGATAGTGTATCTTACTATGTTTTTATTTGTTTATCTTTTTGGCATTAGGCACTTCTGTGGATGCTAAATTAATCACAATTGGTTTACTCTAAATAAAGGAAACTTAATTTTACTTCTAGGTTTTAAATGCTATATAAATATTGACATAGTGAGCATCTCTTAAAGTATCTATGTTTTTTAAATACTTGCTAAGCCTAGTGCCTTACTTCCTTCAGTAAAGACAACAAAGGAAATAAGCCTTTAAAAATAAATGCATTAAATATTATTCCCAAGTGCAAAGTTTTGTGGAACATAATTTACCAAGAGGCAGGAAAAGACTGCATTTTTACTTCTCTTAACATTTTATTTAAGGAAAACACTATGTACACAGTTTAAAAAATACCCAGAGGATTTGAGAGAGACCTTTGCCACTAGCTAATATCTGACTCATAGAACTGGTAAACAGCTATCAACAATAGTAGATTGCTTGCTTAGTAGGAAATGAGTTCATATCTATTCAAAATGTGATCTCAAAACAGATGTCCCAAGAAAATCTCATTGTTTAAACTATAGTCATAACCCCCTAACTGCTGTTATTTCTTTAAGGAAGTGAAGTAATCTTAAGACTTCAGTATTTTGTCTTTTTGAGCACTGGGGTACATAGGCAAGCTGACACTAATGCAGTGACCTACACATCTGACCACATTTCACACACACAAAGTGTATGATACTTTTCTTTTTCTCAAACTTAAAATATTTTTCAAGATATAGACATTTCAAGAAAAAATTAGGACTTGACTTTGGAGTAAATGATGTGCTCCTTACCACTATTATTCATTCCTTACCTCTCCTTTCCTTCAACCAAGAAAATAAAATAAATATGAAGGGAACAAAAAAGAAAAAGGAAAAAAGGCAGGGCAGATAGGGAGATAAAATTAACTTCCCCAGCGAACGTCTCCTTATCTTAAAAAGGGGGGAAAAGCATTCCTACAGAGATAGAGTAGTTTACACTAGAGTCATTTCCTTTCTTCTGACACATGTGTCTACTTGGAAGGAAAAAATTAATTTTATGATTTCAGGAAAAAGTCTTAGAGACCTTGAGAAAGCAAAGGATGAAGCGGAGAACGCAGGCCACCAAGCAGAGCTCTGTGGCTGCACGTTGGATTCTCTGCCATGGCAATGTTAATGAACCTCAAATCCTTCCTATAATTAGATGAGGGAATTGCTTATATTTTCAAACAGATGATGCTGGTATAATGAAACGATTGACAGGGAATTTAAGAGTGTCTACAGTAGTCATTTGGTTTCTGTTATAAAAAAAAAAGTTTAAAAAGAAGATTGGCTTTAGACATAGGTCCTGAGAGAGGTAGTAATTTACATAGCATGCTGTGACAGGTGTCTTTGTGCAGTAAGGAAATAAAATGGAAGACTGGCGAAATGATGGGCAGGTATAGCAATTTTTGGGGAGGGGTGTCCTATGCTTATTCTGCTTAGGTTCTTTAAAAGGGGCCGAGACTCAAGAGATGGATCCGGACTGAGTGCACAGCTGTAACTGCTGATGAGCTAATTGCTCCTTATCTCTCAGCCCTATTCATCTTCATTTTTTACCAATTACTGAGAATTATCTGCGTTCTCAGTTGGATATGAGAGTTAATCCTTTTTGGTTAAGCTGGCAGTACTGTGAGCAGATTCCAAATCGGAGGGTGAAAAAGCCAAGGCAAGCTTGCTCTAAAAATGTCTCCAGTTCAATTACAGTATCACTGATTCAGAAGAAATTTGCTATTGTTTAACGGATTAAATGTGGAAAGTTTTTTTTTTTAACTTTCATGTTTTTCTGCTTCACAATAATTCGTAAGATCCTACTTCCTGTGTGAAAAATGAGATGAAACAATATTAATAATCCGGTTTTTATAAACATGAAAACACAAGACTAACGGAAAAGTTCAAAAAGATACTGACGCATGAAGATAAGAAATATTTCAGATGTGATAACCATCAATTTATATACAAACCCTTTTAACTGATGCTCTTGTTCTCTGTGACTTCCCATATGGTAAGGAAAGTATGTCCAAATGTAAACCTTTTCAGAAATGTCACATCCGTGGAATTTTAATGGAAGGCCACATAAGTGTCTCTTAAAAGTGTAGGAACTGCCATGGTTTGTAGTTCAATTGATGGTGAACAGGCCATATGGTTCACATCGTTCCTTATGCAGAAGATGTCTTCATACCCTGACTTTTCACACAAAGCTGTTTATGCTGATGTTAAAAAAAGAAAACAACCAAAAAAGGTGCCGAGTTACTCTTTCATCAGTGTTAATGCATCTGTAAGTGTTGAATATTTCTGGCATTTTCTTCTTAGCTATATTAAATAAGATAGTCTAATAATGAACTATGAAGAATACATATCGAACTGACTACAATGTTATCAAAAATCACTGTGTAAAATTTGAATGTCTTGTATCATGACAAGTAGGACGTTCTGACTATGTCCTCAAAGTGAGGAAGGGACAACAGACGGCAGGCACATGCCAAGGTTTAGCTTTGGGAAATAATGTCGCTCATAAGGAATGTAGCTGCTTAGGTAAGTCTCTTAGCTTCTCAGTTTTCTTTTTTAATAAAGGATCTCATTTAATTAAGGGTCTCTGTGACCAGCTTTCCTCTTGGCTCTAAAATCTTTGGATTTATAAAACTCAATAAAAGATAAAATACAAGAAGAAATTCTTGAGAGTGGTTCCTAAAATGAAAACAAATCCAGAAGCAGCTCAAATGTTCCCAAAGAAGTCAGTGATAAGGACTGTATATTGTAATATATCTGTATAGATATTGTGTGACCATCGCATACAACAGATAAAGGTAGAAAATATCTGTTTTGGAAACAAGAAAGAAAAGATGGCACATTTTGTACTTTTTCCTGATGTACCTGTCTCGTTAGAGACTGTGAGAGACTAGGGAGGGCTTCACTTTATTACCCTGTTGTGAAAGAATTGTGACTGTTTTTTTTTTTTTTGTGGTACCGGGGATCGAACTCAGGACCTTGCACTTGCCATGCAAGCGCTTATTCAACTGAATGACTGTTTAAAATGTAGTTCAAAATTAGATTATTTTCAAGCGCATGTGTAAAACTCTTGGTCATTTTATTGAACCCTTTTTTCCGATTCTCTAGGAAATTAATGGCATCATTTTGTGTAATTCATTTTTGATATTTGTTGTTTATATGAAAGAATAAAAATATCAATGATCACAACAGGTGATAATCCATGGAAAAATATTACTGTATTAGGAAGATAATTTTTGAAAATTTGAAATGTTTAAATATACCTTCCTTAAACCTATTTCTATATGTTACTGAAATCATTAGATTATGACTCATAACATATACTAGATTCCTGTATGAACGTGTAAATACATCATTTGGTGTAGGTGACAGAGGTCAGAGGAGATTTTCAGGTTTTACGCAGCATTTTTTTCATTGCATGAGGACTTTTTACATTCAGCTGAAGAGTTGGAAAACGTTATTGGAAAAATATCATGATATGTTTTTCATTTAATTTTAATATTGGTATCCTAAATAATGGCTGGATAATGAAATAGACCTGACAGCTCAAGCACACCATGCTAAGAAATATATATTTAATGAACTTATTCTACTCTATATTCTTGTATAATCACAAAACATGAAAATATGGGAGATATTCAGGTAGAGTAGGAAAGTGATAAATATGATAGACTCTGTTACTCTGCAGGAGAATGAATGTGTTTTCCTTAAGGAAGGCCCTGGAAATGATTGCTACCAGCTTATTTCACTACACGGTAGTGGTTTCATAAACTTCGAATGTAAAGTACAGTGGAGGCAAATACCTCAGTACAAAATGACACAGTATGGAATATGTATGATAGTACATATCCAGTTCCTTTAAAGTCAGACAATTCTTTGTTAATATGATCTTCTATTGTTTCATTTACTTTACGTTTAGCTTCCTATGATTAATGAGATATGATAAACTAAATCTTCATCTTTGTGTTTTGAAAAATATAATTTTAATGACATGTATTTTCAAATCTAATACCCTAATATCCGGAAATGTATTCTTTGATATGTCACCAGGGTGCTTGTGGCCCAACATGACTGTCTGTGCACACAAGTCCTGAGCCCGGTGCACCTGATACCCAGGCTAGCGTTGCACATTTGTGGGGACTGATTCTTTAGCAACTGGGCCAACTATTCCAAAATCATACAAAGCCATTTGTATGAATCATGGCATGGCAAATCGAGTGTAAAACAATATAACTAAAGAATTAGTAAATAATGTAGTACTTGACATAGGTATCTACGAATGTCAATTTACTGGTGAAATAATGTAACATCCATACTCTTGCATGCTTTTGCCGCCCCAAGCTCCCCAAAATAAACGTGGATAATTTGAAAGATAGCAAAGAATGGGGGATTCAAGTATGGTTTTCTGTAACAGCAGGTCATAATAGAAACACAGACCCTTATATTCAGTGCTGAGAGAATTACCAGTTTGATAATGATTAGGAATGTTGTTATTAAAACAGTATGTGCAGTTCATTTTCAACAGTTTTGAATTAGAGTCTGCACTAATGAAACGGATACGGTTTCCTTCACAAAGGGCAGATCTGTTAGTTAATATCGCTGCGGCGGTGCCTCGCAGACCATGCCTTTAGTTGCATTTGTATTTCACAGCATGATAAGCAAAGAGTGTTGATTTTCAAGGATCCTGCTGATGAGAGGTAATGGCATTATTACATCTTTATCTCAAAAGCAGAACTGAGTGGTAAATGATTTTTTTCTGTGTTGCACAAAGGATTTCTTAGTTAGAAAGCCTTTTTTTATTTCTTTACATCATTTTCGTCTTGGAAATGATATGTTATTATTTAATGTCTGCACAGCAAGCTTGAAAGCACCTAATAGCGAATGGATTGGGGGTGAAGCGCCTCCTGTTCACAGATACGGATCTTCTCAGTCACACGCTGTACCAGCTGTCATCCCAGCCATACTGCTGTGATTTAATTAGTCTGTTTATGTCCTTTCTAATAATATTTCCATCTCTGTGAAAGGGCAAATGCGACAGGGACTTTTTTCCTTTCTGGTTCTGCACACTGAAGAATGTGGCCTACATCTGATACATGAGGATGCAGGATTGATTCCCCATTCCTGTCACTTCAAGCTGTTGATAAATTGTTCAGCCAAGAAGTGTACTTACTTCCTTGGGGTCGTTTGTAGGCTGAGGGTAATAATCTTCATAGGGACAAAGAAGAGAGTTTACCTATGTTTGTGTGTATTCAGTTATATTGAATACTCACATATGGATAAAAAGTTAAAACATTTCAGAAGATCTTTACACTTTTACCATCCTGTGGACAGAGTGGTGAAGATTTAAGTCTTGTTCTTGATTGAGTTCATATAGAATCACAACATTTCAGGAATTATCAGAAAAGGTTTTCATTTTTGCAAGTAAAAGTTTAAAAAGAAGTGGTTCACCTGGGATTTTCCCTCTACAAAAGCATAGATTAGGATCTTTGAGGAACAATGTCTCTGTTATATGCCAGGTGTTATGTTTTAGTATCTAGGGAAAGATGAATTTGCCATCTTCATAAACAATTTAATAATTATATTTTTACTTACGTTTTTTCCAGTAGTATATTGAATTTTAAAAAGACAACTTGCTTTTCAGAACAGTAAAACTACATACATAGATACATATATATGTACATATATACATAATTAATTATGCATAAACTAATAAACAATTATAAAGTGATATGACACTTAATAGAAAGTAGTGGTTAATAATTTACATTTGGGCACTGTGTCACTTGTATGATTAGGGAAACTTCAAAACTCAGCAACTTTAGGAACATTCTTATTGTGCTTTAGGATACTGTGGCCATATAATGTTTCAGGAAACACGATATAATATAACTGAGAGAGGAAAAAAAAGAGATTTCTGAAACCAATTTCAATTTGTTTTCATGTCACTCATGTGCATTTTTAGAAAAAAGCCTGCGTGATTTGCAAATAATCCTGTCTGTGTGTTTCAGTCTGCTTTTTTGAGAATAGGTTTTGGGGCTGGGGATATAGCTCAGTGGAATAAGCGCCTGCCTAGCAAGCGCAGGGTCCTGAGTTCGATCCCCAGTACCGCAAAAAAAAAAAAAGAATAGGTTTCCTTCTACCTCACCATCCTTTAAATACTGAAATTGTATAATTGGGCTTCTAAATTATCTTTCATTTGCTTATATTTTTCTGATTTTCCTCTTTGTTACTTTATATTTGGATATCACAACTATATTTCTGCAAAGGAGTTTATAAAAATAGCATGCCCATCTTTGATAAAAATATCATGTTTAAAAATACGAGTTTTATTAAGCAAATCGGCTTGTTTCATAAATGTTTTCTTTTAACAACCTGAGTCTCAGCCACCTGGAGCTGCCCATTTTAATGCACACAGGTACATATTTAGTCTTTTTATTCTTGTTCTTTTATATACCTGCTGCTGCCCTAATTTATGCCTACTTCAAGAGAGAAATTTCATGATCTAGAATATTTTTTGAATTCATATAGAGAAATAAACAAGTAGACTATAAAATGTCTTATTTCTATTAGGACATGAAAGCACTGCTTTAAATCCTTTAGTTTTTCTTTCTTTACATCTGGCCTTAGCCATTAAATAGCTACACACACACACACACACACACACACACACACACACATGCACAAACACAGCTGAAGCTTGACATTTCAGTTGCAAAACTCTCATTAACTTATTTCAAGTATAAACTGCATTTACTAAATATATATAGGTTTCGTAATATAGTGTACGTAGTATTTTGTTTTGGAAAAATGTAGGCATATTTATTGAACTATCTTTTCCCTGAAGTCGTCTCACTCTTTCTCTTCATCTCCTTTAAAGTCTAACCTAAATGTTGATGATTAAGTTATCTTGACAAGAGCCATTTGGATGCTTTGAAAAAAATTCACCACGAAGCATTTGATGGTATTTTTTATTAATTGGATAAATGAATTGTGAGATGTGTGATTGCACGATGATGTACTCATTTAGCTGTTGCTTTTTGCTTTTACTAATCTCTGTCATATTGGATTTATAAATGGAACAGAGTGACCTTTGAAACAGTGATGGAAATGAAGAGATAAACACAACTTGAAAGGACAAACCAATTAATATCAATGTGTTTGCTACACATACATAAAGAATTTTAATCCTTTCCTCTGACAGTAAACGGGTGATTCATTTGTTGAGGTGAGGAGCTCACTTCTTGAAAGGTACTGATTTTAATCTTACTTTTAAAAATACATAATTTACATAATGTTATCATGTAGTTAACACTCTATTAGGTTATATATAAATAAAAGTTAGTGACTCCAACTTGAAAGATTTGACAATAGTTCCTTTTAATAAAAGCAGCTAGGTATGAATACATATGCAAATATATGTACATTTGAGGTATTCATATACCTTCCTAGTATACAGTATTTAAATAAATGTCTTGTAATCTTGATTAAAGTAAATTCTTGAGTAGACCGCATGTTGTAAATTTAGACTAGAAATGATCTGCCATTTTCTATAGAATACTTTCTAAAGTTCTGATGCAGTAATCACAAATAAGCATTTATTATTTTAATTTGTTGACCTATAATGTTAAAAAATATTTTCCAGCCTCAAGAAATATTCTTGAACATGCTCTTAAAATAAAACCTGACCATTTCTATGGCCTTAGTACCTCGTGCTTCCTCTCTTTGCCATTCTCATGTTTTACCTGAGTTTATTTTCTTTAAAAAGCACACCAATTCTGCTGTGGTGTGAATTTCAGTGTACTAGTACCTTCTACTCCCTCTGATAGCTTAATTATATAACAATCAATTTACTATACAGGCTTTGAAATATTGCCACAGATGCACAACAAGGCAAAAAAGTAATACAAGCTTGACATTTTAAAATACTTGCATTGAAAGACTTTCACTTGTAATTGATTTTTAAAAGAGTTCCCTGAAAAAGTGAGCTCAAAAATGTCTATAACAGTTTTGGCAACATCCCAAAATGTTTACCACAAAATGTAACTCAGCAGTTTCTAAATTCCCCTGTGAACTAAGAGAAATGTCTCATTGGCTTAATCCACATTGATATTGAACCTTCTACATATGTGCCATTTTTTAAACATATGAATTCTCAAAAATGAGTACTTTAAATTAGGAAGTGATTTCATTTTTGCCAGATGGGATAATTTGTAACAAAAAGTTTGTTGAATGAGCAAAGGTTATATGTTTTATAGCTTCCTTAATGTACATATTTCCTTCTCCTTTCCTCTTTTTAATCTACCAGCCTTTAAATCGTTCATTAGTAAAGTTAACTCAATGATGATGTGGCTTGTATGTATTAATACTAGAGACCCATTATGGTTTATTATATGCATGAATTCTTCAGATTAATTGATATGATAGTCATTATATTTTAACAAGTGAGCAGACCAAAATACAAATAACACTGACCACAGCAATTATTTTAAAAAGCAATTGGTAGGTCCAGTATTTCAGAACAGATAATTTCATTGGCTAGTTGTTTGTCAGTTCTTGTACTTTTTTATTGATTTCTTGAAGATATAACTCCATGATTGATGCTAAACCTGCTTCCTGTGAGTGAAAATAGATCAATTTACACAGGAAATGAACACACGCCATTTATTTATGTCTCTACTTTCTAATAATACATATTAATTTCTCCAGTGTAGTGTTTCTCTAAGTCTTAGAATAGTTGGAAACTGTAACCATTTTATTCATCTGGCCTTGTGATTCTGTGTGAGTTTTCACAAGTTTGATTCTACACTACAATGTGGTATTTTAAAATACAATCAACCAGGATGAATCATTTATTTGTAAGCATTTCTCTTTGAGTTGAATGCTGTACCATAATTGAATAACATACACTTATTCCCCCAGGAATCTGGAGTGATTTGTGGTTTGAAATTTCTGTATCATAAACGCATGCAGCGCAGGCAGTATTACATTTAGTCAATAAGCAGGAATTTGGATTAGTTGTGTATAAATCATTAATGTTGGGAAATAAAGGTGACAAAAACACTGAATAAAAAGAAATGAATTGATAAAAGCAGGTAAGGAAGTCATCCAGCCAACAATATTGCCTAATTTGTCAAAACGATCCATGACTCAAGCCATGTTGCTTCTGCAAATTGATTTGCATGAAAATGTTCCTCGTACCAAATTCAGAGCTTCATTGTTTTCCAAATTTGAGCCCTAAAACTGAGCTAAAAGCAAACATTTAAATCATCATCCTCCATCGACCCCTTTTTTCCCTCCTACGTATGCCTATTTCTATGCCATTCCAAACCCAGTGACCTGAAATACAAACAGGAAAACGCGACACAGCGGACCCAATATCCCTGCGTCCAGCTTGGCACCAACGTGGCACTTGCCTGTTAATCATCTGGGAGGCTGCCTGCTGTCCTTCCAATGAGCACTTGGGGAACAAGGCTGAGGGGTGGAGGAAAGACGGGTGGAGGAGAGAGAACAGGCAAGATGAAAAATAGGGGAGACTTGGGGCAGCGTGGGAGCGCACAGTTGCGGGCCGAACGGCGTTTTCACCACTGTCAGGACATGTTGGCCTCCTCAGCCTCTCAGCGTCCTGTTTCCTTGCTTCTGTCATAGCTACCATTTATTTCACAGGGCCCGCTGGGGGTTATTAGGATTGAGTTAGTGTTCTCAAAACACACTTTGACCTATTGTGAGCACTGTACTAAAAGTTCTTAGAGAGAAAGTAACAGTAAAATAATGCAGTGTGAAAGCAAATTGATAAAACTTCTATGAGGCTGGGGCGCTCCAGTCTTCCGGTCTTCTTCACCTTTACTGAATCTCTTCTCAAATTCCTCTCCGTATGTGGCCTAACATTGCTTACTTACACAGGGTCTTCTGTATTCCTCCAAACGCTCTCTCAGTGATTGTGTCACAGGCAGAGCCATGCTGAGGAAACATGCTACCAGATTTGGATTACAGTGCTGCGCTGCTACAAAGCGCATGTGTACAATGCGAGAGCAAACGGGTGTTGCACCCGGACAGTGTTTGGGGGGAATCGGTAATAAGCCCATCAACTTTTAATTGAAAAGTTTTGTCCCATTTTATGTTATCAGACAAAATGTATACTCCAACTCTAAAAACAGACATTGCTTTATTCAGTGCACATAATACTTTCTTTAATTAGTCCTTAATAAGCTTGGTTTAACTGGGATTTACGGAAGAACAGTGGTCATTAACATTAGCCAGATTAAGACTGTGTTAATTACTATTGATAGATAAAATAACGTGCAAAAAATGGCTTAACTTATTCCTATCCTTATGAATTGAAAAGTGCTTTGAAGCTCTTAAATGGAAGTTATATTTTATTTGTACTTTAAAATTGAATATTGACTTCTGTTTGTGTGAGCATACACAATCATAGAATTTATGCTTTCTTGGTTTGAATTTTATAGCTTATGTAATTTTAACATGAATGAAAATCTTACAATATCATTTTGGATAACTTTGTAAGATTTACGCATGAAAATTTTACTTTCATTTTCATGATTTAGATTGTGATTTTACTTAGAAACATATTTTAATAATAGATTCCTTTCAGAACACTTAGTTGTTTCCTATTGAATCACTGATAAATGCACATTTCTTCTATTCTGAATGCTTTCTGTTCAACTTGTGATGCTTTAATATTAATGTTACCTTTTCAATCTTATTGAAAGCCTTTAACACGCTTCCCTACCATATATTGGAGTCAATAATGGTTGAAATTTAGCAATGTTTCTCATCTTTGCTTCCTTTCCTGGGTCTTACATCAAGTGAAGCTGTTTCCCAGGATTCAAATAGTTCTTGTCCTCAACCTTACACCCATTCTTTTGAAACTGATTTTGCATGATAAATATATTTATTAAATTGAAGTTATTAGGAACATGTATACCAACAATGAGCTTTATATTGACAATACAAACAGAATTCTGCTAGTTTTCTTCCTACATAAAATTATAATGTCAATGTTTAAATTTTATACTGGTGGCATCTCTTTTCCTTTAAATGATTCAGAGTACCTCCTTCTATCTAAAGATTCATGGCAAGGTTTTTAACATAGTTCTGAAAAAATGAATTAGAAATAAATATCATCTGATGTCCTATCTTGGACTTTGACTTTGGCCAATCTTCCTTGAGTTCAGTACATTGCAACTTTAGAAAAAAAAAGACTCAGATGGTCGATCTGATTAATTTGGAATCATGTTTGTCATGTGCTGCTCCATTTTGAAATGACTCTCATGTTTACTAACATCTGTTTTGTCTTTCTCCAAACCAGATCTAGGCTTCTTATTCCTCTTCCCACTGCACAGCACCTCCCAACATGGGCTGCTGCAGTAACCTTTCACCAGTCCCCCTGCTCTTGTACATTTCTGCCTTATAATCTTCTGGCCTTATAACAGTGACGATGGTGATTATCAATCATAAATCAGTTCATAAACTTTGTACTAGACAATATCTTTGATTACTTTTTATTTGGGTTAAAATAAAAATTAGCTTTCTTAAAAATCAGCTTTTATGGACTGAAAAGATTTGTCAGAGTATGGAATGCATCTACCTTTCCCCGGCATTCCATACTCATTCCTCGGATTCCTCTTTCTCTGTTCATTTTTTCTACCACACTGGATTCTCTCAAGTTCTCCAAACACATTACCTTTTCTTTCCCCAGCCGCTCTTCAAAGTTGGATGGTGGAGCGCTTTTATTTTTCACTTGCTAAATCCCCACTCATTTTCCAGTTTCTGCTTAAAAGTCCTTCACTGAGTGTTAGAAATTAGTTTCCTAAGTATGCCTTCCACCTCCTCCAATCCATATCCTCCCGTTCTTTCTGTAGAGCTTTGGATTATGTATAATTGCATCTTGCTTTGTAAGTCTGTTTGTTATATGCATCTTCTCCTCCATGAGAACCTTACTTAGCTGGCGAAGGGTGATGCAGACCTGGTCACACTGACTGACAGCCAGTTCATAGTTATGCCACAAATGCTCCAGAATAAGTGCTCAGTAAGGAAAGTGTATGATTTTATACATCTTCCTTACTGATTCAGTCCCCCTCTTGACTCATGAAATTTGTGTATGTCCTTACCAAATAGTGTTTCTTTTACTTCAAGCTACATTTTATCCAGTGTCAGCATTTCAGAGATTTACTGTGCAGCATTTTGATTCACATTTTCTTGTGAGTGCACGTCTGTTTCTCTGCTTTTAACTTAATTTGAAATGTAAAAGGTTAATACTGTTGGCATTTCCATTTTACAGATGAGTAAACTGAATCTCAGAGGAGATCATTTCTTGCTTGTTTTCATGTGATGCTTAAGATAGTGTTGCTTAGGAAAGGGTCTGCTGTTGGACTTCCACTTTAGTGTTTATTAGCATAGGGGAAGTGCCTTATTCTTCTTTTTAGAATATTAAAACAAGAAATCTAGAGACTTGAAAAAGTTTATATTTAATGTTTCTAATATCAATCTTGATGACCTTGAACACATACCATAAATTTTACTGTGTGTTACTTTAATTTGTTAATTTTATAGGTTTAGAAATAGAAGTTCTAAATTTATATAATTTTAGAGTGTAAAATACATTAGTAAATGATATCTTTAAGTCATTCAAATCAACCTCTAAATTACTTAGTGAGGAGGAGGATGCTACCATAGAATTTTAAGAGCACAATATATACTCCATTTAGATGTCTGCAAACAGATTTATAAAACTGGAAAATGTGAAAATAAATGAACTGATAACCTATTAGCTCTATTATTTACCACTTTCTATTTTTTACCTTTGTTCAATAAATTACCTTAAAAATACAGAAACAAAAATATCTTTTGTGGTTGCATCCTTCTGTAGTATCTGTTTTGCATCCATTCTCATTTGTCTCCCAGGTAACACACATTCTCTACGTCTGAGTGTTTTACTCTTGTGTGTCCCTTGGATTATGCTATAAACCCTTTGTGGCAGGGACCTTGTCTTTTTATATGCTCTATAAAGCACTGTGCATACCTAGGGAATTTTATGAATAATAATAAAAAGGAGTCAAAAAAGCTTTCATCAGCAGTGTTTTATTTTCCATGTGAATTTAGGGATGAATTCATGCTATTGTCCATATTTCTGAAGGAACAGCTGCTTTTATTACAAAAGTTGACTATGGAGAAAGCAAGTAATATTAAATCTGAAAAATACATTGTTGGTATAAGAAAAATAAATGAAGCAATACAATTTGCTTTTTCCTGTCCATTATAAAAATATTGCCAAGTCTGGCATGTGGTTCATAAAATCAAACGCTTTCTAACACAGCTGTGTATGAGGAAATGAAATACTACAGGTATAAGAAACCACCTGTTTGCCAGAACAGGAGTTTCAAAAAAGATAAACAGAAGAGTTTTATGTGAAACTCTGTTGAACATCTATCCTGCTATTAATAAGAAAATCTTGACTCTTATTCTTCAAACAGGTGTTTTCCATGTGAATTCGAGGTTCAATAACTGCATGGATGATTCACTCATAAACAGCACTGCTTTTCCATTCAGTAAAAAAAGATGACAATGAAGAAAACTGTCCAGGCTAATACTGTAACCGATTTGGTTTTCAACAAAATTGTATCAACCACAGGATCTCATTTTCTCCAAAGACAACCTTTCCCTTCTTTATCTTAGCCTCAGAGCTCTCATGAACTTAGCAATGTTCTCCCATGATAAAGAGGAAGTCTGAGATATGCCCTAAATCATTCTGAGCTCCCAGAGAAGCTCAAGTTGCTGTAAGCACAGTTTATGCCCTGACTGAGCCACCGTACACTCACAGGCGGGTCATTGTGTCATAATCTTATTGTGACTGTGATGTGCTTTGTGTAGAGCAGACTCAAATGTCACAGAGAAAGAGACAAGAGCAGTTGTCAGGTTAGACTCCTCATCTATTTTACATTAAGCAAGTGATTAGAAAAACACATTAGCCGGTAGCAAACATTTCAGAATTTAAAATGTCTTCAAACACTTCTTTATAGGCAGCATTTCTGAAGTTCATAACTACTGAAGTTCTGGGGAGTGGAGAAGGCCTTGAAAATTTTTTTGTTGTGTTTACTAAATGCTATCAAATAAGTAAATGAGTCAACACCAAACTTCATGAAGATGTCCACCGAACAATGCCTGAGACTCTTTCTAATTGATCTTTGTAACTGAATCATTCCAGTGTATGTGTGCAGAGAGGCACAGGTACCTGTGTATTCCTGTGACTTCCATGGATGCAATCTCTTTAAGACTCATGTTTTGCAGTCATGAGATATTTTGTAGACTGTCCTCATATTAGAACAATATTAAATTGCTGAAAACAGAAAGCTCTTTCCTGTCTTTAACTGCTGGATGAAGTATAAACATGGCTTTGATTGAAAGAGCCGCGCATAACGTTGCCATTAGGACAACAGAATCTGTCCTGTAAAGTAAGACATAATTTACTTGATATTCAATTTTGATTTTTATAAGTCTCTGTATGTAGATATCTCTGATGTGTTGTCTACTTCTTTTCTAATATAACATCAAAAAGGTGGCATCTTCACACTCAACCTAGTATTGAAATGTTCACCAAAGCCTAACAAGTTTGGGGTCCAAACTTCATCCTTTTCCTCTTGAAAGTTCTAATAAGTCAATCACATCCACCCAAGCAAGAGTGCTTTTTGTAGCCTGTCAACATAGTTAGACTTGTAATATTATTTTATAAATTTTATCTGATCATAATGAATTGGGTAGATTTTTTAGTTCAATATTAATATTAGCATATTAGTATTGGATTTATGAGAAATGTCATGTATATATTTCCTTCATATATTTATGAGAGTGGGAGTGTTTTTTTCTTTTGACTAGCTTCCTATCAGGAATTAATTTTTAATAATGTAAAATTTTGCCCTTATCAAGATGAAATGTCAACTTCTAAAGAGTTCAATTTCCTAGCTAGAAAATTTTCTAGGACAAATAGATTCTATTACATATATAAATCTGTGTTATCCAGGCTTCAATCCAGAATAAAGAAAATGTTTTCTTTTTATAGTATGTACACAGATCCAGGAGAGCACCAACATATTTCATGGTAATACATACACAGGTATGTATGTATGCATTATGTATAGATTAAACTAAAGACAGTAATTACCTGCTATGGTTATAGATCAGAAAAGATTAGTAATAGAGAAACCAATGATGTAGAAATTTCCTCTATTTCTTTTTGGGTTTTTTTTTTTTTTTTGGTTTTGGTTTTCTTTAGTCTTTATGTTTCCCTACCTAGGGTTAGGCATTTAATGGTATATTCCATGTTGTTTAATACATTATGTTTATTAAGGACAGAATAAACTTTATCATAGTGTTGCTTTGTTGCTAAATGTTTCCATTATAAAACATTACTTGCTTAAGAATGGGCTATGATTTTCCTACTTTTTGATTTAAAACAAAGCCCAAAGCACCCCTGAATTTCTGTATCGTTCATCCAGCTGCTTGCGGGTGAACATTCTGGTTGTGTGGTATCTTCCGCAGTCGCACAGCCTGTTCCTAAGGACAGATGCAGTTATCCACGTGTCCCTAGAGGGAGACAGTGCGTGTGTGGCATGCGCTCACTGTGTTGTGTATACGGTGTCCACTGTGCCTGTGCATCTAACATTCGCAAAAGCTTCCCTTCTGTTGCCATAGGACATAATTATTGTATGAATTGGGCATAGTCAAAGCCATGTGTTTCTTTTGGAAATACCATCACATTTTAGTTTCTACTTATTTGAAATAATGTCATTTTAGGCTTTATTGTAAGTAAAAAAAGAGAGCACATCTTCACAGTATATGACTTACTATTGACCTAAGCTGAGACACTTTTCTATCTAAAAAATGTTTATGGTACATAATAATTACGGCCACTGTGGGGAACTGGTGGATGTGTGCATCTCGGCTTAATCATTTTTGCTCCTCTTGGTTTTCTCTCTGTTCCCACAACCTCTTCCCATTTCCTATTTCTTATCATGTACCTTTTATTTTGCTCTTTAAATTATTTATAGTTTGGATTTCTTTATATAAGAGAAATCATGAGATATTTCAACTTGTGTCTGATTTATTCTACACAATTTTTAATTGAAATATTTAATTTAATTTATTTGTATTTGTAGACTTCAAAGCAGTTTATTTTCAAGAATTGCCCAGTAATTACATGATAACAATAAATACCATCTACAGATCCAACAGAATGAGTGTTATGAGAGATGAGTGATAGTTGTCTTGGTTACTTTTTTCTCATTGCTGAGACAAAATATCCAACACCCAGAATGAAGGAAGGAAAGATTTATTTAGCTTAAAGTTTGTAGAGGTTTCAGTCCATACTTGGCTGGTTCTGAGGCAGAGTGGCACATGGCAGAGGACAAACATTCATGGCAGCAGAGTACAGCAAAACAACCAGAGCAAAAGGGGAGGAATGGCTGCAAGCAGCCTCTTTTCCCTTACATTGTAAACAGCCTATCCCCACCCAGGGGGCGTGCAGCTCTCACACAGTGTCCATGCCCTCCTCTTCCACAGGCTCAGAATGTGTACAAAGTAAGCACTCTGGCTTCCTGCTGAATCACTCAGCCAAACCTCTAGATTCCCCAAGTTGACACAATGTATCAACCATAACAATAGTCTAGGACCCGTCAGAAATCCTGAGTGGGATCCGAGTTCTTGTACATATGACAGGTGACCCCTGAAATATGGGTACCTCTATTTAAGATTTTTTTCAAATTTATAATGGTTCTTAATCAGTACACATTCAGTAGCAACTACTTGGAATTTTGGAATTTGATCATTTTTGGGGTGGGCCATGCAGAGTACAAAACTCTCACGACACGGTGCCATGGAACTGAGCCTTCATGCTTAGTCACCCAAGTGATGCTGAGAGAGAAGCCACACTATGCTGTGTTGCTAAGCCCTGATCGGTAGCTTAGGTGAATTGAATGCATTTTCCGCTTACCATGGGATTTTCAGAATATAACCCCAGTAAGTTGAGGAGCACGAACTTTTGCGTTCTTAGTAACTCATACATCCATTCATCTTCTGTAAAATGGATGCAATGACCTATTAATAGTGTTTTTTTCTTGGTACCAGAAATCGAGCTAAGGACCCTGTGCTTGCCAGATAGGTGCTTGTGCCGCTGAGCTATATGCCTGCAACTTTTTAATAGTTTTGAGGGAGAAATAAATATTCATTTGTATTAAAGACATTTGTAAGTGGATTTATTTATATGAATAACAGTTGTTGTCATTACTCACATGACTTAAATATTAACCCATGATGATCAGCCAGTCATATTGTTCCCGAAATAATATTTTATTAATGTACATATAAAAGTGGCGTGTAACAGAATTACTTGTTTAATTCAAGAGTCTAATCTTATAAATTCATGCTAATAAGTATTTTGCCATAAGAAACTAGGATCTGTATTACAAATATATTATTTCATAAGCTAAATCTTGCTGTGAATCTAACAATTACCGAGTGCCACGTGTGACTAATCCCACTGAGTTGTTCTGGGCATCAGTGTCTGCATTACTAAAGTGAAGGAATAAAGACAGAACTTTTTGATTTTTCTCATTGTTTAAAAATTTTCATATATTTATCGACCACCATCTCTCTGAAACTGGTCCCAGCAGTTTGAATTTTGTGGGCACCTTTTAGTTGGGCATGGCTTAGCTGCTGTGCACAGGCGCCAGCCCGGAAACAACACATGTGTGCCACTGCTGATAGTAATCTTTGGATAGTCTTAGTGAAAGAAGTTTCCCTACATTATTGGTCACTTTAATCCAGTAAAACTTTTTTGCTGGTATTAAAACAATAATCAAACTTCTAAGAGATAAATCTAATTCATATCTGTTGATAATGTTAAGCCTGGCTTTAAAAGACCAAGCCCACTTTTAAAAATTTTCATCTTGTTCTTGTAACACTGATATCAGAAATATAGTTATCGCAGTCACTTGGGAAACATACTTTAGAAGAAGAATTCCCTGGCACGTACATATACAACCACATTCTCTTATAGCATATGCATAGCATATACAGTTTACTGTTCGGTATAAAACAGTAGTAAGCCTGTACCCCAGAATTTAAAATAAGAACATTTAAATCTAGTGCATATTTGTACTACATAATATTTATGGGGAATTCATACCTGTATAAAGCATATCTTGATCATTTTGATCCCTTTATCCTCCTGCCTTCGCCCCTCCTGCAGATCCTCCACCCTATCTCTGCAAAGTCTGCATAAAATGGGACATTTAATATCTAATAGAAGAACTGCAAAGCAAGTATTAAATTATCATAGTGTGACAAAGTTATGCAGGTGAACACTTGTTATCACTAGTATATAGTCTGAATAAATCTATGAAAAGCTTTTTAGTGCAATCATTTCCTATAATGTGTAATTTTTCCTGCCCCTTCTGTTCTTGTGTTTATTTTAATTTTAATATGAAAGAAATGATCATCCTATTTTGTTTGAAACTGGTATAAAGGTAAAACCACAAACCTCTTGAAAGAATTCCTTTGTACCCAATCGCATGAGTGTTGTTGGAACAAAATTTTACCACCTGCCAGAGGCTTTAAAAACAAAATCAAAAGGCTCACTGCTCTAAAATATTCAAACTAAGGGTTGCTCCTGGGTGAAAATATAATGACTAGATCATTCTCATTATGTGTTTACTATTGTACAACAGACTTGGGAAACTTTTGCTACTTCTTATAGAGAATAATTCATACATGAACATACATTATTAATAGTTTCACTATTACACTATTCTTCTTGAAAAGCAGAATTGGGATTCTACTATTTAGAATTTCTTGCTGCTAATATGAAAACTTCCTAAAAGAAAAAAAGAGGAAAAAGGTATAAGTATGTCTTATACTAGTTAAAACAATTCAGTGATGGCATGCTTCATTAACTGTTTGCATACAAGACAAAAGTGCTTTCTGATGAAGTGGAAAACCAACTTGGGACCAATTTTCCACAACATAAATTCAACACTTATTCTACCTCTTGATACCTTTGCATTCAAACTACCAAGAAGGTTTTTCATAACTGTCATATCAATGATAATTTTAATACTCCTATTTCAGACTCTCTAATCCTTGAAAATATTTCTATTTTAGACTCATTTCCAGAGGAGAAGCTTAAGCTTCACAATTACTTTTGTTTTGATTGTTGTGGATCCATTGCATTTGAAGTTATCAAACTTGTTTAGAAAGAATAAATTTTTATCATGCAAGAAATGTAGTAAACAAAGCTTTAAAATGGACTGCCTAAAGAAAATTTTGATAATACCCATTTCTGTCTTTGATTTCTCTCTTCATATAAACATTTGTGTATGTGTTTATGTACTTAGTATATAAGTAGCATAATGACTATGATATATTCAGCATTATTACACATCTAGTTATATTATAGGATATCATTTATGCTGATACTAGCAGAAAATATATTACCCTAGTAAATGTGCCAGAAAGTGAAGTTCATTTGGACAAATGCCATTATAGATTGATTACCATGTCATAAGAGTGTGCTTTCAGTGATAGGTGAGTCAGTTCTGCCAGTTGAACCTGCAATAGCTACAGTGTGCTCCCAAGCAAACACAATGAAGTCATCCAGAGTCTCTAAAGAGTCTAAGCTATTATTTGGTTTGTTATTGTATTTTGTCTACATCAGCACTGCTCAAGAATCACTTTTGATTACACAGGTGAGAATCTAGGAGACAGTGTCTGTCTTCATTTCCTCACTTCTCTGTAATTGAAAACTCATTTTTCTAAAGTCTAAATGAGAAAAGAAAAAGAGACTGTGTGTTTTTACTTATGAAAATAATATTTGGATTTGTGAATGGGGGGAGTTAAATTTTCTTTGCTCATAATACCCTAAAATATTTTTCTCTGGATGTATTGTAAGCCAGATTTTTTGTGAGAAAAACTTTTTTTAAAAGTGCCTGTCTTATTATGGGAAACATAATTTCTAATTATTTATGCCACAGAGCACTATTTTACTATATTTAACATATTTTTGTTCATTACTTCATCTAACATATTTAAAGGCTATATAATTTTTACTTTATTTTATTAAAATTTGGTGTCTACTTAGTGTAGCCCAAAGAAATGTGTCAATCCTTTGAGATTAAAAGTATTATTGATTGTGTTGAAATTTCAGAAATAGAAGTGATAATAGGTAAATAATTCTTTTGGTTTCAATTTTTTTTTTCTTTTTGGTCTTTTTGAGACAGGATCTCACTATGAATTTCAGGTTGACCTTGAGCTCACTTTGTAGCCTATGCTGGTCTTGGACTCGTAAGAATCCTGCCACAGCCTCCCAAGTGCTGGGATTATAGGCATGCGCCACCACACCTGGCTAAAAATAGTATTTTATTATTTTATTTCTTTCTTTTAAAAATGAACTCATTACAGGCATTAAAATAACTCTATGGTCAAGACAGGAGATATATGCCTCAGACTTAAATATTCATTACAGTAGTATAAGCTAAATACTTTAAATAATTATGGATTCTGTGAACTCAATATGATGTGACATGTGCAACCTTCAATTATTATACAGACACACTCATCTCTAGGAATTTTTCCTGAACTCTTGTTTGTACATCAAGAGTTTATGTAATCAAGTTTTAAAAGAATCCCCTACTTTGGGAACATTATGTATAAAGTAAGTTACATCTATAGTAGTCTTAGACTTCATGTCATTTTATATAAATATTTCTTTATCCATGCATATATTTGTAAATCACTTTTCCTGTGGGGGCAGGAGTGGACTGAGACCAAAAGCAGTGTTTTAATTCCTTGCTTACTACTTCCCTTGAGTTACTGACATACAGAATAGCTCTTTGGAAAAGAAGTCTCCTCCTTTTTGTATATTAGCAGAGTGCAATGCTAGGGATGAGACAGTAATGCCTTTGGGGTGGGAGGAGATAAGTGAATGAGTAGCTCCTTTACCATTGGACATCCGGGTCCTCTCAGGTTTCTAGTCTTACTTTGATCATCTAAGGCTTGAGATAACCTCTTTTTAGATATTAAGAATGAACCTAAATACATTTTTACTCCTGTTTTTCATTGATAACACCTTGATTAGTTGTAATTTCTACAATTACTGGAAATGGTAAGGTATCTCTATCTTGGAAAAACAGTATCCAATACTTGTCCTCATGAGAAGGTGCTTGTCTGGATGCCACTGCTGGCCGGGTGACACTTAGTATTTAGTCTGCAGTTAGTTTTCTGAATATCAAGGGAGTTCAGCCCCCCTGTGGAAAGTTTAAAAACTTTCCTTGTTTGATTTGTTGTTGCTTAAATATTTACTTCACTTCAACCTAATAATAATTTGATTTAATGTTTCTTAGCTCAGTATTTTAGTTAAATATGTGCTTAAATTTTAAAGTACTTTTTAAAATGTAAGTTGAAAAATTAACCAAGTTAAGACTTAAAACAAATCCATGATCACTGAAGACTGCAAATTAAATGATTAAATTTACATTCCATGTTATTATTCATTAACAATGATAAAATTAAACTTTACAGTTTTGAAAAAACAATCATTCTACCAGAAAAGGTGTGTGAATTTACCCCTTTGTCTCCTCCACAATCTTTCACAGTGCCATAAAATGGAATAGGCTAACTAGGTGTGTCTCAATAGTTACATTTAGCATTGTTGGAGATTTAAATATTTTCCAAGTTATTCTCATACTACCTTTTGAAAACAGAAATAGGCCTGTATTTTTATAGTAAGCAATACCATAATATTGATAATTTCCTTTGCACTGAGATTTACACAATGTATCACATTGCAAATTTTGTTTAATTAAAGCATAAATTGAGGACTAATATAGTGTTTTCAACATATACATGTATAATTTCCCTCACAGGGAATGGTTATAAAGTATTCATAGTTAGATTATCTGTCCTATTTAAAATTGGCCAAAGTATAATGCTTTAAAATTGCATAAAGCAGAACCATTTTCTATAAGACTTTGCATATAACATAGAAAAGTGAACCCAATATAGACTTCTTACTATGATGGAATTCTTTAGCTATCAGTTTTTTAGAGGGGTGCTGTATTTCCCTCAGTAAACACTGAAAGTGATGTCCTGCCCTGCCACTTAATGCACACAGTTCACACTCCGTGGGAGGGAAGTTTCATGCTCTGGACCGCTAGGTGTTAGATCTCAGAGGGAGCTTGACTCCCTGAGGGGTAGGCGCACTCCTTGGAGTGCACAGTACACCACTAAAATGCGGCCTCTTACAGTGACTTTAAACTAGTACAGCTTGAATTCCTTTCAGTCACTACCCAATGTGACAAGCATTCCGATATTTTCGTGGAGTAACTTACCATGTGTATACATGTCACAATGTGGGAAAACAGTTTCTTTATGACAAGCAGTATTGATTTTAATCCAATATGTCAAAAACACTCTGAAGTCTTGCAAAAAGAGAATAGCTACTGTGTTATAATAACTATACTCTGCATGTACATACATATTTACAGAATAAAAGTGAAATTTAATCATGAAAAATTGAAAATCCATTAAATTAAAGAGAAATGGATCTTAATTTATCAATTTAATATCCAATTAAATATATGATTTAAGTATTTGTTCCGAATAAAAAAGAAAACAAATCATTCAACAAAATATATTTTGCTAGTCAATTGAAGAAATACCCAAATATTTTACTTTTGTATCATAGAAACATGTTCTTAATGAAACCATTGTTATTGTATTATTAACTCAGAGCATATGACCTCCATTTCTGCCTCCTTCAGTTCCTGGCCCCCTAGGATAGTAACAATGTGGACTCACACATTTATTATATTAATTAGAAATCACTACCTAATATAATTGTTCTGCCAAGCACATGGTGAGTACTGAAAATATTATTGACAGAATTTCTCCATTTAACTCTGGTGTTAAAAAGGTTTGCATGTCTAAAACTGCCTTGATTAGATATTGTTTTTGACGACTCTGCTCAGTGTTTTACTCTATGCACATGAAGCGTGAGGACTTTTAGCACGTCTGAAGTAACATCTGCTCTGTCTTTTTGTTGCAGGGTTCATGGTATAATTAGCTCTATATTTCACCAAATACAATTTTGCTCCCATGGCGGACAAAGCAGCATGAAGAAAACATAAATAATTGCAGATTAGAGAAACAGAAGGCAAAGTGGGTGTAGATGGCTTTGATAAAAAAGGGTTAAGGAGAATAGAAGGTCAACTCATTATTAAGAAAAAAAGGAGGCAGTTAAAATTAGATATGGTCTTTGTAATTAAAGAAAACACACACAGATTTTTCTTTGAACAATGTTCCTTATTTGGCCAAATAATTTAGTGATTTGCAATGATGTAGTTTGTTTTATGTTTATTTATAAAACACTTTAAGCACAGTGTATGCGAAGTTTAATTATTAAAGGAAATCTTTAGGAGGTTCCCATTATTTCCCAGAAAAGGAAATACATTTTTACAGACTCAAGTTAACACAAAGTAACCAGCTAGTCCACATCCATAACCTGGTATTTTGGTACAGCTATGCTTCTCCTAACTGTTATAATCAACGTACTTGCATGAGCTAGTATTATACCTTTAAGGCCAAATTTATATTAAATTGATGATTTGTTTATAGTATAAAGTAACTTAATTCTGCTTCATTGCCTAGTATTACATAGATTATATAAAGAATCTTGTATGACGTATACAAAATATGTAAAAGAATGGAATATTAAAATAGTATAATTTGACACCTCATAGCATAATCATAGTATTTTTAAAAATACTAGGTGGCCAAGGACTAGATTAGCTTCATAGATGTAAAATGTAATTTTTATCACTTTTTAACTTATAGATTACAGCCTATAAAATCTTTTTAAAAACAGAGGCTGAGGTACATATAGCTCAGTGGTAGAGAGCATTGTTTTACAAGGTCCTGAGTTCAAATCCAGAACCAAAAATTAAAGCAAAAATAATAATAACAAAAATTTCACAAATGATAATGAAATGTTGACTTGACATTATTTTTATCATATCAGTAAAGTCTTCGGAAATCCTTGAAAGAAAGTAATAAAATTTTGCTTAGAAAAGAAAGATGGGCAGAGATCCTGTTATGGTAATTATTCCAAGGGCATAAAATATATGAAAATACAGGAACATGTCTAGCTATGCTCTACATCTGAAGCATAATAGTCAAACATCAACTAACACAGTTAAAAAAAAAGAAGAGCAGGAAAATAGTACTCTTAAGCTACTATGCAGTACTACGTTGAAGGACAGTTTAAAAGATGATGTAAAGCAGCATAAATAAGTTTAAAATAATATAGTTTCCAGTATGCCTTTCCTACTGAAGAGAGAGGGAAAAGATATTATTACTGCATGAAAATCTGTATTTCACATAGATAGCGGGCGTAGAATTGTTCATCACTCTGGTAATGCCTAGGAGATTTTACCATCTCCCTGTGAATGTTAGAAAATTCTGCCTCGCTTGTCTCAGGCAGATACAGAGAATAAAGAAGGGAAAACATGAAAATGCACAGAGCCATTTGCAGAAGACAAGCACCACAAAATAACAGTATATTATTTCTCCATTAATTTTTTATTTTCTTTCATATTTGTTGGAAAAGTAAAAAACAAGGCAAATCCTACTGTAGAACATATATGAATAATTAAATTGCATTTTTTCCTTAAACTGTATTCAACCTGAGTTGAGAGGAATGATTTGATCAGTTTAGAGTTCTTGTGCAAGACCATGAGTTAAATCCAAAGCACTTCCAACCCTGCCCCTCAAAAAAGAATCATCTGGAGGCCCTGTTACAATTTTCTTGATATGCTCCAAACCAACAAAATCATTATTTGTGAGGATAGGTCCTATAGATTGGCATTTTTGTGAAGTTCCAGAGGATTCAAATGAAAAGACAATTTTGGAATAACCAAATTTCACTTTAAGGAAAATTTCCTGATTTGACATCCTTTAACATGTTTCTTTTAATCTAATAAAAACTATTAATTATCATACATCCATTATTGTGTTCCATCAGAGAATAGCTTGATGATTTCAAAGTATTTCTGTGTATTATTGAATGACAAGGGTCATTCAAAAGGTGATTTCTCTAAGTGTTTGAAGAAAGCCACCCACAGTGGACTGTTGGTTTTGATGGTGCTCTCTTGGCTATTTTGTATAAGACATGGCTTCCTAGATCCTCATTTATAACTGTATATTTTACTATAGTATTATACATTATGTGTATCAAAGTTGCAGGAAGTCTTTATTAAATTGAATATATCTGTGTATACCTAAGAATTGGGGCACATAAAATTTGAAAAACTAAAATAGTTTAGACAACTTAACTCTTATGGGCAAGTCTTTACATTTTTCTTGTAGTGGTCATGCTAATGAAAACTTTGGATCTTCTAATTTTAATGTCAAAATTTATGTTCTTTCTTCAACACAGTGTCTTTCACACCAGTATGGTGGTGTATTACATCTGAATCTTCTGGTTATATCCTGCTCTGTGGCAAATATACACACAGCCACAGTTCCTCTGTGAGTAATCAAGCACTTGAGGTATCACCACCTGGTATTTTGAGTGATTTTGAGTGGCATTCCTCAATACTAGTGATCAGGATTTGATATTATGTACCAAAATGATAAAAATACAAGACTTACTTGTATTGCTTTTTCACGCTAAATGTACGTCTTTATTTTTCAGACATTCTTATATCTCATCTCAGTTCTCTAAGTTATCTTGTGTGTTTGCAGAACCCATACAAGAAAATGAAAGTTATTTTTGTATACACACAAAGTGTTTAATATTAGAATAATTACTACAGAATCAACCGGGTATTGTTGATCACTTCCCATGTTACTAATGTTACTGATTCAAAATCATACATAATATAATTTAAGGATGTGAACCATTCAGGGAAATGGAGTTAAATGTAGGGCATCATACAAACTATAGTGTTGGGAAAATATGTCTTCATTTCTCTTTTCTCATGCATCATTCTTCCTGAAGGGGTATAAATGCCTTTGGGTGTCATTTAATACTCTGGTGATTGTATAGAAGAGGATGAGGTGTAAAACTTCTGTCCATTGATTCTATTCAGGAAAAAGACTCGGGAGTCAGTTTACCATCCCTAAAAGCTCATGTTTAACAGTATTTTGGCTGTTCAGGTGGTATAATTTATAAATCTATTTAATTCCCCAATTACATTTCATTTAATGAAATTTTACTTCCAATTTATTTGATTGAGCTACATAGCTATTTAATTTGCATGTCAGAATTTTAGTACTTTTGTCTAAAGTGGCATAATACTGCTTTAAATGTGTGAATCCTACAATTCCATCAGCTTCTAATGCTCATTTTAAAAATTAAGGTTTATGTGTTTATTTTTTATCATTAGCATGCAGTTGAAAATCACCATAATGTCAGTTCAGGCTTTATTTTATCCTTAGTTTTTAATACAGAATTTTGTGGTTCAGAAAAATATGTCTTGAACTATATCTTTACATAATTAAGCAACTTATCCAAATAGATGTAAGGAGAACTCTAATAAGAATAAGAGCTAACCCTGATTTAAAAATATATAATGCTCAATAATAAGTACAGATAAATGTGTACTGAGATTATTTTCTTTTTACTAATGTGGAAAGTACCTAAGAGTATATTTATCACATAATTTTCACTGTTTCCAGAGGATATTCTCTATTGATTTGGAAGGAAAATTATCAAAATAGGCTTTCTAATTTAAATATGTTGTGGTGGTTCAAGAAAACTCTAAATATAAGTCTTCAAAGTTTTTTCAGTAGGCTTTTGAGAATTGGTAACTTAATCATAAGCCAGCATCATTTCAGGGAAAATAATGTAATATATAAAGAAGTTGTAAGCCAGGAGTTGTTGTCTATGCTTTTCCACAAAAACTATTGTATAGAAGACAAAAATAAACATCATTAACTCTTAAATACTTAAAATATATAAAAATATTTATAATGTCTCTTATTTTAGATTTTTCCAACTTCTTGGTGACGAAGGTACCATGTAACAAAATTCTTACACTGACATATCGCTGTTTAACAATGTTAGCCATGTTCCTGTCCTATCTTATTTCTCTCTTCCCTTTGCACAGAACAATTTCACTCATATTAAAAATGGTGCTCACCCATTTTTGAGCTCTCGCTGTGGAGAGGGCACTGTGCTTTACATGTGTGAAGCTACTCAGCACACAACCGTGTAGCAGAGAGGCAAGGACCCGGGAGAAAACTCAGGCACCGAGAGATTAAATGAATTCCTCGAAATCAAGGATTTAAATCCTGTCTGGCATGGTGGAGCATGCCTGTAACCACACTCGGGAGGTTGAGGCAGGAGAATCCTTGCGAGTTTGAGACCAGCCTGGGCTAAAAGGTCAGCTAAAGGCCACCCTGAACTGCGTAGTGAGACCCAGTTTCGAAAAGAACAAGAAAAAATCCTTAAATCCTGGTTTGATGCCTAAATTTGCAGACTTCAACACCAGTGCACAACTGGGAACCTAGCAGTGAAATCACATTGAGGAAGGTAGAGAAAGGTCTTAAGTAAGGTCACTTTTCTTTAGGGGAAAAAAACTCTTTTAAACCCTGGAGCCAAATGGTTTGTATTGTGTGATGCTTCTCTGTTATATCCAGTTGACTCGCTGTGGTTTTAGATTTTGCATCTTCAGATTCAGAAGAGCAGACTGAAAATATTGAGGGAAAACTGCAGAACATGCAGAGACTTTTCTTGACATTATTCCTTAACCAAAACTGTGTAACAACTATTTACCTAATATTTATATTGTATTGTGCATTATGTGTAACGTAAAGAAGATTTATGGCATATATGAGTATGTGAGCACATTATATGCAACTTCTATGTTATTTTAAATTAGTTCATAAGCATTTATGAGTTCTGATATCCAAGGAGGGCTCTGAAAACAATTCCTCATAGATAACTCAAAAACGACATCAAATTTAAGTATAATTCAACATATAAATTACATTGAACTTATAAATAATCTTAAATTACGAGTCACACATCACTTAGGCTATGTGTTTGTTATGCCCCCTTATGTCTCAAATTCTTCATTAAGCCCAAGCTATCTGCTCGTTTGTCCAAATCTTTTATTCGTTTTTGTACTGTTTCTGTAAGTTCAAGCCTGCTCTTGTCTCTGCCAAAAACATGGTTTCTAACCTTTGTTTTTACTTGCAGGAGTACACCCTTTGCTATCATGCTTTGTTCATACCTATAAAATAGCAAATGCAGATGTAGCCCTGATGCAAAGTAATGATGTAATTGAACTACATGAAGTTTAGGCTTTATGATAACATTATTTTGAGCTTTATAAACAGTCTTTTGCAGCATCAGTCCTTTTTCATGCTGTCTAAAAATCACATATTTCTAGTACAGTTATTGCAAACTTACTGTGTTATATATATGAGCACAATAACATTTCCACTTTGTCTTAAAAATTCTCAAAATGTATAAACATCATGATATCTTTTTCTCTCTGATAGGTCAGAGCAGCTCGCAGGCAAAATCGTGCCCTTTCTGTACACCCAGGGCTCGGGATGGTGATGTGTGCCATGGCCACTCAGTAAATGAATTAAATGAAGCAATGAAATATAAATCAAATATAAAAGAATATAAAAGAAAATCAAGCAAGCTATTTTGTGCTTTCATGAGATGTTCTTTCCAGTGAAATGCTAAACCAAAGATACACAATATGTTCATAATTGACACCACCCCCTTACCAGTCATTTGACTATTCCAGGGAGAAAAAACAATTATTTGTACTTTGGCATTAGTATCGCTGCTTATGGACTCTATCTTTCCAAATGGTGATTTAACTAGGAGTTAAGTTTGAGATAACTCAAATTTAAAATTTTTAGAAAGAAGTCTTGAATTTATCCCAAACCTGTTCATTCTTGAGTCTTCTTCTATCAGCAACTGGTAATTCCCTCCTTCATACTTGCTATTGTGGACTGAAGGTTATTGTCCCCTTAGAATTCTGATATTGAAACTGGAAAGCCCGTGCACTGGTTCTTGGAGATTCTGTCTTTGGAAGGTAATTATGCCATGAGGGTGGAGCCCTGGTAAATGAGAGTAGTGCCCTTATTAAAAACAAAGAGTCCAAAGAGCTTGCTCACTCTTCACTACATGCAGACAAATAAATCTGTGATTCCAAAGAAAGACTTAGCAGCATCTTGCAGTGGTGGAATTCTGTCCTTCAGAGCTTGTTATGCTGAAACCTTAAAGCCATCTCTGGTACCTACATTTCATGTGCCCCCTGATGTACCCATTAAATACCTCTCTCATTCTCCCTTGCTGCCATGACTGTGATGTTTCCTTTTTCCTACTTTATAGGAGTTAGAACCGTCAGTTCACACAGTGAACCAAATCATTCCTGTGTATGTAATCATCCAGGCCATTCCATTTCATTTAGAACAAAATAGCGCAAAGCCTCTCCAGTAGCTGATAATCCTCCACATGCCCAGGTCCTGCTTTTTCTGTGCTCTTCTTTTCCACCCATCTTCCCCTTTACTCCCTGGCCCGTAGCCACACTAGCCTCCTCCCCATTTCTCAAGTAGTCTAAGAAAGCTGCTGCCTTAAGGTCTTCGAATTGTTCTCTCCTCTTAGGACTTTCCTTGCTCCATACATCTTGATCTCTCATCTGCAAATATCAAGGCTGTTTTAAACAACTCTATTTTATATTGTAATGTTCCTTCTCAATGTGGGAACACTCCCTTTCTTCATTTCCTCCATGGTATTTGACACAGTCTAACATGCCTTGTACCTTACCTGTGTAACAGGCCATAGCTATTGGAATGTCAGCTGCATGGGACCGAGGACTTCACCATCCACTTTGTTTGTTTCTAATCCCAGTGCCCTTAGCATGGTGCCTGCTGCAATTCTTTGATGGATGAATTAAGTATATATTTTGTGGACAAAACATAGAGATGACATTACTCAATATATTTAAGTAAGAAAAACAATGTATGAGCAATTTTAATGAAAACATTAAAGTTTCTGGAGAGATCTAAAGAGAGAAAAAGGTGTTGCAGATTTTTCGCACTGAGAAGTGACCATGAAACAGTTGAAACATTTATTCTCTGAATGTGACATGCTCTTGGAGCCACCCATCTCCTCAGCTCATGTTTACACATTATGTTACTATCACTGCTTAAAATGTGGGCATTTTTAATTGAATTTTATGGCTGGTCTACATTGTTGATAGTAATTTTTATGTTATAGCTTATGAGTTTAGTCATAGAAGGATACAGAGAAATTTCTATTGGTGTAATAAAATATCTATAAAAGCAAAATGGTGTTGCCTTGTAGGTAGTTATATCTCTCTAAATCTCTGAACATGCAATTATAAATAAATGCATTTTGAAAATGAATATTTAGTAACTGAAATAACTTTTTTAAAACAAGAACAAGTGATATATTCCTTAATCTGCTATATATTTTAATGAGTTATTTTGTCTTTAAGAACTACTAAAGTAATACATTTGCAGGTAGAATCCCAATAATTCTAAAAATATCCTTATATTAGAAATATCCATAACCTAGCAGATTATTTTAATACATAGTCTTTTCAATATGTTCAGTACTTATGTCATTATCAGTTAGATTTCATTTCATATATATAGAATTAAGAAAATATATATTTTAAATTCTTTGATATTCAATTATTTTGTATTAATCATTATTTTCAAATGGCCGACTAAGGTTTTTAATTAGAAGTTATGTTGTTAATCTCTTCCTATAGCAACCAAGTAATTAACCAAAATAGTCAAGATTTTAATTTTCTTAGAAATATACAGAATTTCAGATTTTCAAGACCTTTCATTAGTCAAATTCAGTGGGAATCCACGCTTCACCCTTTCATGGTTCATCATTATTAATTGTCATTCAAGATATTTTACTTACTTCGCCATGGGAAATGATGAAGAAAAATTGGAATGTTACATTCCTATTGACCTTTAAAATCTCTTAAGTTACGGATTATAAATGCTTTTAGCCCAAAGCACACATAATCTTGCTATTTTCTTTTTCTTCTACATATTCCCACTCAACATCATTTTCCTGAATTTTAAAATGGATAACATTCATTTGACATTTTGCAGTCTAAAAATTAAATTTTCATGCTTGCTTTGAATGCACCTGGGAACTCAGAAATGAAATTTTGATAGAAATAAAAATGCCACTGGGAATATTATTGATTACCAGAATGTGTGGCTTTCATTTACCAATTAAAACATATTAGCCAAGGCATCTGGAAATGGGTTGACATCTATTCTTTCAATCATATAATAGACAGTTTAGATCCATTGTCTGCAAAAGCTACAGATGACCATAAAATGTTAGAAAAAACATTTGATCTGATTAATTTTCTAGCACATAGACAACCACAAAACATTTTCCAGATGGGATGATTGATGCAGGATGGAGGCTTTATGGTTGAGATTGGAAAGGTAATATTTAAAACTACACTTACCTTCCATTAATTCCTATGGGTTGTCATTCCGCAGTAAGTCCAGCCCCTTGTGAGGTAAAAATTTGTTTTATCAATTGCCTGGCATGTAGGTAATGAGCTTTCTTTACAATGCATGATAACAAATTTTCTAGTCTTGTTCTTCTTGTCAGAAGCCATATTAGGGTAATATTTGGCTTACTAAATGAATATATCATTGAATACCCTAAATGTCCTAAAATGTGATAAGCCATCACAGCATTTGTCGAAGTGTTCTAAGGACCCTAGAACAAAGAGTCCTTACAGCACTTACAAGGAGTTCAAGAGACTGAAACTCCTGAATATTACTAAGGCATATATTTTAAAAACCTGCATTCTCTCATGCGTATATGGTGGAGAATTTGTGATTCTGTGTGATTTGTGCATCACAGTTGGCTAAATATAAAGGGGAATCCAAAAGAGTTTTTTCAAAGTAACCATTAAAGAGTTTTGCAAAGGTATGGAATAAATACTTTGGTTCTCTTTATGTTTTTGAAAATATGCTTATTTTCCATAAAATATATTATTCATGCTAATAGTTGATGAATTTACAATTGCTTTATTTAATGAATATTTTAATTCTGCAGCTTTCATTTCTAATGTGGAAAATATTGATAAACATAATTCATGCATGTAAAGAAGTCCTGAGACCAAAATGTTTGAAAGATCACTGACAGATATAAATTATGGATTATAAACTACTCTTAATTTTAGGCTCCATATGAGAATTCCTCATCTATTTATAGTAAAATTTTAATGCAGAGTTTTGTTTAAAATTGTTATAGTTGTCATAAGAAAAACAATAGGAAACCATATGAAATGAGAAACTTGAACAGCTTAAGTGACGTTAAGCATGTGATAATGTCAGGATGGAAGGCAGTGAACACAAACTAAGTGTTACTTTGAAACACTCTGTTGGTTTTTAAATTATTATTAATATGAAATGATATCTAGTATTTTTCTTCCTCTAGTCTTTAGCTGAAACCTCCATCCTGATAAATGTCTGTGTTAAACTTTTCCATACATCTTAGTGATCTAGCTAACGTTTAAAAAAGTCAGTGATTGTGCAGGTCACTCTAGTCTATGGTGAATTCAAAAGTGAATAAAAAATACTCTCCTTTCAACTTCTAGTCCAGCTATGTGCTATCCAGCAGAGCTCAGACTCAGCTGGAACTAATATATAGCTTGTCCATCAAAATATAATTCTTTGGAACTGAGAAATTTAGTTCAATAAACACATGTACATATAGAATGCACAGAATTCTCATCCTTCTAGTCAAGGCAAGGTTGTACTTCATTAGGACATTTCAACTACCTAAATACTTCAGTTTTATGCTGAAACCACAAGAATAATTTTCCCTTGATCCTTTTCTTAGAAGTATGATATAGAGACTTGACATTTACGGAAATATGGAAGACTGTGTGTATGTGTGTTTTTTGTAGGCTTTTATTCTCTTTTTTGCATAAGACATTTCTAGTGTACTTTGTGCTTCTACACCCGGTGATACTTTATGCTTTTTCATCAGATCAGCCCTTGTACTGTTTTCTTTATATTAATTTCCAACTCTTTAGATTTCCACAGAGGACATTTCTAAAATTTATGTGTAGCATAAACACTTCTTTTAGTTAATTGTAGAAATTTAACACCGACTATATTTACAGCCCCGTAGGTATAGTTGAAAATTTACATATTAAACAGAGTTGCTCTCTGGCATGGTTTTAGAAAGTGATCGGTGTTCTTAATTACACCTTTAGCACAAATGTGCAAATTCCATTTACTGAAATGTAAAAAAGGAAATCGATGATGAAGATAATGATGATGATAATATAAAACATATTAACTATATTAAGTTGGCAAACTTTGATTTTTTTCAGTATTTGATGATTGAGGCTTAATGAGGCTATTAGTTGAAGTTTATTTCAATTATGATATAATTTCTAGACTAATAATTAGTTTCATAGTCACTTAAGTTCTTTTTGGGTAAATCAAAACTTCAATATCAATGAAGTAAAAAACCAAATTTCCTAACTAAATTAAAGAAGTGTGTATAACAATGTGTACACTTTTCACAGTGATTAACTTCATTCCTGGAGTGAACTACTGACTTATAGGGTATAAAATGCATATGTAACTTGACCTAATGAAAACGATCTGGTCATTCATTTCCCATGTATTGCAAGATTAAAATTTCTTATTTTAGAAATATACGCTAGGAAAAGCTGAAGAGAAATAGTCTCATGTTAATAGCTACAAAGCAATAATTACCAATGCTTTACAATTAATATTTCTCCTTTCCTTTAGCAGTGTTAAGGATACTTAAAGCATAGTCCAAAATTGGAGTTGACAATTGCAAATACCAACCAACCAACACAGTAATAAAATCAATACTTACATTTCCCTCGAGGCCACTATTTACTGTTTGCTGCACCATTTCCTTAATGGAATGGCAGTTATGTTTGCAAAAATCTTGTAACTACCATTTTTATGTCTTAACTAAAAGCAGCTTTCTTGAAGAAGTATGAAAAAGAAATTCTTGAGTTACTGTTAAAAATTGTCACAATCATTTAGCAGTTACTACGAGTATAGAGAAGCAGTCTTTCATGTTTTGGGTAAACACTGTTTAGAATGTCATAGGCAGTGCTTTTTTTTTTTGCTAATAATGACATGTTTTTATGACTTCATTATGAAGGATATTGCCTTAATATTGAAGTATCTCCCTATAACTTAGTAAGTTTAAGTGAACATACTTTGAGTTACCAGGGTTTGCTTTGGGTGGGGAACTCTAGAACAATAAAGGGAAGGAAGAGAATGCAGATAAATAGCAGTTTATTTATTCAATGTAGTAAAATCATTGCCACAAGGTGATTAACAATGTGATTTACCAATTGCGCTACTTAATTTTTCTTTTCTTATTGTTATGATTGGATAGTAATTTCCTTTTGATAAGGTTCACTGTTTTTAGTTTCTTATTTAAAAAAACGCTTCAGAGTTGAAATACACTCACTGCAGCATTTATGTTTTCCTTTTTAGCATAATCTTCATTGCATTTGAAATTGTCTATGTGAGCCTTCTCATGTTCATTCTTTTAAGCAGATTTGCATTTTACTAGGATTTAAACAAGGTGTAAAATCAATTTATCTCCACATGTGTTTCTGCCTTTGGATTAAAAACAATAATAGCATAACATTTATTCAAGATGCAAGAATACGTGCTACCTCCCAGAGAACTTAATGCACACTCAAACTTTGTCTTATTAGTAATTTTACAAAATAAAAGGGAAGTGGTGTGGACAGAATTCACAGCCTTTTTTTAAGGAACATGTTTTGAAGCAGGATATTGAAAATAAAGTCCATTGGCCAACTCTAGTCTTTTTCCAGGATGATGTCAGCAACTGTGTAGTGTGATAAAGCCACAATATTTTCATGACAAAGAAAAATTCATATCCACATCTTTAATAAGTGAAGAAGAAAAACGTGTCCCTGGCAGACTCATATGTTCCCATCCAAAGCTTTGTAGCTTCTCTCAAACTGATCAGAATGAATGTGGGGTTGAATTAAAATTAATCGCTGAAGTTATTACTGACAGTGTCACATGTATTCCACATTCAGGCTTTTCACACGGAGCTTTGAAGAGCCCTACAGGCCCAAGCAAATGTAATTGATACAGAATCACTGCCGAACAACAGCTGCAGGAACAAGGTGCTGCAGCTCTCACTTTAATCCACCTTGCTTCTGAGAGTTTATCATGTTTTTGAATTTATTCTTTTGTAGATCAGGGAGCTATCTTTTTTATGGAAATTAATCTTTTTAGAAGATTTGTACTCTCTTTTTCAAACACTAATACATTCATTCAAGAATCCTATTATTCAGATCCAGCTGGCTTTTATCTGGTGATATTTACTTCAAAAAGCCAAGTTAAATGGTATCATAGATTAATTCGCAGGGCACAGGAAAGCTTTTCCAGAGAAAACATGATTTGGTAATTACATAAAATATCATAATAAAAATCATAGAAAATGTCACAAATGTGCTGCGCGACCCATCAAAATAGAAAACTTCAAGAAGTTGTTTTCCTGAACATGTGCTACTCTGCCTTCATTGCACATTTTCATTAGTCACGTCTTGTGCGTCCCAAAGTTTGCTTTGGGTTTTAACAAACTCTGTCATGAATTTTACGTTTCGATTGTTTGCTCACACAAAGCAATGAAACTTCAAAAGGGGCATTATCCACTGCTATCTCTTACATAAATCAAACTGGAAATAAGACACATTTTACAATTCAATTTAAGATCCCACTGAGACAATAATATTGCAAGCTGTGCGTTTTGCAAAGTAATATAGTAATGTCTAGTTTGCATTTTTGAAAAACCAAATTAATCACACTTTATTGAATACATTGGAGCAAACCTAAAATTCATCTATTATTAAAAACTTGTGCAACAAACACAAACTATATTTTATACATAAAGGACAAACTCATTTATTCATTAGGGTAAAACACTTGGAGTTTGCATTTTGTAACTATGAAAGAAATGACATTTGCTGTTGGGGCTGTTTTGAATTTTTAAAAGCAGTCTATGCACAGTAAGCTGCTTGGAAATTTATTTTAGCACATTAAATTGCATTACTTTTAACACCCCCATATAAAAATAGAAGTTAACTGGAAAACTTTGGATATGAAAACAAAAAACCATTAAAGTAAGCAGTGTATTTAGAGAGTGATCATATATAAAACTAAAAATTTATATCACATTTTAAAAATGTAATCACATTATAGTAATATAGTCATTTTATGGTCTGGTAAGAAAAGGAAAAATCTCCCCTGGAAAGAACAAAGGTTCATCATACTCTTCCATTAGGCTGAAGAAGATAAGTACTTTCTATGTGTATCTACTTCCACATAAAATTATAATGGGATGTTACTGAAAATAAAATTGTTGTCCCATCACTTAGAAAGTACTGCCTACATGATATTTGTTGTATACATATATTTTTGAAAGTTCAATATTGAGGAATTCTAGTGAATATAAGAATTATGAATAAAGAAGAATAGTAATAAACAGAATAGAATAATGAGTCTGAGATGTGGAATTTGCTGGTGCATATTTTTCAATATCAGGGTAGCAACCACTCTTTTCCTCTCTGCTGATGAGTATAATATTCAGTACGGTAACAGTTATTTGAAGTGCTACAGAACAGCAACACATACTCCGCACTGAATAGAAATAGCAGTATTAAATCACATTCTCAGATTTAATTTTGCTATAAAAAGATTAAAGCCAATCTTGTTACATCTTATGATTTTATTATTAAATCCTGAATTTGAAAGTGTGTATCCTTTCTGCCATCCCATATTGTGTTGTTCAGGGATATAGTTTCCAACCACACAGACACTAGAGAAGTGTGTTCCTGCTTTTATAATAAGAGCTCTAGATTGTGGACTCGTGGTCACCGAAAGCTGTTGCCTTGTGTCAAGGTAAAGTAAACACTAATTATACAAATAAGTTACATTAACTTCTTTTACTTAAGGAAAAAAGTAAAAGCAAAACTAAACAGAAACTTGAGTGCATTCTAGAAAGTAGTTGAAAACCACTGAATTCTGTCACAGAGCGGAGTATGCAGGGATCACTCCCATAATTTTGTCACGTCTGGCTCTAGAAACTAATGCCTTCTTCAGTTATCTTCTTAAAAAACATTAATGATAGAGAACACCACATTTTCCCCACTATTTTATCAATTTGCCAGTGACATGAAATATGGGAACCGCGATTCGTGTGCTAGTCCTCTCGGTGTCAGTGTGGCAGATGACAGAGCTGGGGGTGATTATTCCTCATGATGAGCCCCTTCTCCTCGGCCGACTCTCTGATACATCACTTTAATCAAGTCTCTGCCCTGCCTAAGAAGATGGCCGAACTCATCATCCTGACATCTGAGAACTTTCATAATCTGGCCCTCACCCTCACCTGCCTCATTCTGACTCCTAATCATTCCCTAAAGTAGTGTGTTTGCTCTCCAGTCAATTGAGCTTCTGCGGCTGTAATCTACACGGGTCATTTGTGTATGTCTTTGTCCCATGGCGTGGCTCAGGAAGTGCTATGAGTCGACTCCTGTGCTGGGCCGTGGAAAGGACTGAAGACTAAAGTTCAGGTAGACCTGTGCCCAAACCCATCTTTTCTTAAAGCTTCTTGTCACCTCAACTGCTGAAGTATTCTGAACCCCAGTTTTCTCCGCTGTGAACATGAGAGAATCATACTGTACGGTGCATCCTTTCAGCAGTCTTCCCCTACTGTAGCATTTGAAAATATACCTCCAAACACTTGCTTACATGCACACATATAGAAATATATACATTCTGTACACACAAAATTCCTCGTCTTTCCATGGTCAGTACCTCAATTAATATAGCAGGTGACTTTATTTAGTTATTTGGCCGTTATGTTTCCAGCCACTTCCCAGCTAGAATATAAGTCACGTGAGGATATAGATTTTTATCCGATTTTCCACTGCTATTTCCTTGCTCTTTATAATACTATTTGGCACATAATAAGTGCTCAACATGTAGCAACACAATGAATAAAGTGTATGATTTTAAGGTATATTTTGTGCCATAATTTTTGATTCAAATATTTACAGAAAAATAGATTGTACAGTGTATAGTCACACACACATACACACATACATATATACATATATATAGTACACGTAATACATACATGCCTCAGTTCATGAATACTTCTGCTTGAAATTTGATTCATAATGAAAAGCTTTCAGCAAAATTTTGCTTCCACTCAAAAACTGCAGTAGGTGATAAATACAACCATGACTGTCTTTCCACCTTGGTTCTCCTTTGACACCCTAGTATTCTTTGTATCTAGTTCTCCTTGCGCTGATTATATATTGCTATTAAAAAAGTTACTTGTGTTTTGTGCTGTTTGTTTTTGTTTCATGAGACTGTATCACAATCTTGTCTGCTTCTGCTTTCTTCCTGCCCAAGATTTTCAATATGCGATGAAAGCTTCACTTTGGAATAAATAATGACATGAATCATTTTTCAGAGCCATCCTATTTCTTGTTGAGAATTGAAAAACTGTACTAATATTAACAAATGCACACAATAAAATGCTTTGGAAGTTACTTTCATGGTCAGAAGACAGAAAGAGTTCACAACTTCTGCCTTGAATTCTGCAGGTGGAGTTCAGTAGTAGCATGTAGATCTCAGTGTGTGTGAGGCTCTGAGTTCAGTCGCCAGGACTGAAAAAAGGAAATGGACCCAAGACTTTTTCCATTATTAAAGCCAATATTTTTGCAGATGATTTTGATTTAAAATAAATAAATAGGAAAAACTACTATAATAGTTTTCATACACAAACATTTGAAAACAAGTAATTTTTACATTATTATTCATTGGTGTGTCTATAGCACAGTTACAGTTGTTTTTGAAGTGCTTTAAATGTATGTAAACTAACGTGTAAAATGTGCTCCAAATATTTCTGTGTTGAAAGCAGCTTTTCACAAGGAGTGCAAAATTCAAAATTCAATAGAAGAAGTCAATTTCTATACAGACTATTTAAGCTTAAGGAGGTTCTTATCTCTTGTGTTTTGAAAATCTGATGTTTCTGGGCATGGTGATGCATATGTGTAATCCCAACACTCAGGCTGCTGAGGGAGGAGAAGCTCCACGAGGTCACGTGACCAGTTTGGGAAACATCGCGGAGTTCATGGTTAGCTGGATCTACCAGAGAGACCCTGTCTCAAAGAATTAAAAAAAATGTTCAGTATAATTTTTAAAAAGTTGTATGTATAAGTTATTTTAATTAAGAGTAACATTTTCTGTAAAACTAATAAGATGTCCAGGTGCCCTCCAGGGCTAGACCAGGACCAGTTAGATGCTGGCAGTCCCGGCAGGGCCAGACACAACAATGACAATGAACGTGTGTGATTGAGCAGACAAAAGGTAAACCAGGTATCATGCTTTCATATCTGATGAAACACTGAAATGACTGAAAACAGATTTTGTGATTACAAGGAAAAATAACAGGTTGTAACAACTTTTTATCAAGGAGTGTGGTTATATGATCAAATGACTTTTTAGAGTTCAATAATGAGGAACTCTGCTAGAAAACAAATATTGTTAACAGATTTTTCCTTACATCAAAAATAGTTAAATATAGTATAATATAATAGCTTTATGATCACTACTACTGAAAAGCTTAAAACTCTTTCTGAGTTTGACCACTTTCATTGTTCATTGCTGATATTTTCACCAGGCCTTTTGAGCATGAATACCTGGGAAAACTGCTGGAGAAGTGTGTGACTGAGGTAGCCAAATAGTACCTTAACAGCATTTCTTGCGCTCTAGTTTCACTTTATTTTGTCTTGTTTTAGGGTGTATGGTATGTGTGTGTGGGGGGGGGTTTCTGAGACAGGGTCTCACTGTGTAATCCAGGCTGGCCTCAAGCTCATTGGGTGATGCAGCTGGCCATGAATTTGTGATCTCTTGCCTCAGCCTCAAAGTGCTGCGATCTGTAGGCACGTGCCACAATTCCCAGCTCGCTTGCAGGGTCATTTGTTTCCTTTATGAGTTTAAAACCTATGGTTAGCACTTAATTTTGATAGTGAATCACCGTGTAATCCCAGGTAGGTTGCATACTTACTTCCGCTCTTCACTGGTCCCATTCTGATTATAATAATTACTCTAGACAATTTTTAAAATAAAAAAACACATTTAAATTTTGGTGTATACCGACCTATAGGTGTTACTGTCAGAAAAATAAAACTTCATTTAAAAACATTTATCTGATTCTAATTCACATTATAATAGCAATATATAAAAAGTACTGAAGTCATATATCTTAGGATAAAAGCTAGCGCTTATAATTTTCAAATTGGAATATATAGGTAAAAATATAATTATCCATATTGCTCCTAATCTCCCTAAGTGTTTTTCTCCTTGCCAGCAACCAGAATTTTATTGGTCATTTTGACCTTGAAAACTCCTCCTTTGCCTGCCCATGAAAAACTGATGAAAAATGCTTCAGTAGAATGTCTCCGCTTCGCACAACAGGAGTCACAGAAAGAGTGATTTGGTTTCATATAAACAGTAGCTTTCAACAAGTCTGCCATCTCCATGTAATCTACACTCTAATATAATATTATTTCAGTGGACCGGCAATGTGCTGAGCTCTCCTCTATGATAGGTAGTCTTTCCATTTAAAACTGCCCCTTTCCCTGATGTTCTAAGAGGGAACTCATAATTACTGGATATTAAAACCAAGTATCCTCTTACGAGCTAAACTAATGGCACCTTTTCAAATTATGCTGAATTGTGTATATTTGCTTTTGGCTCTGCTTAGGTTCTACCTTAAAGAGTGATTAGGATTGTAAAATCTTCAAATTCCACCTATTATGCATTCATTCATTCAGTATTAGTTGAGGATCCAAGATATGTCAGGAATTCATGTATTCATGTTGATTATCTTTTTAAAAATATTTCAAATTAAAAGAAGTTGAGACATATTAAACAGATTAATACAACCCTTTTTACTTTACAGGTTTTCTTTACATCAAAAATACTTAAATATAGTATAATATAATAGCTTTATGACTACTACTACTGGAAGGTATAAAAAAATCCTCTTTCTGAGTTTGACCACTTTCATTGTTGATTACTGATTATTAATTAATTATTATTTATTTGACTTATTTATACTAAATTGTAGAAGTCAGATGCCAACATTTGCTTATTCTTACCTAACTCTTCCAGAGTAAAAAAGTAAAAATATCCAGCTGAGATTATTTGAGAATTATTCTTTGGCTTATATTTTCATACCTTAAAGCATCCTGCATTACTCTCTCAAGTAAAAATTTCCAAATCTCCCCTTTAGGCATCTGCTTTTCCTGCAAATTTTAGACTCATATTTCTAATGGGGGGGTGGCCAATTTCTACTTAACTTATATTCAGCTGATCGCAGATTGAACTGATTTTTAATTTGCTATAAATCTAATCTTCGTATGGGTTCCTGACTGATAAATTCAGAATTCTGTAATTCAAATCCTCTTCCTTAAAAAAGCATTTGGCTCTTGCTTACCTTATATACTATATTAATGAGACCCTTAAATATTTAGTTAATGCAAGTCAGTCTGGCTACTATTTCTTTTCCTGTGTTTAATCCTGTGCATTTCTTAATCCAATCTGATCCTGCATTTATTTCTTTTATTTTGTTTTGGCAACCTATTTTACCTGGTTAACACTTAGAATGTTGTGCTAATGAGTCCAAAGACAGCAACAACATCAAAAAGTAAAGTAGTTTCTGACCTAATTATCTTTTTCTTCTGCATATGTAGTAGTTGACCTTTTATCTTTATAATTATGGCTTTTCTTTTATATTGCATCAAAACTTCCTGAAATTTGGTATGAAATAATGGAAAGCCTATCAAGTATTGTATTCTGTATTAGGCAATTTATTCTAATAGTTTGTATAAGTTCAAACTATCTAAAATTAAAACTGTTCTCTATTTTATTTCCTAATGCTGTTCTTTTCCATAATTCTCCAAAGAGTCTTAGGATACAACACGAATTGCTTTTTAGTAATGTCTGCCTATTTGCTAAGTACTTGTTTAATATAGTTTATCCAGCATAAGTAATTTGAATGTTGGCTGAGTTTGCAATTTGTTTTCTATTCTTTTTATTTCAATGGTCATTAGCTATGATAAAGAAGCTCAAGCAAAAATAAACAGTTGTAGTTTCCATTACTTCATGTGTCACTTTGTGTAGTATGTTACTGTAGTACTGCTTTCGACATCAGGTAGTATGTAAGGTAATAGAAACATCTTCCATAAGTGAAGAAATTTAGGATTAGAAGCACGCTGATGCATACAAGGACACTAACAGCACTCATCTTATCATATTGTATGAAAAATAAAACAGCTGTGTATTCAAAAGCAAACATCATCTGTAAAATAGAAGTGCCCTGATATAGAAAGATTTCACATTCTTAATTAACAAATAGCTGATGCTCAGATAACACAGTGAGGTTTAATGAATGAAAGATAGCCAAAGAAAATATATCCAATTATTTCTGGAAAGTAACATATTTCCCTAAATGTTGTATTTATTGATAATGGAGTAGTTAGAATTCACAGTACTGTTCTTAGAGTAAAACAACGCTGCTACAAGTTAAGCCAAGTAATTCTGGTTACATGGCAGCCGAGAGCTTATATTTACCCTTAATGCTTCCAAGTCAGACAGGTATGTGTACAAATATAAATTTTGGATTTTGGAAACGGCCTATTCTGTGAGCAATATTTTACAATACCAATTAAGAGGCAGATGTAGTATTTTCTTTGCAAAAATGCTGTACTTAATTAGTGGCAAAATTAAAAATTGTCCAACTTAGCTGGGGTATATAGTTCAGTGGCAAAACTTGCAATTAGCATGGGCAAAACCTCGGGTTATATCCTCAGCATAAAAAAGAAAGAAAAAAAAAACAGAAAAAGAAGAAGATATACAAGATATATATATATATATATATATATATATATATATATATATTTGAGTTAAAATACATTAAAACATTTCTTCCATTCATATTGAATATAAAGCAATTTGATAACAGCAGTCTAAAACTATACAGATTTCAGCAAAATATATGAAAGCATTCCAGTTGTACTCAGGAAGTTAGCCAACAAAACAAAGTAAAATCTGTATTTTATAATTTGTGACAGTTTTTTCTAATATTTATGTAAAATATTAGCATTATTGATGACATTTTATAATAGTTTTATTAGTTGAAACCACTCCACTAAAAGATAACTTCTACCTCTGAAGAAGCAGCTGAATGACTGTGACACTTGTGAGTAGTATTTGCTTTTACTTAGTAGACCTGATTTTATTTCCAAATGGGGTTGACATCCTTCTAAATAGTCTCCAATGGTATGGAGCGTCTTGCCATCATTTTCATTGTAAACAGATCTTGACAATGTCAGGTTCCTGTCACAATCTATCAGTGTCACTCACTAAATAGTGGTGTGACCGTTAGTCCCTTGGAGATTTGCCTCCTTTATCGGGGTCAGCCTGTGGGAAAATCACAACAACTAGTTACATGTCACCTAGTAGGGAGGATTGTAATATTTAAATATACTTTTACTATTTTAATGCATGATGATTTAAAAGATTGTTTTAAAGGTCATTCTAATTGTGTATGTGATTTTTTTACATTCATTTAATCCACAGTTCATAAAAAGGAGAGTGTAGCTGTATCTTTTGGAATCTATGCCTTGTTGGGTTTTGTTAGGAATACGAATGCATTAAGTAATAAATGTAATTATTTTGGGTAGGATTAGAATCACTGCTACTCACATACACAAAATTCAAAATATTTTTTTGCATTTCCTTTGAAGCAACACTAACAATATACTTTTCCCAAACATTTTCAGTTTTCTTTACTTCCAGAATTTGTTGCAAATTTTTTTCATCATTCTTCTTATTATGATTATTATTTGCACATTTAATTATTAGTTCCTTTATTTACAGAAGTTTTTTCTTTGAACTTTTGTCTCAATCAATAATTTAACATTTCAGTTAATTTGAAAAAGATCATTTCAAATGATGAACATTCAAATTTCTTTCCATTTATTACAATTTATTTATAAATAATTACTAAACTGTGATGTGTAATGTAGCAATGTTTCTTGCAGGTTCTATTAAATGTGATTATGTGATAGAATAGTAAATAGAATTCCTCCTTTATCTGACAAGAACAAAACTACCAGATACTCCTTATGCTAAAGGAACTAAAAAACACTTGTGCTTAGTAACAGCATTTGAATCAACATTGTTATCTTACAATATCACTCCATATTCCTGGAACATGAATGTCTGAGTGTCTTCCTCTGTTTATCAGAGGGTCCTACCTTAGTGAGAGAAGATTCGAAGAAAGCATTTCAGGGAAGAGACAGTGTCTAATGAGTAGGTAATCTTTTTTGAGTGTGCATCATTGACAAGGTGAAGTGTTCCAATAGATTTACTCGAGGATTACAGATACCTATTCTTATTTCAGAGCTGTGTTTTTACTTAGTGTGAGCTGCTCATCTGTTATCTGTACATATTTAAGCAGTGGTCCAAAGAATTTGGGAGAAGTAGCAGGGTGGAGAAAGAAGACATCCTCAGATTAAGAGGACCTACCTGTACCTTGGAAGGGCCTTGGTCTAGGGAAGGGTGGGAGATCAGAGAGTTTAGAAGAGCTTGAGCTGGAGATTTCCATTGTCAGGGACTTGTGCACATAGAGGTTATATTCTAAGCCCTCCTTAAAGGACAAGCCATTGCTCCTAAAATGATACTTAGTATTTTGGCACTTGCTACAAGGAAGATGGCAGTGGCCCGTTAGGCATTGCCACAGAACCTGGAGTACAGAGAAAATCTAAGGAAGAAGCAGTTGGGCAAAGAGTTGTTATCCCATTTCAGGAAGAAGAGGAGGAAGACAAGTTGGATGAAAAACTGAACAAACCCATTTGTATGGCTTCAGAAATGGCCAATGCTAATGACATGGGGGGAAGCAGGGATGAGTGCTAACTATGCTGGATTTGTTACACTCAAACTGTGTTCCAGAGCATTCAGGGGCAGAAAAGGGAAACTTGACAAAGAATATTTGAAGACAGTAATTAGAGGAAAAATGGAGGCATTTTATATTTGTAACCCATCATTTCTGGTTATTCAAAAATACGGTTGCTATTACAGCAGGGATGGGTCTCAAAAAGTTAAGAACATGTTTATATGTTTAAAACCTGATTCATCACAAGCTATGTTTTATAAAATACGGTGAAAATATATAATGGTGGCAAACCAGGGACAATAGTCTCAGCCCCCAAGATGGGTAAGACAGTACATCAGCATGTTTGTTCTATAAAGAACCTCTAATTTTTTAATAGTGGGAAGGGGAGGGACTAAAAGACAGGTCTCCAGTACCTAGTCTTGACATGCTTGAATTTCTTTTACACTGTATTTTAAGATACCTTTGTTTTTCTCTGAGGATAATTTTGGCTATCTTTCAATGGCCTATGTGTTCTGCAGCTCACAGTTCAGATCTACTCACAGTCACATGGTTCTCTGGCCAGTGCTTCTCTACTGCCTGTGTTGGGGCTAGGTCTGAGTGGCAGAGTCCCACGGCCCAGCGTTGAAATATGATCATACATTCTAATTATCAGGGATTGGGTGCACTGCATCTTTCCAAGAACTCCTGACCATTTCCTTGACCCTCCACCATTTTATATTTTTATCATCATTTCAGTTTGATATGCCTGCTCCAACCCTCTGTTACAGGTTTTATTCTTTGATGATATTAGGGCCCTCTCAAATTTATCTCTGTTTTTCTACTGCAAAGTCAAAGTAGCTGTGGTGCTACAAGAATTGAAGAGAATATATTTATGTGTTCTTTGCTAAGTCCTCGCACCAAATATTAGAAAGTTTCTTATTTATTGAATCTGCTGCTATGCATTGTAGTCATACAGTCATAATGTAAGCAATCTTAAAGGAGTAGATACTTTTATATACAAGTATATTATATATATATACATATATGCTTAAACAAAAGCGCTTGAAATTATACATTTAACAGTGTTGTGGACATGTCTATTTTTGCATGGTCTATTTTCATTTCATGTTTATTCATGCTAATAGAGGAGAAGGATATTATAAATAATGCAAAAAACCACAGCTGATGTGGTTGTATATTGTATATTTTTCATCAGACTTAGTTTCTTAATTGTTTGGTCTGTTTGTTATCCAAATGAGCTAACGTCGTGAGTATTTAACTAATGATGATTGCTAAAGATGTCTGGGAGCTTTTCACTGCAGCGAGCAACCTAGTCCAGCCTTAGAAACTTGCGGTGGAAAATTCGTGTGCGGCTGACAGATGTTTATCTATCCAAAAAGGACAGAAACCTAGATGCAGAAGAGAAATGAAATAAGTGTGATTTTCCCTGTCAACTGTGTTCAGAGTTATTAGAGTTTCAGCATCACATTTTATACCTTAAATTTATATACCAAATTTCACATATTTTATAGATGAAATATGTAATAAAAATGTTTGCCCACACTTTGATAAAGGCAGTGTAAAATGATTTCTAAAATCATCTATTATAATATTATTCAAACAGTGTACATTTGAAAAATTCACATATGTGTAGTTTTGGAATATTTGGCTGGTAGTAGTATACAAAAATTATGAGTAGAAAAGTTAAGTTTATAAATTGGTAAATTATTATTCTAGTACAGGAGTAGACCAGAGAAATTTCTTTTATGGGAATCATTTCTGGATGAAGCTATAAACTTTTTTTTACCCAAAAGCTGTCATGGTTTCTTATAAAATAATAAAGATAATAAAGATATCCACTTTAATTGATTTTTTCATTGTTTAATAAAATTGCTTTGTTTGATTGCTGCAGAATTTGAATTGAGTTTTCATTACCCACTTCTGAACAATTTACTCTAAGATCCAGACAGTATTGAGCTAATGAGTTTGAATTTATATTGAACCTTAACTGTCTTCATGAAGTAAATGGGAAAAAATCATGGCAGTACCTAAGTATTCTTCATTAAAAACTATGTCGCAGACTTTTTACAATGAGGCTTTCAGTGGAGTTAAAGCATTAAATTGGAATTTTACCAACTCTGCTGCTTCCATGCCATTTTTATAAAAATATGGTTTCTTCTTTCTCCTTCTCCTGTTCCTTATTTTCTTCTGATTGTTAGGACAAAAAGGAACCAGGATATTATAGAACTTTTAAAATATATGGTTTTTATATTCAACCGCTTCCATTGCAAAAGAAATTAATGTGGATTTAACTTAATTTGAGGACATATCTAAATTGCAGTGATCTGTACACATTTTCTGAGAAGTATCCCACCAAAGTGTTACAGGATCTAGTTAATTCCAAGACATTGCCACCAATATTAGAAAGAATAGAAGCCCACAAATGGATGGTTTTCACTTTGACAGTGATATTATCGTCATAGTAAATTAGTTTCTCTTTATTTGGAAATAGATGCATTTATATATATTACATATTTTGTTTTGACATACATTCGATAGAGTGATCTCTTCTGTTCTCTGTACAGTGACCAAATTAGGCACTTCATGATTTCATGTTCAGCATTTGTGGTAGAGTTAAATTAAACACTTTAGGTGGTGACTACCATACAACCGATTACAAGTATAGTTTTGCATTTTATAACCATCAGTATATTTCAGTTCCAAGAAGTCATGTTCTACTTATGTAACAGAGCCCATCTCACATTATGCTGGGGCGTCAAACACAATCGGATTCCACAAGTAGGTTAAATGTTACAGAAATATTCTTTGTCAAGAACTTGAGATCTTAGCTAAGAAATAAACCAAAAGAAAATGCAGTTTAGCAGAAATTGCTTCCTTCAGCTCATTTCCCTAGAAATCTGTTTGTCAATATCCAAATGTGATATATTTTTTTAAAACCTCATTTCAAGTTAGACATCGGAAGATTTGGGATAATACTGTATCCGAGTAATTTATATTCATTCCCACAGGCAGCAGTGATGGTTCTTGGGATAAGGAAACACTGCATTGTGCCCCACCTCAGGGACCTCAGGCCACTGTTACCCACCCCCGCATGCCCGGAGCGCATAGTCTTCCGGTTAGTCATCCTCTCAACCATCTCCGGCACAGGCACCTGCTGCCAAATGGTACGATGGCATTTTTTTAGCACTAAAACTGATAGTTTTCCAAACTTTCATTTTTATTGTCAGACAGTAAAGTAGAACCTAATACGCGGATGTACTAGGTTGAGACAGCTAATCATGATGCCTTAAATAAAACTCTAGTATTTTAAACCAGAATTTAGACTGCTCAGAGGAATGATGTAGTGAAAACTTGATCATATGGTTTAAAGACACGCAGAGTGGGGGTACGATGAACCATAGCGCCATGTTACTTCGTTGTAGGCTTAATTTCCCTAAGTGGTGAGCGGGTGTTATTGCAGGCAAAGAGGAATATTTTTTGACTGCCATTATTTAAATATTTTTGTTGTTTAAATTTTTAATGATTTATGTCCATAATTTTAGTAAGTGAGATGTACCATATCTTGTGGTTTCACTTGGAGCAGAGAAGTGATTCTTTATGCATGTTTTTTATAGGACTGGAGCTTCCTTTTATGATGATGCCTCACCCCCTAATTCCTGTCAGCCTACCTCCAGCATCTGTCACCATGGCAATGAGCCAGATGAACCACCTCAGCACCATCGCCAATATGGCGGCAGCAGCACAAGTTCAGACTCCTCCCTCCAGAGTTGAGACATCTGTTATTAAGGTGATTGTTTCTCACAGTGTGGGAATCCTTTTTTCTTATTCTATAAGTAAACTTCAATTCTAAAAAGTGATGACAAATAGATTATGAACGAAATCACCTACACTATATATAGCCCCAGAGCTAATATGTAGATGGACTTTGACTATTTCAAGTTCTCTCAAGAGAAATAACATAGAATATTAAATAATTAAAATTGTATGTGTTCTTACATGTAATGTTGTGTGCATATATGTGTATGTTTGTGTTTCTGTGTGTGGTGTTATAAGCCTTTAGATATGAAAAATCAGATAATCATAATAGTTAAATTCTGCAATTTATGAGTTGTGTCACTGTGGGCATATAACTCAAGTTTTTCAGATTGTATATAGCATCTGAAAAATGGGTAATACATTGTGGATATAAAACCTATATGAAGTAATAAGATTGAATTTTTGTAAATTTAGAAATATAAGTGGCAAGTAATATTACTGCTATACAAATGTCATATATAACTACATATATGCATGTGTGTGTATATGTATATAATATGTATAGAGGCAGAGTGCAGTGTTTCCATATATATGTGTGTGTATATATACAATTCAATATATAGACCTATATATATAAATTATATATGTATATATATAATTTTCCCTCCTTTTTCTCTGTTTCACTTTCTCTCATATGTATACATTTAATTATGTATGTGTACTCTGATACACACACATATATAATGTTTCTTTTATTTTATAATTGTTATTTAAATGATTTTGAACTGCTATTATCAGATTGAGAAATAAGAAATTACAAAAAAGATCATTAATAATAATTCATCAGACTTTAAACTGAGTAAAAGATACCTCATCTGGCATAATCATTGTCTGCTTTTTCTGAATAAGAGACCCTTCAACCCTGGTTAGAATGCAAATAAATATATATGAGGAAGTTCTTTTATGATAATATACTCTGTAAGCAAAGGTGTTGTATAACCTCTTATATCACTTTGTGAAGTATAATTACAAGAGAAAAAAACAAAACACAATACAGAAGACCCAGATCTACTACTAAAAGACCTCTACCTGAGAGAATGCCAGCAAGTGCCACCCTGTTATCAGCCAAACAACTGATAAGGAAAATTTTTAGAACTCATTTGTATTCTGAGTGACTTTAAGAGGGTTCCATTGTTACCAGATGATTTGTTATTCAAGGTATCATTGCGTTATTCAATTTATGATAATTTTCACTAATTGGTATACCTGAGAATTAAATATTCTTATCTACCTCACTCATTGAAGTTAACTAGAAGATTTCATTTGAGAAAAAAAAAACCCTCCTAAGTGGTCCTGTCACTGTAGTTAATGAGTACTTTAACAAAATTTTAACAAGTACTAAGTAGTAATCATAGGATGTGATAATTCACATTTTAAGAATTGCTAATAACTATGATAAAGAATCATCTCATAATGTTATATACTTTTCACTTTCAAAACTTTATTATAATTTCTAATTTAGATTAGCTTTATTTTAAGAGATAAAGTAAAAATGCAACGCTAAATAGGATTTTAGCAGCTTAAAATCATAATCATGGGTGTCTGAGTTGTGACCTCTACATACTTTGGACATGAAGTGATAACTTCCATGCTCCTGGATTCAAAATCCCCAGGTTCACTGGGAAACTTGATTTATTTTGCTTTTCCGTATATATATTATAAAATGTTTGTGTTACAGTAAAACAAATAGTAAAGCTCTTGGTAACCTTGGTTGGCTATGTTTAGGTATGTAAAAGAAAGAAGTTGATTTTCCTCTAGAAGAGTCTGTAGAAAACCAACTTGGACAGGAAATTCAAAAGTAAGAAATATTTTTGTAGTTTCTAACAGAGAAAGTTTGGGAAGAAACAGAAAAAAAGGAAGAAACATAACAAAAGTAAATAAGAAAGTAAAGGGGCTTTGTATATTAAAATGTGTCCAACTCCTAACAGGTAATAAAGATATTCCACTACCTTATCTCTTTACCTAAGTAAGGTCATTGCTTCTCACTATGTAAAGGCCAATTTAGGAGACCAGAGCTGGTAGGAAAGAATCAGGGCCATGTATGAGTGGGTACTGAAGAAGATGGAAGTGCCGTCATTCTAGGACACCTGACTTGGGGGACTCAGAGTTCCAAAGGGTTTTTACAAGAACAGAACAGAGGAGCAGAGAGCAAAGGTTTTTTTTTGTTTGTTTTTTAGAGGTACTGGGGGTCAAACTCAGGACCTTGTGCTTGCCAGGCAGGAGGTGCTTATGCCGCTGAGCTATATCTCCAGCCCCAAAGCAAAGGTTTTTGTTGAGTGGGCTGTGTGTCATCCAGGGAGGGTGCCTTCCTTTTTATTCTCTGTAACATCACTAAGGGCCTCACCCTCCTTGGGCCAGCTCTTATAGTAGTTCTTTTTAAACAGACCTGTTAGTTTTCTGCAAGTGAAACTTCACAGCAGCTTACATACTCATGTGAGTTGATGGACAGTACTAAAGACTAAAGAGGCACATTTTAAAGTTCATAGGATATTCTGGATCTGTAAAAATGATTATTTAGCGTTTAGCCTCTTCACAATTCTGCCTGGGGCTCTCTAAAATGCTGAACAAAGGGGAGGCTCCCAGAAGTAAGCCATGCAAAAGGATGGAGGAGGGCAAAAAAAAAAAAAAAACAACAAAAAAAACCCCAAAACAAAAGTAATTTCACTAGAATCAACTTCCCAAAGGAACGTTCCTTAGGACAAAAACTGTCAGAAATTTGGCCACAGCCAGGTGTGGTGGCGCACGCCTGTAATCCCAGGACTTGGGAGTCGGAGACAGGAGGATCCTTGTGAGTTCCAGACCAGCCTGGTCTACAAATATTTGAGGTCAGCCTGAACTGCATAGCAAGACTCTACCTGGAAAAACAAAACAAAACAAAACAAAAAAAACAACAACAACAAAAAAGAAAGAAAGAAATTTGGCCACAAATAGATTGGTGAAGTTCTAGGTTGTGAATGTGGTGGTGACGTGGACCGCAACCGTAGCAGCTAAATAGGAAACAGCTGCTCCAATGGAGAATGATAACAGGAAGATCTGACAGTTTCTATTGCCCAAATCAAAGCGAGGTTCAGGTAGCTTTGGAGAAGTATTTAAAGGTCCATTTGCATCTCAGTCCTCTTTCTTATGAGGCAGGCTATCCTTATAGCACCAAATTTAACACAGACAGTAAAAGTTATTGAAAGCAAACAAATTTCCCCAAATATATGAGACAATTTAAAAAGTTTCAGGTATTTAAAAACCACCACAGCACCTGAGAAAAATCAAGGGATTGGCATCATCAAAAAGTAAAGTTGAAGAACAGGTTCTCATGATGTTCTAAATAGCAGGATAAGTCAATAAATCAGCCACTAAATGAACTTGTTTCTGTTAATAGATTAATTTACAGAACAAACAGGGTTAAATAAACATACATGGTATATACTAATTAAATACAGTTTTTGGAAAGTTTTTATTTTCTCCAAAGAAAATTCCTATGTAACATTGAACAGTTTGGGTCCCATATGGGCAGCTGCAATAGTGCCTGCTTGAGAAACATCTAAATTTGAAGGACAGTTGAAAGTGAAATGTTAGATACCCAAGAGAAATTGCACCTGTAACAGAAGAAATAGCTTCTGGAGAGAAAATTCAAATCTGAAGGATCTTCCTTGTGCTAGAATGTACTACTTACCTTTTCTAAGAGTAGAACTCATCCTAAATAAGAAAGGCAATAAAAATATTTAGGGCAAAAGAGAAGCAAAAATGGAACTCAGAGATAGATATACATTCTAAAAATACTGTTTGTATTACTTGTTTCTATGCAGTGAAAAGAAGCGCCAGTATTTTTTATGATTGCGTTCACAGTATCACATGCAATCGAACAGGGTTTTGGCTTGTAAGATGCTTCCTTTGAGTGAAATCCAATCTGCTGCCATTGTTTATATGGCTCTGGAATTACATATGGTTTCACATTTTTAAGTGATTGAAGAAATGAGAAGAGTATTTCTGACACATGAAATCATAAGACATTCAAATGTTACAGCCCATAAAGGAAGGGTTTAAACATAAAAATTTACATGTTTTCTGGCTACTTGCCTATATTAAGGCAGAAGTGAGTCCAAATATTTTCATTTATCCCTCTGCAGAGCAGTTTGTTGGTCAGTGCATTAGACTTCTGGTCAACTGAAATCCACGTGAATCTTAGACTCTGGGTAACTGAGACAGCTCAAACCAACTCTCAAACATTATACTTCCAGATGGAAATGAAAGAGAATATTGAAATTTTAGTGTTAAAAAATTAAATGCACTAAGGCAAAGAAAATGACATAGATGATGACCACATTATTTTGACATTGTTATTGTGCTGATATGGGAGAAGTACAACTCCCAATCTGCCAGACGTTAGATGTGTGGAGTTCGTGCCCCTGAAATTGAAGAAGGAATTCCAAAGGAAAAGGAGGTTAAGAGTAGGGAAGTTTTACTGGGGAATAGGAATAGCTCCTGAGAGACAGGAGAGGTCCTGAGTGAGTTGCCACCAAGGCCCTTTCTGAGGAGTAATTTACAGAGCAAAGTTGCAATATGGGTACAGCATGGGTTAGGGGAGTTACCTTCCAGAGATCCCCACCACAGGTGAAAATTTGCAAAGAAGCAGCATTATATTTATTTTATTATTTATATATATTTTAAGGCTTTATAGACCCTTCCCACACTCCTGTGAACCTTTGTCACTCTGTTAACCTCTCCTACACCCTTATAAACACTTATGCTCTTAAACCCTTTCTACATGCTTAAACCTACATAATTTTAACAACATGTAAAATTCTACATGGGTATTTGATGTGAAGAAGACAAGGAGAGATGCTGAACATATGGGAACAGCATGGGAGAACAAAAATAATCCCATGCTATGGTCCCTGAACCAATCAGTGCCCAGGATACAGAACACAGTGCTGTGGTTGATCACCTTGCATTCCATCAGCCAATAGTGTGCCGTGTACAGTTTCACACTGGCAAACTTGTGCAAGCCATAATGGCATACTACATTTCCAGTGTGTACAGTATGGTATTCATTCACTGATGAAATACATATTATATTTTATTTTGTGTTATTCTTTTAATATGTCTGAATTCAGATTTTATACATTTTATATTGTTTTAAAGTTTGAGGCAAAATAATACAAATCATGTGTTATATAAATACATATATACTGCAAAATTACACCATATAGCAAAAACTCTGTGACACAGTATTAGATATATATCTTTTTATGCCTAACATAAAAGGCCTTGTAGGGTGCCTGTGATATTTTCTAAAAATGGAAGAATAAGGAATACCGTGAAACCACAATGAGCGAACAGTGGTATAGCGCTGGACAGCTGCATCGTTACTTAGCTAATAATGATCCAACAGGGAAGTGGGCCGTGTAGGAGGGGTATGTGACTGGAATCCCTGCTATAGACCACTTGGTCTATCATACATCAGGGGGCCCAAGTAGTTTCACAGTTTACACTCACACTACATGAAACAACAGAGATGAGATGCTGTGTTAAGTGATCGAGCCTCTCTCATAGTGGATGAATCATGACTACATACTACCCTTCCAGTTTTACATATTGAAGGCATTGGAGCATACTTATGGTATTTTCAGCAAATCTAAGAATAAGGAATATATTCATAAATCAAATTAAGACTTTCATCTCAATAGCTCTTAAATTAAGTTTTAAATACTTAGGAGAAAAAAAGTCTACCACATCTATTTTCTCCTCATTTAAATATTTAAGTCTTCATTTTATTATAACGCTGTAGAATTTTTTTTTCTGCAGACGAATGGTTGGTTGATTTTTTTTAAGAATAAGAATACCCTCTTCTTCATATGATATTACTTTAGGAGTGAACTGACCATTAGACACTGTAACTAATATAAAGCTCAATTTGGATAATAATCCTTAAAGGTAGTCATAATTCATAAGTTGTTTTGGTGGTTGAATGTGACTCTGCTTGTTTGACATAAAATTCTATTAAGACAATTTTTCTTCATCATTTGCATGTATTCAGATTAGTATTCATCTACTTTTTTTAAAGATTTCAGTCTCTCGATTTAGCATTTATAGGTATGTGTAAGTTTTATCATTCCATAACTATGCCATTTTGGTATCATTTCCCAGTCTTAAAAGAATGTTTTCCTCTATTACTTTAAATTATTAAGTAAAATAAGAAGTGTAAATCAAATGATCAATTTATCTTATCGTGAGAGAATTCTTTCATGGGCTGAAACATTCTATTCATTGATTGTCTTTGGGTACCATTCATCAAGTAATCCCCAATCACCCTGAATGAGTCAATATTTTTCTCATTTTTAATACACTCAAAATGATATAAGAATTTTGTGGAAAAGATTCCTGTTGAAATAGAATTAAAATTAAAATTAAGATTTCTTTGGTTAGTATATCAGCTCTCTCACCTCCCAAAGATGTGAGCATGGGCAGGGTACTTAACCACTTCCTTTTCTGTCTGATGAGGGGGGTAACACCACCACCTCAGGAGGCATTTATAATAATTATTAATATATAGAACATCCTTGAAATTCTTCATACACCAACATTGTATTTAGCTTATCAATATTTCTGTTATCTCTGTAATCATCTGTTCCAGAACTTTGTAGAAATCCCTGTCAATTTTAAAATATATAGACAGAGGGACCGTTCTCTGTCTTATTCTTTTTCTTGGTCAGGCTTGTTCACCTCACAGAAACGTTGCATTTTGCTTTCTTTTAATCTAGCACTTTGGGGATCTGTACTGCACAGTATACAACAGGATGTTTTTCTTTACTTCTCTTTCTTTCTCTTGTTCCTTCTTCCTTTCTGTTTCTTTTACTTTTCTTTTTAGACACAGAGTCTCATTGTATAGTTCAAGCTTGACTTGAACTCACTGTGTGCTGCAGGGTATACTCAAACTCAGAGATACTCTTGTCTCAGCCTCCTGAGTGATGGGATTACAGGTGTGTGCCACCATACATAGCAAAACAGCTTTTTCAAAGCATTTTTTGGTTTCATTTTTTTTCACTAAGTTAACAAAGAATAATATTTGAGAAATTTGGCCACAATGAATTTGTTTTACATGGATAAATAAATAACTTTCCTCCCATGACACTCTGCAGTGTTCTTTAAGAAAAAAATAGGACTCAAGTGCATTGATTTTCTTCTCTAACATAGTGTGTGTATATGTGTAGGACAGAGAGATTGACACTTTATGCAATTCTTAAAGAATTAAACAGAATATGTAATTTTCCTTTCTTTTATACTTTAAAGTAGTTTCTAAAAATATTCTGTGTATTACTTATAATGAAGTTTAAAGTGTATAAAATGTAAAACAATAGAGGCAGATTGCCCAAATTCTCACAATACATTAAAGTCTTGGGTAATGTGACATCATATGCCTCATGTCTGCCTCTAGGCATAGTATGGTTTATTCTTAGGACAAATATAGAAAACATCTCCCTCTAATATAAAATTCAGAAAAATATTTTAACAATTTTTACTTGGATTAGAATGATCAAATGAGTTTTATTTATATTTATTTGAGCAATACCATAAATTATAAAAAGACTGCAATAAGAAGAAGAAAATATTACAACCACAGCACCACTAAGTGTATATTATTGTATTGAAACCTAACATGCATATTTAAATCTAATAGTTTATAGTAATGCTATGAAACAAACTCATTTTTCACTTTTGGGGAATAGTGAGGAATTGAATTGATTCCTTCGGAGGCCAGTACAAGGGCAAGCACAGGATAAATGAATGCAGAAGAACAAGTATTCATCCTGCCTTTTATATATGAACTCTTTTAGGATAACTGAGAGGTTAAGCATGAAACTATTACAGTCATAGAACTCTTCTGACAAATAAGTGAGCAAGGAATGGTAATATCACCACACCGTGAGTCTCAATGATGTGATGAATGTGGGCTATGATTATGAACAGGGACTGGAATCATAAACACAACCAAGCAGACAATATACCCTCCTGATTAAAGTGTGTGTCACCATCAGTGAGGCAATCTTGCTCCAAAATCAACTGGATTCTAGGCTCCAGATTGACCTTCACTAGAAATTCTCGGGACAGGTGGACACAGAGATGAATTAATTCATCTGGGGAACTACAGTTGCAAGGCTTCTAGTGTGCTTTGAAGAACATGCACTGTGCCTCCCCTGATGGCCAGCAGGCGGGGAATACTTGCCATACAGAGAAACCTGGCCACGTCAGAGCTAACTTGTCCTTTCTTTTCTTCCTCTGCCTTCTTCCTTTGGTTGCGGGAAAAGAAGCAGTCCTAGCTTTTAACATTCTGGTATTTATTATTACTGCATATTACTGAATTTAACTCCTGAGTCAAGATCATGTTATTCTGCCAAAGGCAGTTTTATGTTACCAAATAGTATCCTGAACAGTCATGAGCCTACCCGAATTATCATACATATGTGGAGAACATGTCATCCCTTCACACTACTCAGTACGTTAAAAAAGACTGTAGGAGAATAAAGTTGTAATTTAATATTATACTCCTGGAGTCTACTGATTACACATTTAGTAAAACAGTATTTCTTGGGTTTCATCATCAAGACAAATTTAAAAAGCATTGAAATGTTCCTTGTGGCTGCCGGCTCTGACTTACTTACATGTACCTTAGAGGCATTATTCATTACATTTCTTAAAAATATCTTTTAGCATTTTACTGAACCCCAAATCCCAGTTCTACTCCTAACTTCTTTGCACATTTTTCCAAGAGAAGGGAGCTTGAATGTCACAGTAAATCAGTGTAAAGAATTTTACACTTCACTGACATTTTCCTGTCTATGATACATACTCCAAGATGAAAATAATTTTTGTCACTCTTGTTTACATACGTGTGAACAGAGCATGGACTCCTGCCTGGCAGGTTGTAGGTGTTCAGGAAATATTTACTGAATAAATGAATTCAATCTGAGCTGTCCTGAAGCATAGGAGTTTTGTTTATATAAATAAAATAGTGTCAGCTTCAACTTTGCAATTTAAAGAGTGATTTCCAGATAACTTAATTTTAACACAGTCTTCATACTACTATCTCATATTTAGTGAGGGAATCTCTAAACGAAATATGGATAACAGTAAAAGGAATTAAAATTAAAGAGCAAGATAAATTAAAGCTAACTAAAATTATCTATTAGCAATAGGTTGTGATTATACTTATTTGAGGAAGATATACTAAATTGGTAGAATCCAATACATACATTTGTGATAGGAAGGAGCAAGCTGAGATAATGCATTTTTGAAGTGTTTAATCACAGGTGTGTAATTTTGAATAGTTTATATTTATATGTTTAAATTTTAGAATATATTGTTTTTGCATTCCACCTTTGGTTCCGAATTATCCGAGGAATCAATACTTTTTGCTCTTCCCAGTGTCAATAAATGCAGCTTTCCGTTTATTGCTATTCTGTTACCATTAGCTTATTAGTATGACCTTTTTCAGGGTAAGAGTACTCCTCTTAAATTTTCATTTATTATTGTGGTGAGTTTTATAAAGATGGAACATTGCAAAAGATTGTGTTTTATTGATTGGTGAAGTTGATGCAGGACTATAGAGCAGTGTGCTGAAGTATTAAATTAAATATTTTTCCCCTCTGTTCTACTTCAGGCCCGTCTTGGAGGTTAAGGGGCACTGCACAAATGAAATGATAAATCCAGTTTACATAGTTTCCGTATAGACGTTGAACTATTTCTTTTTTATTATGTCTGTGTAAAACTCATTATCTGTTTTGTTTCACTAATAATTACGAGATTCTCTCCTAAGCAATTCTTTGCTGTCTCCCTTATTCTCTATCTTATAGAATACTCTGGAAAGGCAAGCATATAAATATGATAAAAGAATTAAGCTGTTAAAATAAATTAATTTATTGCGCAAGAATGTATTCAAATCTTACTTGCTCAATGGATTTTGCTTTAATGAAATTCTTCAAAGAACAATACATCATGTTTCAAAGATTGAAATTATACATTAAATGAAATGACTGAATATGTTGTATCAATTTATAGAAAGTTTCAATTGAATAATTAAGCTTTTAAATCATGAAATTTGCATAAATTACAATATTTTCTTTAAATAAAAGTGCTACATATTGTTTTTCGTACTCTTTGTTCTTAAATACATAACTACAATTAAAGGTAAGCTAAAGCTCATACTAGAGTTGTACCATTATTTCCTGCATGTTAAACTGTGCTTTTAAAATGTATTTTACATTAAGATTTTAATCTATTTTTACTTAGTTTATTAAGTGAACTTTAGAGTATTTTGAAAGTATAAAAGGATGAGTAAATAATTCATGAATTAAAGGAATCACCACAGGAAACATTCACAATTAAGTATATTGACTAATGTAACCTTTTTTATACTGATGTGGGAAATGTTAAGATAGACAAAGAGTTCTTTTTAATGGCAGAACCATCATTGCTAGAGTCTTATGCATTAAATATTTAAGTTTTTATGAATTAAGTATCTCAGAAAGAGAACATTTTCATGCTTTCCTTTAGCACTACAAGAAATCTATTATGATGGGAAAATAGTTTAGCAAAATGATTGTGGAGATTTCAAAATAGTTTAATCTGCAAATTTTACCATTGCCTGTTATTTTTCTTTAATATCCTATACTCCACCAAATATATGACATTCCATAATTTTCTTGAACAAGCTTGTTTTAAATTATGAGGTTTCGGCATGAGTGTGTTGTCTTCCTCCCTATTTTTTCCCTTATTCCCATAGTTTATGATCACTTTCAGTCTTTTAAAGGAAAATTTCACAGGAATTGCATTGAGAAATATATACACCTTGCCTTTATCTATTACTCAATTTTGCTACTTGTAGAAAATAGAACTCTTAAATCTTAACATTTTGCCAATTAAAGGGCAGGACTATATATGATATTAATAACACATCTGTACTTTGGGAATCTTTTATTATGTTTAAGAACCAAATTCACATAGTTAAGACCAGACCAAAGTCTCCTAAAGTGGAGAAAGTTATCATTGTAACATTTCAGTATACAGTGTACCTTTCCAGAACACTATTTTTCTTTACAATATCACTGGATAATGGAAGCCTTTTACCATGATTTCTCATAGGGTTATTTTTTATTCTATTGGAAAATCATTTTATGACATGGATTTTGGAAGAGGTCTTGGCCTTTCTTTCTGCTTATTTTCATTTTATTTCTCGTGCTCACAGAAATGAGTCTCTGTTGAAGATTTTTAAAGATAATATACAGCACTGACTAACTTAAAGAACATGATTTGAGTGGTTCTTAATTTTTATTACATGTTAGTCACCTGCAGAACCTTCGGGAAATCTGGGCACCTCTTGACACCTAGTACTATTTTATTTTCCTAGGGTCACTCTGACATACAGCCAGTCTGGGTGGAGTAAAACAATGAAAATTTATTCACTCACATTTCTAAATCTAGAAGTCAAAAATCAAGAGGTCAGGGAGACCATGCTCTGAGATCCTACGTAGAACCTTTCCTTGTCTCTCCACATTTCTGGTGTCCCTGGCCATGCTTGAGCTTCCTTGGCTGGCTGCTCTATGACGCCAATATTTGCCTCCATTGTTACATCACCTTGTAGCTAAAGTTTTACAGGAAAGAGCCCACTGGAGATAAGGGCTGCACCATGTCCATTCTGGGGACAGAACTCAGCAGTTACGCTTCTGAACTCTAAGTGGGAAACCTTGAATCTCTTCTCTGTTTTCCATATTAAGTAAACCATTTTTATTTTGGGAATGTTCACCTCCTACAGGTCAATTATATTTCAGAATTTGTTTTCTTTTTCAATTTTTAATATTTGTATTTTACCCTTTTGAGCAGCAATGTGTTCATTATATTATACAGAGAGCCTTGCCCCTTACACTTTAATATATATTAGTTATTGTAAAGACAATTAATCAAGGCCCATGTCTTTAATACCTGAATATATAAATATCGTATTGCTCAAAGTAGAAAATATTCACAAATGCATATGTTAACTGCTAACTCTATAACTCCATTTATAATAACTCATTGGAGGCATTTATGTACTGTACTTGCATATTACTTTTATGGCAAAGGTGCGGTACTTAATTTGAGCAAGTTTAGTCTTACTTAGTGTTTACATACAAAAGTACAGGAAATATGATACCAGTTTTCCCTAAACATAACTAATACATATGACGTGTGTTTTCCCTTAGCACATTTGTTTGGTTCCAATGGAAAATAGGGGTCATAGGTGCTCTGAAAATTATTTGAATCAATGAAAATTACTATAATTTTAAATAATAATCTGTATAGTGCCTCAAATTCTGACTGTCTCATAATGAAGTAGCTATTAACAATCCCTAGGTGTTACTGTTGTTATTGTGTGTATTGCATAGGGCGTATGTGGTGTGTTTGTCACACTGACCGTTTGTGTGCTGTGATCTTCACTTGCTTGCTGACACAGGAAACCCTATTTTAAAATGTCTCAAACAAACAGTATCTGAAGCCGAATCTCGCTTCTTTGTTCCATTTATTCTCCATATTTTGGTTGCCTTCTTTAAGCTCACTTTTTCTCCAAAGAGTAGACTGACCTCCACCAGGAGCACAGTGACACATACCCTAGAACATACTGTTATATGCGTTCCCTCTATTGTGCTAACAAAAATTTCAGTCTTTCAGATGATTCGTGCATTGAGGAATATCTAATTAGCTGAAGTTGAGGTTTTGCTCGAAATAGAAGATGTCTTCTAGTACAGTTCAAGGCTAGCGAAATGTTTCTTTCTCTTCACATTTCTTATTGTATATAGGAAAAATTAAGGCCTGTTAAATAGTTACCTACTGAATTCACCTTTTGTTTTCCCTCCTCCTTCTCCCCTGGGGTGTAGGAGCGCGTTCCTGATAGCCCCTCGCCTGCCCCCTCCCTGGAGGAGGGGCGAAGGCCTGGCAGTCATCCCTCCTCGCATCGCAGCAGCAGCGTGTCCAGCTCCCCAGCACGGACCGAGAGCTCCTCGGACAGAATCCGTAGGTCTCATACTTCCACTTGTCACCGTTTTACACTTTATTAGGTGCAGCTGGCTTTTCTAATCAAAATGCCCTCGTTCCAAATAGATCTCTCCGCTATATCATGTTCTGAAGCTCTGTAGCAATAGCCATCTCTCAAAATTATGTTTCCCAGTTTGGAATATGGTGAAGTATGATATGACATTAACAGGTCCTGATAGGAACTTTCTCTCTTTGATGCTACACATAAAGAGAGGAGCTATGAAACAGTTAGAAAATGTAGGTAATCTTCTAGATTAGTTTCTGAAGTGAACATCCTCTTCTTCAACGTCTGCCTGCCGGTATTGTTCAACTTTATCCCTTCAGTCCCTTTTCTTCATTTTGGTAATTCACTAATTTTAAAAATTCATCATTGCAGTAATGAAGATTTCCACAAGAAGGAATAAAAGAAATCTAACTCAAGACAGTCACTTAATAAATAGAAAGAGAGATATATTAGTCATTTAGATGATCAATGAACTGAAAATTTTTAACTGGCCTAGATTTAGAATTTGGTCAACGATACTACAGATTGTTATATGTTACTAAAATCTTAAATCTAGAGTTGTTTTATTTCATCCCATTTTTACATTTATTAGATATGGTCATCTATACTTTAACTTAGTTAAAATTTAACCAGTTTTTAATATTTTGAGGAACAAGATGATTTTCTTCCTAGTTTTAAAAATTAATTCATCATACACGGTGCTATTAATTGTCATACTTCCTTAATTTCCTTTAAAGAAATTGTCATAATTCCTAAGTCTTTTATTTTCAGCGCCTTGGTACTTTTGATGACTATAGGCATTTATTTTGTAGAATGTTCCTGAGCTTGAACTTTCTTTGTAGACCTCATGATGGGCTTTAGCTTATGCAGTTCTGGCAGGGATCCCACAGCCATGATAGGGCATCTTCCTGTGAATCATTTCAGGAAACATAATCTTTGTGTTACTGATAACAAATTTATCATTTAGTTAGTGTACTAAAGTTTTCTGTACTAAAGTCTTTTTTTTTTCATACTTGAAGATACTAAATGCTGAGTGAGGAAATAATTTAATTTGATGCATGTATTCTATTATTCCACTTATCAAACTTTCACCTACTAATTTAAGAATCATCATTGATCCTTGAAGCAGTTATTACTAATTCTGATTGCCAAATGGAAATTATTAATATTTTAAAAAAATTTTACAAATAAAGTAAGATTCATGTAATTATTCTTCCTTCTAAAATTTTGCACAAAACCAAGACTTTTATGGGCAGAGTGAATTTGTTGATGAGGTTGTAAAATTCATGCATGTTTAATCAGCTCATTAGTAATGGTGTTTTACCATGTCAAAAGTAACATTACTGTTAGCAGTTCAGGAAAACAATTATTGTTTTTATTTATTCAGCCATTCAGCAGGAATTCATTGATCATTTTTATTTTCAAGTTTGAATTAAAAAACATTTTTAGAGAAATATTTTGACACCTATTATACTTTGCGCTCTGTTGACTAGACTAGAACAAGAATATTGGGACCATTTCCAGGGCCTTATCTGATGGAAAAACTGTTTGCCCTATCAGGTCACTAGAATATATTTATTAAATTTTAACCTCATATAAAGAGCACTCTAGTGGTAAGATTGTAGCTATTATAGAATTAAGGAATTGTTTACAGAGGAGAGAATCCAATGCTCCAGATTAATAGATTGAATATTTTCATTGGTAATGGTTGTAGTAATATGGCTGTTCATAATTATTATAAACATCAAAATATTTTATTCTGCGTGACACAAAAAGTAATATGGTGGTATTTTCAATGTTTTATCTTCTCCTTAAGATTATGACAATTATCAGTTATTGTAGGATAATTTTAATTTTAAGGATAATCTACCCCTTAAGGGTAGATCACAATTTTAAAACTAGGCCATTTATATTTTATTTATTTTTGAGTCTAAAAGTTTGATCGCTCTGTTTGAACCTTTTGTGTTATGGAGCTTTTGTCTTTGTTCTTTTGTTTTGGGATTAACAGCTGTGCATCAGAATGGGCTGTCCATGAACCAGATGCTCATGGGTTTATCGCCAAATGTTCTCCCTGGACCAAAGGAGGGCGATCTGGCCGGTCACGACATGGCACACGAGTCAAAGAGGATGCATATTGAGAAAGGTAATAGATGATGCCATAGCCTTTTTCTCCTGTTCAGTGTATGAACTAGATCATAATTGTATGGTAAAATATAGCTCTGCATCATGAGAAATAATGTCATATAAACATTTTTGTGCTAAGTATTAATAAATAAGTCTGCTCAACAAAAGAAGCTTGAATGAAGATCTGCTTTTCGGTTTTTTGCTTGTAAAATGGTAGGTGGCAATTTGATGCTCAGTACATTTCAAAAAAAGCAATATTTGTCTCGAGTGTTATCTCGGAGTTTCAGAAGGTCTGCTATTTGTCTTTCTCAGTGACTTCAGGGCCACTGTCCTTTTACTTCAAATGATAGGATAACAACAACATACAAAAGATTACCATAGGTCTTTTTCATTAAACCCATAAGCAAATATAAATCAGTCTTATCAGTGAGTGGACCAGTAGTTGCTTCCAAAGTGTATGCAACAAATAGCAAAGGGGGCAAACCTGTATTTCCTACTTAGGCACTATTTTTTAGTATCAACTTAACCCTTTTCCAAAACCTAAGGTCTTTCATGTGCATTTTCACCAATTAATTTTTGAAGTAATTTTAGGAAGAATTGAAGCATTACTTTTATATATTTACATATATATGTATATATATATATTTGAAATTGGTGCTAAAACATGCATTTTCAAATTACATGTATTCAATTGTGTCTATAGAAGCTTCTCTCTACCTTTTTATTTCAAAATTATATTTACAAATATAAATAGATTAGGTTCTCTGGCCATCTTTTCAAATATAAATGTCAAATAACTACGCTGTGAATAAGAATTATTTCTCTTGGGTTGTGGTTGCAGCTCTGCTGGGAGAACACTTGCCTAACATGAGTAAGGCCCTGGGTTCAATGCCCAGCCCTGCAAACAGCAACAATAACAATTTATTTGAAGCCATGGTTCTACAAAGAACACAACTATTCAACTGTCAAAAATACTTAGATACTGGGTATTTAAATAATTAATCAGCAGGAAGAAATACTTAAAGATAGATTTAGGAGGAGTAACCATCCCCCATAAAAAACTACACACAAAACGGTAAAAATGCTTACATAAAGCATTTTTACTTTCAATATGATATGAGCTTTGCCAAATCCCTTAGGGAGAAAATATAGTGTAAATTAAATTATCTGCACTCTGAGATGCCAGTGCCAAAAGTGACAATCCTTCCTAGGTATTAACATGTTAAAATGTAGACATAATTGAGAATTAAAAGGATTAAGGAACTTTCCTAATTACTTAAGTTTTGGTGTCATGTTATTATCTGTTACATAGTCTATATTCAGTGCATCACTAGGCCAGATGGTCTCTAATTTCTCATTGTAGTGTTTTCATGAGTTCTGCTTTAGTTACATATTCTATACCTTTTAAAATCCCCCACACAGCAGTATTATGAAAGTGAGTGAAGTGACAAACTAAAATTTTGTAGGGGTTAAAATTTTATGTAATATCTAAATAAAAACCTGATGTGTTAAGCAGTGGTTTCTCTAAGGGGTCAGCAACAGAATGAGTGCCTACAGGAAATTATGACTGATTTTTTCTGAATTTTCTTGTGCATGGTGTTTTCTAGTTAAACGTGATTTGCATAGCAGGGGAATTCATTGGTGATACATAATGCATGTCAGAATATTAGAGTTTAATTATTCTTTAAAACTTTGGTGGAGAAGGGCTGCGAGTAAAATGTGATAGTCAGGAGATGGTAGTGAAAAGAATGCTCAGAGGCGAGCAACGCCACCGCATAATAGTGAATCCCATTAGAATTTTGGTGCAGAGCTTTGAGCAACCTTATATGACTTTTTCATGAGTCATGAGTGTAACATATCTAATTTGTCATGTATTTGTTGCTATTGTTATAAACTTGAATTTAAGAAAAATAAAGTATCAGGTTAGTCTAGGTGTCCTATTTTTGTTTTTCTTATGTCCCGGACCGCAAAGTTTCATTATAGTTTGTTCCTGGTTCTTTTGAAGTTGTTTCTTCATGCACGCCCATCCATCAGTAGATTCTGAATTTACAGTCACCCAAATATTGTTTTTACTGTGAACAGTAATCTAGGGGCACATTGCAGTCTGAGTGGAATTACTAAAAGGTTCCAGCAGAGGAGATTTAAAACATATGAAGAGTACGTTATTTACAGATAAACAGCAAGGCAATTAGTGGAAGTACTTGAATTGAAGAGATATATTTATATGATGTACAGCACAATATTCTGACCATGAACAAATGTGTGTGTGTGTATATAAAATTAATAATGGTACCCCTTATTACATCAAGATTTTATAAATGGATTTATTATCAGAACAAAGACATTAACCAGAGTTAAATCATTTCCCAATATTTTAACATATATTTTATAAAGGGAGATAAATTGTTAATCTCCTTAGAAATATAAAACTATCATTGATTTCAAATGTAAATATGTGATCATGAAAATTTTAATAGGTTTCAATACTATTACAGTGTTTTGTGTGTGATGCTTTTTCTCGTATGAAATCTTTTATCTACTTTTCAGCATACTGAATTGATAGTAAATATTCATGGGCTTTCTAGATTGATAGAGTCTACTAAATTAAAAATTGTTTTTATTCATGACTGCATTTATCATGTCCCTCATAATAGCCCTGTAGCTTTCTTACTACTCATATCTGTATTAAACAAGTAACTTTACTTAGCAACATTTGTAGAGAAATTAATTATCTGTTCATGTCATCTAAGGCTTGATCTTCTTATACATACTTTGTTGTCTACCAACTAAATCATTCAGAAGGCAATAATTCTTAAGAAAACATTGATACCTAAAATAGATATAAAATTCATTTATATGCTGGGAAACATTATGGTCTGGAATCTTAACCACTGGTAACTTTTAAACATTTCATGTTTTTCTTACTATTAAATAGCTATCAACGCTATTCTATTAGATAAAAAAAAAACTGTATCACAAGCAGTTTAAGGATCAGTAGCTTTACAAGTCTTAGAGTTTGGAAACACTAACTACTAAGTAAATTTTCTCATTTTAGAATAAAGAATCCTACAATACAGTTTTGAGCCTAAGGAGATTTTAACTAAAGTACATTCAAAATTTAACTGAAAATTATGTGAGTTTATTAACAAATAATAGACACATAGGATTTTTGTAGTTGTCTCTGGGGTAAGCAGAAATACGTTTAAGAATATAAACTTTGATTAAAATCAGGAGATTGTCCCAAATGTGTGCTGAGAATGACTCTGATATACACATATCATGTCTTTTAAAAATGGTTTTAGTGTCTTCCAACTTTTCTAAATATCAAGATTTAGTGCTTTCTGGAATTAAAAACATTACTAATATTTTCCTTTGATCTAAATATAATGGACTAGGTAGTAATAATGGTCATTTGAGTTATATTCAGTGCTGTTTCTTGAAGCTGCACCTTTCTGTTTATTCCACATAGATTTGTCCACTGACGTGAATTTATATGTTACTCTCTCCTGCATAATATGCTTTTAGTTTTCCTTAAATTGCTATTTTCCATACATTTTGGTACATATTTCTTACTTTGCCTGTAATTTAACATGGACACATTTTAATTATAGAAGTTATCTCAATTTTAACTTACCAAAATTAAATGTATCATAGAGATAAGTTTCTGTTATGTTCTACTAATTATAGAAAATAAGCATTTATCATTGGGACTAACAATTCAATATATTAATATATTCAATTACTAATATTATTAGTATATTCTTATTTTCAAGCTAAGATGAAATATTTCAGATGAGCAGAGTGGTGCATGCCTGTAATCTCAGCAGTCTGCAAGACTGAGGCGGGAGGATTCTAAATTCTAGTCCAACTTTGGCAGTGTGTCCAACCAAAAAATATAAAAGAGATAGGGCATGTGGCTCAGTGTGAGCGTTATGTGTTTACTCTCCTGTGGAACAAAACAAAAAGTGATATAATTAGTAAAAAATTATTGAAAACCAGTTATATCAAAGAAAGTAAATGAAGTACAAAAATACTTTCTCCTCTTTCTTTGCTATAAATGGACAGACTTTAATGTGTAGCTTAAGTTACTCCATACTTAAGGCTTTTCCTTTCTTTGTTTTTATAAGAAATAAGATCAGCCCTAAAGAACACAGGTTTAGAAGCAGGACTAATTTGAGATGAGGCAGGAAATTCAAGGGATTTCTTCATGCCATAAAACATTTCTGCTTGTTGGACATTGCTCAAGATTTGTGTTGTTTGACAGCCTTCTATAAATTATTTTCATTTTGGTACACTGAAGCGGGGGACAGGGCACTAGAGGTACTGATGTAGATAGCAAATTGGCTGTTTTGGGTTTTCCTTTTTTAATAATTTATTTTTAGAATGCATCCCTGTGAACTATTTTTTTAAAAGATAATAATGTCATCACTTTTCTCGAGTTTGCAGAAAAGTCCTTTGAAATATTTCCTTTGCCCTTTATTTTATTGAAAAATTCTAGCCGAGTGTGTTGGTGCATGCCTATAATGCAGCACTTTGGGAGGCTGAGGCAGAAGGACTGTAAGTTTGAAATTACCTGAGGAACCTAATGACTTCGTGAGACCCTGTTTCAGAATTGGTCGGGGGAGGGAGAGTGAGGAGAGGGAGAGAGGGAGAATGAAAGCCATAGGTTTAATCCCTGGCATTGCAACACCAGTAACAACATAATAATTTTAACATTATTCAAAGTAGAACTGAGTTTTCACTAACGACTTTTTAAAACTTCTATACATGAGGCTAATTAACAGTAAACTTTACACACAAATATCTCTGGGTTTTTTTTTTTTTTTTGCGGTACTGGGGATCGAACTCAGGACCCTGCGCTTGCTAGGCAAGCGCTTATTCCACTGAGCTATATCCCCAGCCCAATATCTCTGGACTAAGTAGTATTTCATGTGACTACAAAGATGCACACAGACTGAAGGCTATTTTTCATTAGTTTTAAGTGCTTGGATAAAATTGACATTGATTTTAGGGCCGTGATTATTCTCAGTTTTAAAATTCTCTAACATCCAACTTCTTTTTCACTTGCAGTATAATTTTTCTTTGCATATCTCAAAATGTCTTATGAAATATTTTCCCTACCTATGACCTAGTCATATAACTTTAAAGCCTCATCAGGGTTGAGCGTTGTGAAATAAAGGTATTGCACTTAACGCCAATATTTCAAATTCTGTAATGCCTAACAGTGGACAGTAACACATTTCCTGGCTGTCAGAGCTCTCTCAAAAGTAGATGGTAAACTTCATTTGTAATGCTGTAGCTTGTGTGAGGGTTTCTTAAGATACTGTTTTATCTTTATAACATGCATTATAACTTCTAGAAGAAGAGTTGATAGCAATATTTTAGCGATGATTTGAGAAAATCTTTACTATACAATCCCTATAACAACACCCTAATTATAGGCAGTTTTGTAATGTATAGCCTTTAATGTTTACTTTTTTTATCCAGTGCATTTTGATGACTGTCCTGCCACCCTGAATTTTTATATTTCTCAAACATTCTGTGTCCTTTACAAGATGACTTCTGTTTCTTTCCTTACTAGCATGTACAATATATGCCTCCTTACCCATAAGCGTTTGGCCTAAAGTTATCCTTTGGGGAAAAAAGCTATGATCTCTCTCTTCATTTTATTTATTTTGATTTCTTGAGCCAAAGTCTCTATGTAGG